>JASAUF010000491.1:0-558283 GCA_030180095.1 Magnolia changhungtana
CACGAGTGGAATCACCTTACCGCGCAACACTTGCTCCTTCTTGTCTAGGATATGCATCGGACGCAGTACATATGTAGCATCATTGCTCAACTGCACCTTCTCCCAATGGATAATGTGAGAAGGATCGGGGATGTATTTCTTCATCATAGATACATAAAATACGTTATGCACGCCTGCGAGTAGTGTGGGCAAAGCGAGACGATATGCCACCGCTCCCACTCGATCAAGTATCTGAAATGGGCTAATAAACCGCGTCGTAAGCTTCCCCTTCTTCCTAAACCGAAGGACTCCCTTCATAGGGGAAACTCTGAGGAATACATGATCTCCCACCTCTAACTCAAGTGGTCGCCGCCTCGTATCGGCATAACTCTTCTGTCTACTCTGGGCTGTCAGGAGTCGACGCCTAATAATGTTGATCTTCTCTGAGGTCGCCTGTACTAATTCTGGGCCAACCAAACTGCACTCACCAACCTCTACGCAGCAATGCGATGCTCTGCAAGGGCGACCATACAAGGCCTCGTAAGGAGCCATGCCAATAATTGCCTGAAAGTTGTTGTTGTTGGTGAACTCTACGTATAGGAGGTAGTCATCCCAACTGTCCTTGAAGTCCAAAACACAAGCCCGCAACATATCTTCTAAAATCTGATTCACCCGCTCTGTCTACCCGTTGGTCTGAGGGTGAAACGCAGTACTGAACTTCAACTTCACACCCATCGCTTCCTGGATATGAGTCCAAAAGATAGACGTGAATCGCATGTCGTGGTCAGACATGATCTCCAATAGAACTCCATGTAGACACAGTATTTCTTTAATGTACAACCTAGCCAAGTCGTCTGTAGAGTTCATCACTCTGATAGGAAGAAAATGAGCCGATTTGGTCAACTGGTCCATGATCACCCAAATAGAGTCATAACTCTTTCTCATCTTCAGTAGCCCCGAGATGAAGTCCCACTTCCATTCAGCTATGGGCATGGACTGAAGGAATCCAGGAGGTCGACGATGCTCGGCCTTGACCTGCTGACACGTAAGACAATGGGACACTTACTCTGCGATATGGACTTCATATTATCCCACCAATACGACCGCTTCATATCCTAATATATATTCATACTACCAGGATGCATCGCAAGCTTCGAACTGTGAGATGTTTCGAGAAGCTCCTGTCTCAAGTCCTGAATATCTGGGACGCATAGGCGACCACGGTATCGTAGGCCCCCATCTGTGTCAGCTCTTCACTCAGAGTCCACATCATCTCTAGCTTGCTCTCAAAGCTCAGAAAATCGCTCGTCGCCCTTCTAGGCCTCAATAATCCGGTCATCAATAAGTGGCCGCACCCGAACGTGTGCAACACACTTAAACGGTTCCTCCACCATGAGCTTTTGCTCAAAGTCGCGAATAAACTCTAACGTACCCCACTCTTCAATCATCAACGGAGCCACAAATATGATCGCCTTCTTACGGCTCAACGCGTTTGCCATAAGGTTGGCCTTGCCAAGATGGTAGGAAACCTCGAACTTGAAGTCCTTCAAGGTCTCCATCCATCGGCACTGCCTCATATTCAAGTCTTGCTGAGTGAATATATACTTAAGGCTCTTGTGGTCGCAGAAAAGCTCGAACTCCTCTCTGTAGAGGTAATGTCTCCAGAGCTTCAATGCGAATATGACCGCTGCTAACTCAAGGTTGTGCGTATGATAATTCTTCTCGTACTTCCTTAATTGTCTCGAGGCATACGCAATCACTTTGTCCTTCTGCGTAAGGACATAACCCAAACCAACGCGGGACGTGTCAGTATATATAGTGTACTTAACCCCTTACTCTGGCAATACTATCATAGGGGCGAACGTCAGTCAGTCCTTCAGCTCCTGAAAAGCTGCTTCTGGCTTCTCATTCCAGGCGAACTTCAGACCCTTTCGTGTCAACTGTGACAACGGTCTAGCTATCTTTGAGAAGTCCCAGATGAATCATTTATAATAGCCTGTCAGGCCCAGAAAACTCCTCACCTTAGTAACTGAACTAGGCTTCTTCCAGTCCTGAACAGCAGATACCTTAGTAAGGTCCACTACTATCCCTTTCTTGGAAACCACATGTCCTAAGAACTTGACTTCCTCCTTTCAGAAGTCGCACTTCTTATATTATGCAAACAACTGGTTCTTCCTCAAAGTATCTAGGATTGCTTATAAGTGTTCCTCGTGCTCTTCCCGACTCGTGGAGTATATCAGGATGTCATCGATAAACATGATGACGAATTGGTATAGAAATGGCCGAAATACCCGGTTCATCAAGTCCATGAATACGGCTGGTGCGTTCGTAAGACCGAATGACATCACAAGGAATTCGTAATGTCCAAAACTAGTCCTAAAGGCCGTCTTCTACATGTCTTCATCCCTGACACGCAACTGATGATACCCTGACTGTAAATCGATCTTCTAAAAATACTTTGTCCCCTTCAACTGATCAAACAGTTCGTCTATCCTAGGCAAAGGATATTTGTTTTTCACGGTCAACTGGTTTAACCTGCGGTAATCAATACATAACCGTAGCAACCCGTCTTTCTTCTTGACAAACAACATAGGTGTTCCCCAAGGAGATACACTGGGTCGTCTGAAGCCTTTCTCTATGAGCTCGTCAATCTGTTTCCTCAATTCTTCCATCTCACATGGAGGCATCCAATACATAGGTAATGAAATGGGGGTCGCACCGGGCACAAGATCAATAGTAAAATCTATCTCACACCGAGGAGGTAATCCAGGGATCGTCCTGAACACATCTGAAAATTTTCGAACTACTGACATGTTTCCTAGCGTCAGTCCATCAACATGCTCAAGTAAAGCAACGTAACATCCAACACGACATGTCCAACTAACCTGTACTGGAAAAGTAAAGACCATATCATCAGGTCCGCTGGCTGTCACGACCTGATTATCGCAATCAATCTCTGCCTTCATCTCGTGAGCCAGTCTATACAGAGGATAATGTCATAGTGCCATAGTGGAGTGATAATGAGGTCAACAAATGTCGTCCTACTACCTAAATCTACGGAGCACATTCTACACACTTCATAGCAAAAGAGGCTGCATGCATTTCATTTACCAAAATTGTCACAATACAGGGAATACAGAGTTACATGAATCATGACAGAAGATGCATGTGAGCTAATACAACTAAAGCCTCAAACACTTAAAACATGTTACCACTACTGCACTACAAGGCCTATCATCATGAAAACATAAACATATCCTAAAGCAGTAACCAAAACGAGTTACAAGACGCCGACATGGATGACTACGCATCCGAGTCTGGCGATGGAGGAGGGGCACCCTTATCCTGCAAGCAGCACAGGATAGACTTCAAGGTGCGAGTCACCTTCTTGTACTAATGTTTCACGAGGCCCTGAAGATCCATAATGTCTTGACATAGGATAGCCTGAACCTCCTTAAGTCGAGCTATACGAGCATCCCTAGCAGCTTGATCAACGTCTTGCTCTGGTGCCGTAGGCGATGAGCTCTCCTCTGTATCTTGGGCCTCCTCTTCCTCTTCTTCTTCTTCCTATTCCTCCTCTTCTATCTTAGCTCCAACTTCTTCATCACTCTCTTCTTCCTCACTCTCCATCTCATCATCGCTCTCCTCAAGTCGAGCTTGGCGTTGCCGTGGCCCGATTCCCATCTGGTTGAGGGTAGTCTCATCAATGTGATGAACCGGCACCGGCATCTCCACCCCAAGACTGTAGCCAAACTCATGTGCAATCTTGCATATAAGTTGACCAAAGGGGAGCAAATCAGTCCTTCTAGTGGAGCATGCAGTATTGATTATCTGTTGCAACACGAACGTAGGGACACACAGGTTCACTCTCTTTCCCACTTGATATAGGAAATCTACCATGAGGCGCGTACACTCACTACGATTGCTCCACCTGGGGTAGACGTTGCATGTGAAGATGTGATGGAGTAAATGGAAGTCGTCAGAAATATCGGTCGCTAGAAGACTTTTGTTCGGTTGCCACTAGACCAGTCGGCCACCACAAAGGAAATGTGTGCGGCGATCCCTTTCACGTGCACTCCTCAGATTCAGCTCGCTAGCATGTACCTCGCCAAGGGGCACATTCAGAAGCTGAGATATCAATATGACATCAACTGTGGCAAACCAATCCCCTCCACGTGGGATCTGGAATTGTAGGGGTTCAAGCATAGGCTTGTGAATGTTGGCATAGAAAGCTCGGACAATGCTCGTATTGGCGCGAGACCCGCCATCAAATAGTGGACCTCAATGGGCCCCTTCCAGGAACTTGAACAACAAATATTCTCTAAAGAGCTGTCCATCCACCTGAGCTTTAAAAAGGGCCCTACAGCCCTCATAAACTCCACAGCTTCGCCAACAGAGCCCTTCCAGCAGGAGTCCGGGGATCAAGATCCCACTTCATCCGAAACTCCCAATTGGTGCTTGTGCTCGCGGCGGCACCTCTCGGCCTCCTTGAATGCGTAGGGCGACTAGGTTCGGCCTCATCCACAGCCCCCTTTCTCTTTCCCATGAGAGAAAGGACGGTGGAAATTGAGAAAATGGCCGCAACGAACTCAAATAAGGCCATGAAAAGTGAAGATAAGGGGGATAGGGACTGGAGTTTTTGGTTCTTCATGGATTTGAGCCTCAACAGAGGTTGTAAAGGCCTAAATGGCAGGGATTAAAGAAGAAAAGTGAAGAGATGGGATGAGTTAGAGAGCTTACACGATTTTGAGCCACAATTGAGGGATGTAAGAGCTCAAATGAGAGAAAATGGAGAGGGAAGAGGGGTAAGTATTGCTGTAACCAATGGAGGTGAGTGGGTTGTTGTAGAAAATGACGGAATGGGTGATTGGGGGGGAGGTTTGAGAGAGAAAACAATAACCTCGAGGAAAAGGGAGAGCTTGGAGGTGTGTTTTTTAAAGGAGGGGCGACCTAGGAAAGGTTTTAATCGAAAACCCATATATCAGTGGGCCACCCTGGCCCCAAACACGATCGGCTGCCCGGCCGGGCCCACTGACTGGTGAGGCCTCGCCAACTCAACAAGACCCTCGCCACTCTCTGGACAAACCGGCGAGGCCTCACCATTTAGGTGAGGACCTCCTGCCCCCTAGGCTCCAAAAAGGTTTGGGTCCTACCCTGGGTCCCTCCGGATTTGTGGGTAGGCCCACGACTCCGTTTTGCATCGTTTCAGGTTATTTTGGGAAGTTTCTGATACATACTTGTATTTACTGACTTTTGGCGGCTGGGATGGGGTGATTTGTGATCTAAACCCATTGTTTGATAGTCTATAAGTATTTTAGGGTTGACTCATGTGATCACAGTTGAGTATAGACTCGAACAAAATGACCGATTTCAGTGAACTTTGCCAATTGGCAAAATCGGGATACCTATGAATGTTTCTACATTTTTCTCGCACCGACCTAAGTCGAAAGGCAACAACGTACATCGTGTGACCATAACCCAGGTCCGGTTTAATCCAAATCATGCTTTGATACCAACTTGTAACGCCCTGAAAATTGGAGGTCGTGTAGCAACTTAACACCCGAGTTCCAAAACATCACTTATGTAACATAAATTCTTATGATTGAATGTTGTCTATGTTAGTGCAATAATCATGAGTGGGATTATACCAAAACAGTAATTCATACTCCAGATCAAGTTATGAAATGCAAGAGGAAGACTAAAAGATGTATATAAAGCCAGAAACGGTCACAATCAGTCTCTAGAGTATTAACACCTTACTGAGTCACTATATACATGTATTACTTTCAAAATCAAAATGCTAAAAAAAGTGGTACAACTATAATGGTAAACCTTATAGCCCCGTCATCTGAATGACCTCAGCGAAGCTTCCAGAAAACTGCATGTAGGAGAACTCATCCTGATCATCGTAGTAATCAGGCTCAGCCTCCTGCATCTAAGATAAAGTCTGGTGGGTGTCCAGAACACCGTCCCGTAACGTGGGAGTGAGTAGCTAACTCAGTGGAATAATAAAGCATAGGTTAACATGTTATCAATTCAGTCAAGCAGTACAATAAAACACTCCTAAATTACTCTTATTAATGCAAGGATGAAATGTAGTCATGATGCATGCCCTCGCCAAACCTCCCTCGTGCGACCCCATCTTATGTCCGCGTCATGCGTTCATCCCTCAGTGCTCCACAATGCCAGGCACATGTAGTGCTTGAACTAGTTTGAAGAATTCATCTTCTTGACAAGGTGTCTTGAACAAATTTATTAAGATATAAACACAAGACACATACAGAGGTTTTGACACACAAAATTTGACAACCAAAGAGGATTCAAGCTAAAGCACTTACATTGCTATTGTACCTGGCAGTTTTCGACACAGTCGTAAGCTCAACTCTGGTATGCGAGCATGAAGGAAAGTAGCTGTCGGTGTATTACATCAGCAAAGCAGTATTACTGGCAGAAACAAGATCTCCGCCTCTAGAGAAAGTGGCCCTAATCATAGTTGTCTCCGCACGACGACTTCGAACATACTTTCATGCTCACACTATCGTCATCATGACCGACCTCCCACTACGTCAGATCCTCTAGAAACCAAAAGCTTCCAGCCGACTGATGAAATGGGTGATAGAGTTCAGTAAATTCGACATTCAATACAAGCCTAGGGTATCAATTAAAGGACAGGTTGTAGCCGACTTCATAGCCGAAGTTACACCACAAGCCGACTATATAACCAAGCTTACGGATGAGCCAACCAAATAGCTGACTGCTTCTCGTGAGTCATCGCTCGGCGCACCCCCCTGGAAGCTTTATGTCGATGGCTCATCCAACTCTAAGGTAAGCGGGGCAGGAGTCGTCTTGAAAACTCCTGATCAAACCTACATGCAATATGCCTTAAGACTTGGATTTCAAGCCTCGAATAATACAACAGAATATGATGCCTTATTGCTCGGCCTCTAACTAGCGGCCGACCTGGGAGTTACTCATCTCAACATATTCAGTGACTCGCAGTTGGTCGTTAACCAAGTCACCAGTGTGTATTAGACACGAAAAGAGTAGCTGAAAGCATATATGAAGAAAGTCAAAGAGTTGATCGATGGTTTTTAACTATGTATTGTGACTTGGATCCCTCTAACAAAAAATGCTAAAGCTGATCTACTGGCAAAACTTGCATCTGCCGACGAAGACAACATACCCAGGTCCGTCCCGATCGAGTACGTTGCTAAGCCGAGCATCGACGACCCAATTAGCTCGGTCGTACATTTGATTGATTCGGAACCCACTTGGCTTGACCCGATCGTCCAATATCTCGGCAGTGAAGAGTTGCCCGAGGATCGTGCTGAGGCCCAACAATTGAAGATCGGAGCCTCTCGTTATACTATACTTAACAGGGTATTGTACAAGAAATGATTCTTCGCTCCCTTACTGTGATGCTTAAATCTCGATGAAGATAATTATGTGTTGCGAGAGATCCACAATGGGATCTGCAGAAATCACTCAGGAGGATGATCGTTAGCACATAAAATCTTACGACAAAGGTACTATTGGCCGACTGTTCAGCATGACACTAGTAAGCATGTCCAAAACTGCGACAAATGCCAACGATTTGCCTCCATTATGAGACAACCCCCTGAGGAACTAACCCCGATGGCTGGTCCCTGGCCCTTCGCCCAGTGGGAAATTGACATCATTGGACTACTTCCTTTAGGGAAAGGCCAGACCAAGTTTGCTGTCATTGCGGTAGACTACTTCACAAAATGGGCCGAACTGAGCCATTAGCCAGGATAACCAAACAAAATATCACAAACTTTGTATAGAAAAATATCATCTGTTGGTTTGGTATACCTCGAACCATTGTTACTGACAATGAGAAGCAGTTCGACAACAGACAGTATTGAGAGATGTGGAATAATCTCAGGATAAAAATTATTTACTCATCCCCCCATCATCCTCAGACGGATGGACAAGTTGAGGCAGCCAACAAGATCATTAAATGGCATCTCCGATCCAAAATCGACCAATTTAAAGGAGCATGGGCTGAGGAACTTCCTAAAATACTATGGGCATATCGAACCACCGTTCGAACTGCCACGGGAGAAACTCCCTTCTCCCTTGCATATGGGTCATAAGCCGTTACTCCAGTTGAAATTGGGTTACCTTCAACCCTAGTCACCTCGTTTAATGAAGAAGACAACGAAGAATTGCTAGCTCTCGGACTTGACCTTATAGAAGAATAAAGGGAAAAAAGCTCAGCTACGGATGATGGCTCGGTAACACCAAGTAGCTTGGTTTTACAATGCCCGAGTCAAAATTAGGCGCTTCCGAGTGGGAGATATGGTCCTCCAAAAATTGTTCTTGAACACTACGGAAGCTAGTGCAGGCACATTGGGACCTAATTGAGAAGGCCCTTATGTCATCTTAAGCACCATCCGACCTGGAACATATCAGTTGAAAGATCTTAGCGAGCAATTGTTAGCAAATCTTTGGAATGTCGAGCACCTAAAGATCTATTATCCTTAAGTCAGTCGATCGAGCGTTCGGGAAGACTCAATTAAGTAAAGAATGAAAAACATGTAAACTGAGTCAGGCGAATAAGAGAAAATTGAGTATATTCATTCAGTACAAGTGTTACATCGGGTTACATTAGATTTTACTTCAGCATTACGTTGATGAAATAACATAGATAAAGGTAGAGGAAAAAGTCGGCTGCAACATGCGATGTCCTCCCTCAGTTGCAGATGCTCTCGAGACCGCCTTGAAGTTTGGTGTGCTTAAAGTGTTTGAAGCTTGGTGTGCTTGAAGTGCTTAACACTCAGAATGAAGCTCTAAGTTCATCAAGAGCCAACTCAAGAGGTGGCTCAGACTCATCCGCTGCTGCCACCTGGAGCGACCTCTAGCGCAGCCTCAGGAGCAGCCTCAGAATCGACCGTGATACCAGCTGCTGCATCATTAGACCCAGCTGGGTCGACTTCTAGACCTTCGGACCCAGAGGCACCTTCGTCAAATCCCGAGAGATCAAGGTCGGGGAAAGCTTCCTTCATCAGTTCGACACACTTAGTGTAACCGTCCTGATACAAGCGATCCCGCTCCTCTAGATACTCCTGAGATTCAAGAAAGGCCTTTACAGCCTAATCCCTGGTCTCTTCTTTGGCTTTTTCAATCGTGGCCCAGGTCTCACCCTTAAGCTGAGCCAACTTGTCCTCTAAGGAGGCATAAGCCTGATGAAGTCGCCAATTCTCCTCTTACACCTCTTTTAATAGTGAGGCCACATGAGCACATTCGGCCTTGGCATCTTCAGTGGCCTTCCTGGTAAGCCTCAAGTTGTCAGTCATTATGCCGATACGAGATACGACAGTTTCAAGTTGTACTTCTGTCTCCGCTATCCATTTTCGAGCTGCTTTGGCCTCTGCCACTCGATTCTGAGCCTCGGCTAGATCCGAGCTTGCCTTGAGAGAACAAGGGGAGAATTGCAAGAGAAAAAGTTGAGTCAAATTAAAATTGAAGAGATTAACAAGATAAGTAAGAAGTTCAAGTCTTACCTCGAGGAGAATCTTTGTAGCATGAGAAAGAGTCCGTCTCCCGGGAGCTTCAAAGAGGGCAGCGAATTCTCTTTCACTCCCATGAGAGATGGCTCAATGGACCATGTCTGACATAGCCAGTTGGAAGAACGACGCCTCCTATTGAGTCGTCTTCCCTCTTAAGGACTCCCCCCGCTGCTTCTCCCTCTATTCCTCCATATACTCCGGAACCTGCTCTACCACAGGTCCTAACTCAAGGGCCGCCTGAGACTTGGGAGCCACCACATCCACCACTTCCGCCCCTTCCTCTAAGTCAGGGATTATCACGGTTGGGATAGCCTATGTGGCTTGCCCCTTAGCCTTCAAGACCGCCTTTGGCCTCTTTAGAGGATGGGTCTCGGACCTAGTCTCTGACCGCGGGGGGGCCTTCATCTTGGAAGCCGGACGGAGAATAGGCCTCACCTCAGCCATCTCTGCATCAGAAAAAATGAGACGTGTTAAGTCACTATTCAAAAAAAACATAACCAGGTATTCAAAAGTTACCTATTACGGCTGAGTCTAAACCGGAGAGAAGAAGACGCTTAAGCTGAAGAAGTGTCTTACAAGACCACTCCTCCTGATCCAATGCCTTCAGATCCTTGATCCGCGTTAGGGCGTCGGCTCCAAGTTTCGGCCTGCGTGCAAGGATATCTGGAAAATGCATTCAGTCAGATTCAAAAGACACAACAATGTAAGGAGATAAAGAAAAAAGTGCATGCCGAGTCACCTGCTTGGGAGAACGCCCTAGGAACGCGAGGTTTAAAAAGTCCTGGCTCGGCAGTCTCCCATCAGCCACACACCCAGAACCATCTCTCTCTCCAGTGCTTATTAGAGGTAGAAGGGTCAGTTATCAAAGGCCCGCCCTTATTCCACCAAACACATGAAAAGTACCTGCCGGGCTGTTGAGGATTCTTCCATACTCGATACAAATGGAGAAACTCATCGATAGTCAGTGGGGGCTGCTCTGTCTCAGCCCACAGCACCGAGCATCCAAACAAGTTCCTCCACCCGTTCGGAACTAACTGCCCAGGCGCTATCTAAAGTCGAGAAAGTTGATCCCGAATAATGCCTTGGAGGGGCAGATGCAAGCCGCATTTTAAAATGACCTAAAAAATTGTAACCATCTAAGTAGGAGGATGGTCGGGCAACTCACTCGGTAAAGGAAGGTGAAGGATGACCATGTCCGGGACATGGTACCCGACCGTGATCCTATCCAAATCTGCCTCAGTTAAAACTGAGAGAACCGGACCCTTCTGCTCATCTCCTGCCTCTCCCCCCTCAGCCGCCGAATCAGCAGCTCTTGCCGATCTCCGTGTTGGGACTGACTCACCGGCCCCATCGAACTCTTCATCCTCTTCCTCCATTTCTTCCTCAGGAGGGTTAGGTCTGCCAAGGGCAGTCGTCAGTGACACCTCTCCACGAGAGGGACCCACCGAAGCAAGGCGCTATGCTGAAGACCCAGTTACCCTTTCCGAGTATTGAAAGGCCTTGTTAGGTCCAATGGCCATCTCCGCCAGTAACGAGGACGATTCCGAGACATTCCAGAAATGTCTCGCTTCGCCCTCGTCACAGGAAGCTCCCTCCCGGGGACTCTGAGAACCGTGTATTGCTATTAAAATGTAAAATAAAAGGGAGGGAGAGAGTTAAAACTCACCTGAGAAAGCTAGGATGATTGAGAAAGAAGAAAAGGAGGAGGTGGAGGTGAAAAAACAAAAAAAAAAAGAAGAAGGAAAATGGCGAAAAAGGGAAGGCAGTGAAAAACTAGACAGAGGACGCGCGCGCGAAAATAAGAAAGGGGCATCCCACTCCTCCTTATATAGCCCTGCCACGTGGTAAGGGCATTTAAGGAGGAGACGAATCGACAGCCATTTCGACTACCCCGCCCGACACGTGGTAGGCGCCGACTGACGGAGACATCACTCTTGCCACGCCTCAAAAGCTCATTAGTCGAAGAAGTGTTTTGACGGATTCTCGCACGTGCGGTCTCAATTAACGAATTAGCGTATGTTCAGGCCAACACACGAATATTAAATGCTCCATCATAATATCGGCCTCCAGTTCAAGCTGACCCAAAATTCTTTACTCCTTAGCATCTATGCAGTCGACGCAAGGAGTAATGGGGCTTACTGTTGAGGAAAAATATGACAAGTGTGGAGACCCGGTTATGGAATGGATCAACTCTACTGACATTGCCCGGAACATCCGAGGCAACAAGCCCGACCGAGGCAAAAGAATCTAGAGCTTAAAGGAAAGACTTAACTCGGACTGTGAGGGATTAACCCCAGTCGAGATTCATAAAGTCACGAGCCAAAGGCAAAGTACATAAGTTGCATGAGGTTGACTCGGATGACGAGGCAGCAACATTTAAAAAGGCCGATTAAGGCTCGAAGCTTAGAAGCTACTTGACCGACCATAAAACTGACCCAATTAGGTCAGTTATAAGTTCGGCTATCGGAGTAAGAGAGGATGTCGATTACAGATCGGATCCATCTCATCCGACAGATGGCGAGCAACCCAATCTATAAAGCTGGCCCAGACTAACTTATTATTAAAGTTGGTCAGGACTAGGCCGAGCAAGGAAAAGACGGCGTGAATAAAAACGTTGTTCCAAAAATCTCGTAAAAGGATCCTGGAATCGGATGGAGACCAAAAATAGATTGAAATATAACTCTAAGATATCAAGAAGAGAATCTCGGCACGACGGGACCCTCCCATTCCTATAAATACAGAGAACTCTAAGCTAAAGAGGTACGTAGAAAACCCTTCTCAAAAACCTTCATACGCATTCCTATCACTGACTTAAGCATCGGAGGGTCCTCGGCTCTAGCCAGGGTCTCCTTTGTTTCATCCTTGTGCAAGTGGTAGATCGACGGAAGGTTCACCAGTTTTTTGCATCAATAGATAGTATGCACAAATTTTCTGAAACCCAACACCATACCACCACCACACTATCTTTGTATGCCCAGGGAGAAGAATGGAAAAGTGATTTTGGAGAGAAAAAGAAGTGACAGGAGAAGATCATTTTTCTCTTTTTAGAAACCTAGGAGCACACCCCTTTTTATAGTGAAAGGAGTCCTAATATGACCATGATTTGACCTAATTGAGGTGCGGCCATATCTGGAGTCATGTCTCATACAAGGAAACAATTTTATAAAGTTTTCTACATCTAACTTCATACAATGATTATAAAAAGTCTATTTAAAATTAATTTAATATTTTTTTAAAAAAAGAGCAAAGTAAGCCCATCATAACTATTCAGACTTAAATATTGCATATTTAATCCTTCCATTACATTTGTTTCTCTAACATTTAAGTGTTAATTCGATTTAATTATATATATTTTTATCATGTGAGTTGATTCAGAAGCTTAGGATGAATATGTGCTTAAAAGGATAGATTTAGAGCAAAAAAAAAATAATGAATAATTGGATCTATAAAGGTCAAGATTGAAGAATTCAAGAGTCCAAGATCCAAAGAAATCAAGCAAGGGAGGAAGAAAATCAAAGAATCAAAAGTACAAAAAATTGAAAGTGTAGAAATCGACCATTCAATGACATCGATGACACCTTCGATGCCATCAAACTAACGATGCCATCGAAGCCACATTTAATCCCATCATAAAATCATTATTTTTTTCTGGACATATTTGTGCACTCGTTGATGCCATCGAAGCCAAGTTCGATCCCATCGAAGGAGGTTCGATGACATTAAGAAAATTCATAAATTTAAAAGTTTGTTGTTGGACAGTTTCCTGGTTTCACTTAGACTCTCCGATGGGAGCTAGATGCCATCGAATGTACCATTAAAGCTACGATAACTACGTAAAACAAGTTGGTTCTAAAGTCGGCACAATTCAAAGCTATATAAAGGAGTGTTTTAGGATCTTCTAAACACGAATTTGGGTAGGAGTAGAGCAAGGAGTCGTGAAGCTTCAAGAAATCCCCCCTCTTCTTCAATCGTTTGGTTCTAGTTAGTTTTTATGTTTTTATATTTAAATTTTAGTTCAATGATGTCTATGGTTGGCTAATCTCTTAGCTAGAGCTAAGAGGTGAAGCTTGTAGTTCTTCTTAATGTTTATTTTACTTTAATGCAAGTTATTTAGTTTTCATGTTAAACAATTCAAAGATATTTGGTTTAAATGAAGAAGTAATTGTAGTTTATTTTGATCCATTGTCAACTCTGGGCACATTGGATGCTTATGAAGATTATGTATATGTTCTTACATGTTTTGCAATAGCTTGGTTTGTAAAATCCGTTGATCTATCATTGACTCTGGGCATGATAAATGCTTTGAATTTCCTGCGACCACTATGTTGATGCTTTATGAGGGAACCAATTCAATGAAGGTTTAATTTTGTTTTGAAGTATAGGAATTGTCATGGGGAAATCTGGACAAGATCAAAAGAGTCGGCCTAAGCCATCCAAACTAATTAATAGGACCTCAGAAGGAGAACTTTATGTCAAGCGAGAGCAGACCTCTAGACTGCGACCCTAGGCCGGCCAAGACGACCTATCGTCCTCATCCTCATCCTCATTTAAAGAAGGTTAGCCAAGCCAAACTCTCGTCATTGTCCTCACCTTCTACCAACAAATTCCGACCCCTAGACGTTTCGACGGCGAGTTCCTACTACTAGTACCCAGCTGCGGACTTGGACAGGATGAGTCTAAGCCTGAATGAGGACCTTTTGAGTATAGAGCTGGGAAGCCAGCCTAAATGTGTACGTGTCCGAAGATCACGCCCGGCGATATGCTCCATTAAGACACGATGCGCTACATGATCCAATGATTGTGAAGTATCTCCATGATTGCAATATCCGCTTGATTGAGTAGATCATGTCGAGATTGATGGACATGATCCGCCTGACCCACAGGTATAAATACCAGGGACCCCATTGCAACAGGTATGCAATATCTTCTACCCTCTCCCTACATTATGTAAATAAGACCCAGATTCCCTAGCCTGACTTAGGCATCAGAGGGTCCCTTGTTTAAGCCTTTGCCCACCTTTTTATATAGGACCAAGGTCCGTTTCGAGGTTCGCAGCATTGAGTGGAAGGTGGTCCAGATTTTGACATCAACATTCTTTTCGCGCTGTCTGTTAGAAATCAAACAAAAAAGCTAGAAGGTTTTATCAGAAATGGTGAGAGGAAAGAAGAAGGTTATAATAGTGGAGCTTGAACCTAGCAGACAATATTAGTCTTCTTCACTGTTACATACCGAATCGGCTCTAATAGGGCCATCCCAGTGGACTCGGAGCTGAGGAGAAAAGTACAGGGCGCTACAAAATGAAGTCCAAATGCTGAGGGATGAAATCAACCGAATGAAAGTGCAACAAAATCAGCAGCCACCTCTTAACATAGTGGAAGCCACCCCTGTACCTGAGGAACGACCGCAACAGGTCAGTTCTCGGGTCAAGGGGTCCCAAGAATAGTGGGCATGAGCTCCCCATCCTACACAAAATGTTACGTCTTAGGATCGGTCTGCCCGAGTCTAGGAACCTGTTCTGGACATGGAACCATCCTATGTGTCCATGACTTCGGCCCTAGGCCCAACTGACCTCTGCCATCGGCTAGAGAGGAGAAGATAGGGCAGAGCCCCTGAGGTAGTGGAAGCTACCTAAGAAACAATGGCCAAGAACTAAAATCCTTGGGAAGCTCAGCTTAAGGAACTCCGTGAACAGATTAAAACATCGCAATAGAATCAACAGCCTGCATCTATCCCGATTGCAGTCCAAGCAATGATGGAAGAGACCGAGCCTCCCTTCACCTCTGAAATCATGGATGAGGTGATGCCACAGAGGTTCAAGATGCCTCCAGTCATCCAATAATCTGGGTTGGGAGACCCGTTAGAACATGTGGAATCCTACCATTCATGGATGTAAATCCATTCAGCCATGGACACAATGGTGTGTAGGGATTTCTCGATAACCCTCTCCGGGTCTGCTCGGAGTTGGTATCAGTATCTTAAGCCAAAGTCGATTGGCTCCTTTGTGGAGCTCAGCAGATTATTCCTTAGCCAGTTTATCACTGGTAAGAAGAGCCAGAAGCCGACTACTCATTTGTCACCCTCAAGCAGGGGAACAACGAGTCATTGAAGGACTTCATCATCCGCTTCAACGAAGAAGCGCTGTTAGTGGACGACTATGACGACAAGATGGCACTTTCTGCCATGTTCAGTGGACTTAGTGAGGGGAAGTTCATCTTCTCAATTGGGAAGAACCCACCGACTACTTTGGCCGAGCTCATTAGTCGAGCTCAAAAATACACCAATGCCAAGGAGTTCTCCAACTCTCGCAAGAATGTTCAGGTTGCCGAGCAGTCATCTAAGGGGAAGAGGCCGAGGAACGAAGAGCCTCAGTCATCCAGTAGGAGGCCAGAGGAAAGGACCTCTCGTGATCGCTGACCGAGCGGGAGGCCCGAGATCAAATTCCGCTCCTACACTCCCCTCAACACATTCCCAGAGCAGATCCTTCTAGAGATCAGGGATTAGAAGCTCCTGAAGTGGCCAGTTTGCATAAAGGCCGAGGCAGGATAGCGGGATAAATGCAAGTACTGTCGTTTCCATCGTAACCATGGTCATAATACGAGTGACTGCATAGATCTCAAGGATGAGATTGAGACCCTCATCTGCAAGGGTCATCTGCGACGATACACCAAGGAAGAGAAGTCAGCTATGAGAGAATAATAGTCAGGCAAGACCGTGGAAGAACCAGCTGAGATCCGCACCATCTATGACGGTTCGTCTGGTGGAGAAGACTCGAATAGGGCTTGCAAATCTTATTCTCGAAGCTCAGACCCAGAGCATTGCATCCACTTGGCTGAAAGGCCGAGGAAAGAACTCCGAGTGAGTCCCTGAAGCTTGACCTTCACAGATGACGATGCATGCGAAATTCAGCATCCACATGATGATACCCTGGTAGTGGCTATGATAATAGCTAAACACAAGGTTTACCACATCCTGGTTAATACTGGAAGCTCGACTGACATTATCTATTTTGAGGCGTTTGAGAGAATGGGGATCAATAGGTCATGCCTCCGACCTGTGAAGACCCCCCAACACGACTTTGTAGGAGATAAGGTGATCTCCGAGGGAGCCATCTCCCTCCTCGTGACAATAGGGGAAGGGTAGCATTAAGTTACACTCTGGTCGACTTCCTCATTGTGAACATGTCGTCGGTGCATAATGTTATGTTAGGCTAACCTTCCCTTAACGCAATAAGGGCGATTGTATCCACTTATCACCTCATGATGAAGTTTCCCGTCGAGGAAGGAGTTGGATACCTCCGAGGAGATCAGCGCGAAGCTCGAAGATGTTACTCTGTGGCGGTGAGAAAGCGTTCGGTAAAGCAGGCCCTCACTGTCAACGTCCTCGACTCTAGAGCTCCTACAGAAGATTGTTCCACAGAGGACTTAGTGACTATCTCACTCGAAGAAGTCAATCCGAGCAGAATGGTTCTGCTTGGATCATCGCTGAATTCCAAGCAACGATCTCAGATGCTGGCTTTCTTACAGCAGCACAAGGACGTCTCGCCCGTCGCACGAATACATGTCGGGCATCTCTCCCGAGGTTATGGTTCACAAGCTGAATGTGGACCCAGACCATAGACTGGTGAAGTATAAGAGGAGGGCGTTCGACCCTGAAAGATACTCGACCATAGTAGATGAAGTGTCGAAGCTCCTGAGGGTTGGATTCATTGAGGAAATTCATTATCTAGATTGGATTGCAAACGTGGTCCTTATGAAGAAAGCCAACGGAAAGTGGAGGGTCTGTGTAGACTACTTAAACCTGAACAAAGCTTGCCCCAAGGATAGCTTCTGTAACATCCCGAATTTGTACTCGTGCCTGAGGAAACCAGGTGTTAATAAAGTGAAACTTGGATGCTTTGGAAAATCGCACCTTATTTTTTTTCTTTTATCCACTTACATTCATGAAGGTAGCCATTCACAAGAATAAAATCAACTACCACTACTATTAAGAGAAATTCAATAGAATATTAATTGCCCTCTCGATAAGAGTTTATTACATTTATCAGAGTTCGTAGCGGAATTATAAAGCTAAATAAATAAACTTTCTTCGTATTCCTTAGGTACAGTCTTCTATAAGGAGATGGTTCTCTAAGTCTTCAGATTTGTACATCACCTGCATCATCTGTTTGGTTGGGAGAGGGTCAATGCCCTGCTCATAGTGATGGTTATCCTTTAAGATTAAAAATAATTCAAGAGATTCACAGAAGTAACGTAAAGGGTTCTGATATGTCCTATAGTCCACTAATACAAGGATATCAGAATGCGCAAACAACCGAATGAGATGCATGTCTAGTAAAGTATGTGAAACTCATCATACGTAGTGATCATCATATTATGGAATACGGTTTATAGATAACCAGCTCGACCCACATCATATAACTACGGATATTCGCCGGTATGACCAACGCTACAGTGGATTTACGAGAACTCCTCAGAGAGCACAACACATGAGATGGGTGAATTATATATAATGATTTGTTCATGGAGTGACTATTTGTGGCATCCCATCCCAAAGTGATGTGACACTGCATTTACGAATTACACACATTGATTTATGCATCACTACCCGAAGGCTCAAGGACTTACGTGCCCCGAGAGGGTCTCTACCCAGAGCGCATTATGTCCATGATAGAATATTTGAATCACTAGTCGTAATATATCTTACACATCACTTGTACTTATTGAGAATATAGCTGAATCATAACGAATATAATTGAATCTGAATCATAAATAATATCAACTGAATTATGGAGGTTTTTGAATAGTAAGACACAAGCCCAAGCCGTAAACATAGACGACACAAGGCCAATATAATAAAGAGAAGAGTGACAATGTCAACTCAACAAAAGTGGCATTGGCTAACATAATAAGAGAAGAGTGACAATGGTCAACTCAATAATAATGAGAGTGGCAATGGCTAACTCAATATATAGACGAGTGGCAGGGCCAACTCAAATAAAGAGACGAGGTAGGGGCAATACTTGTATCTATGGCCTCACATAAATTCAAATAAATCACTTGTATTTGACATCATGTCATAATCCCAAAAGGGCTAATAGTTGTAATGATATTAACTAAATCAATTGATAGGATAATTCTCAGAAAACATATAAACATGAAAGGCAGGATAAGTCACATCCTTAAAGGCATGGAAAGGTAGGATAATTCATATTGTAAAAGGCACAAAAGAGGCCAGATGAAATAATAGGAATATAGGTAGAAGGTAAAATAAATAAACTAACTAAAATTATGTAAGCTTAAAGGATAAAACCCTTACCTTTAAAGTCAAATTGTCTTCATCTGAGGCTGGGTGTTCTTGTATACTCCTTTACATTCAATCTTATTATATATCATAAGATCTATAAAATTTACTAGGTTACGATTAAATCTAGGGTTGGATTCTTAACCTAGGACAGATTTAAACGGTTAATTTCTTCCCTTCTTTGTTTTTCTTCCTTTTTTTTTTAAGTTTTTCTTCTTTCCTTCTCTTTTCTTTCTTTCCTTTCTTTTTTTCTTCTTCTCTTTTCCTTCTTTTTTTTCTTCCCTACTAGACGGTAGCAGGCCTGGCGAATGGAATTGTTGCTCGGCTAAACAGTCCTCTCTCTCTCTATCTCCCATTTCTCTTTCTCATTTTTCTTTCTTGTGGGATAGCAGGTCCTATTTATAATAGGAAGGATTTCTACATCCTTCCTGCATAAGGAGACATTTGGGTCAGGTTATGCATCTCTGCTTACGCAGCCATGGTTACAAAAGAAACTTACGCAGTTTCTTGTTTGCGTAAAGGAAAAACGGAGGGTGCTTCTTTCCGTAATCTTCCTCTCTTTTTTCCTCGACATGGGTGCAGTCAGAAGAGGTTCTTTTCCATTTTAGACAGTTCAGATTAAAGACAGGATGCCTTCTCGCATTTTTTATCATGAGGAAGAAATGGTTTGGTTTCTTGGAGCAGAACGTGGGGAGGTTTGCGGACGGGATCTCCTGATTCGAGGAGATTTTCCAGGTGTTTCCAGCCTCTTGGTTGTGGTCGGATTCCTCTCTCGCAGTGATCAGACGGCTAGGATGTGGTGGAAGGGATTGTGTAGGAGATTCTAAGGGAGTGTCGTGGTCGAACCTTCCTCGGACGGGAGTCCTTTGTACGCAACTTCTTTCGAAAGCTGTCACAACGTCCGAGTTTGCTTATTTTGAGATTGGGTGGGGCCTAGTGATCCGATCATTATAGTATGATCCATCCCTGTAAGCGCTATTGTTTATAGCCCCTTTTGTTGTCAAATTTATGGTGCTAAAGACACTGTTATGAAGCTTGCATATGTGAAGATCAAAGCACTACTTAAGATCAACTGTGATGAACAAGCACTGCTCTCAAGTCAAGATCTCAAGATGCTTTCAGAGTAAAAGACCTTCGACCAATCGAAGGTGCCCTTCGACCAGTCGTGAAACCGTCTTATCTTTTTGCACCTGAATTTTCAAATATCTATTGGATCTTTGACCAGTCGTAGCGACTTAAGACCAGTCGAAGACGTGATTTTTTCACACTATAAATAAAGCACGAATCTCGGAATTAAATAGACCATTGAAGCTTATTTAATTCAGCCTTCTGAGAGATAAATTTGTGCTCCGTTTAAAGCTAAGTGTGCTTATTTGATATTCTATTTCATTAGCTTTGTTAATTGATTTTGTTTCTTGCATTCCAATCTAATCTGTAAAGAGGAAGTTTTATTTTCCTTTTACTAGAATCAAAATCAATTCTAGCTAGCCCATTTGTTTTAAATTAAAATCTATTAGAAATTAGAAACATTATAAAGTGAGTATTGGACATTGAACTTTGACATTCAAATCTCTAGTCTGACTTGGTTCTTCTAGGCTGCTACAACAAAGAAGAAATTCAAGTATTTTACATTTACTGTAAATTTATTTATTTTGGTTTTATTTGAGGTTAAGCCAGAAAAATCTCAAAGCTGTTGGTTATCTAAGGAGAGCCAGAAAACTCAGAAGTGAGGGTTTTTAAATTGTGTAAGCCCTTTAAAAAAGACACAATTGTAAAGATTTTGGGTGAACCTGTGAAAACCTACTTGATAGTGAACGTTAATATTCCATGTGTGAGGATATTAGGAGTGGAGTAACATTCTGTGTGGATGTTTTTGAACAGTTGGTGTACACACAAGCGAACCATTATAACTCCTTATGTTGTGTGGAAGTGTGCTTTATTTTCCTATCTTTGATTATTCTTTTTATGGAATGTATGTGGATGTGAATGTTGTGATCATTTTAATTTCAAGCTCAGTGGGGAATGTTGTAATAGTTTTGATTTAAATTTATGCAATTTATTTCAAGCTATTTCTTTATTTGTGCTTTATTATTCTAGTAAGGTTGCCCCTAGAACAATCAATTACATTCTATTCATTTGTTTTATTTCAATTTGATTATTCCTAGAAAGTTTGAGTTCTTGATATAAAGATCTTTCTAGAAATCAGGTTGTCCTACCATAAACTTTGGTTTTTGGTGTAAGGTTGTCCTTAGAACAACTTTTTTATCAATCTCTCAATACTTGTTTATTGAGGTTGCTATTCATTTGTGGATTATGGATTGATTTACTTTATTTGGCTATCTTGTTATTTAAATTCCACTATAATGAATTTAAATTTGGCATAGTCCTATTCACCCCCCCTCTAGGAGATATAGCTTGGCCATTTCAATCCCGACTATTAGTTTCTTCTTGTCTGGTTAGGACATGCCCTCAAGTTTGCAGGGGTGGCCCACATAAGGAGTAGAAGGATGGGTGAAAACTATAGTCTCGGTTTCTTCGTCCGCTATTATAGCCTGTGGATGAGTGCTGATTTTGGGTTGTTTATATGACATTGATGGGTCCACTTAGGATGGCCTCTTGGAAGATCCACTCCATTCAATGACTTCAGCTCATTATGTGGACTCACGGGCCTAAGTTTGAAGTAGATCGGAGCTATGGTTGGGCCACAATACATGTGATAAGTAGATGCTTCCCAACTCTTGTTCTTGAAACCACATAACTTTGTTACATGATTGGCTGTGGTATCATGTGGGGCCCACATACATGTTTATTCAGAGGATTTGTTCTGTCTATCTGGTTTGTTACGCTATTTTAGGACACTCTGTTGAAAACGAAGTAGTTTAGTTAATCAAGTGGACCACACCCCCCATATGGTGTTTCCTTATTTACAATTCTACCCCTTTTCTTTTTCAAAATTTCTACCCTCCGTAACTCACGAGTCTACCATCCAAATGTGATGAAATTTGATAGGTGATCTTTATTTTCCACACTCTTTTCGTCACCCAAATTTGAGCCCTGATCTCTCAAGGATGACTAAGATGCTCTTTTAATGGCTAATATTTTTCAAAATTCTAAAATAATATTTGTACACCTCTGATTGGTAAGTTACCGAGAAGTTTGGACCTAAACCCTAAGATCTTCATGATGATCAGTTTATAATTGATGTTTACATGGCCCGTTTGACGGATCCAAACATGACGGATGGCCAGATGACTTGCTAAAAATAAGGGAGCTTGATGGTTAGTACTCTGACCATGTATGTAATTGTATGTACGGTCGGTTTTGTAAATGGATGAACACAAGATGATTTTCTGGAGTGATTAGGAGTAGGACATATACTATTAGATTTGAGTGAGTTGTTCACATATGTAAGTTCCTCAGATTATAATTCTAATGGTGGGTTAAGCATATTCACATGGAGTGAACGAGATGAACGAATTAGAATCTTGATCTGATATGTGTATGGACGAATGTGGAGGTCAAGTAACTAGTTTACTATGATCTAAGGGTTGAAATTCGATGTGTAAGGTTAATTTATGATAATTAAGCATGGTATAAAATCTCACATTAAACGGATAGTGGGAAATATGTGAACTAGAATTTAGGGGTCTAGGTCAATGGCATTTTCATAATTATTGCTGATCTATGAGTTTTAGGAAATCCAATGCCTCCACATGGTTATAGTCACGTTTATAAGAAATTCTAACAAAATAATGTATATGTAAATCATTATGGATAGGGAGTTACTTGTCATGTCATTTGTGGGAAAGTCCTTACGTCAAATCACATGTTGGATGGTCTTGTCTTGAAATCAATGGTCGGATGGTTGGATCTATTGATTGAATGTAATTCCGAATGGTTAGATTTGTGTCAGGGCAAGGATGTAAGGCTAAGATAGTTGTATTGGTATTGTCCACATGTACATATAAGTTAATTTATAGGTAACACTTGAGAATTTTCAATACTCGGGTATTGAAATATTCGGGGCATTACAGCTTCCCCCTACCTATGATCGATCAGTTGGTGGATAACAAAGCCGGACACAAACTACTATCTTTCCTAGACACTTACTCTGGGTACAATCAGATCGCAATGTATCCTCCAGATAGGCAGAAAACGATCTTTGTCACAGATAAAGGTCTCTACTATTACTGGGTCATGCCATTTGACCTGAAGAACGCCGCGGCGACATATCAGAGGCTTGTGAGCCAGATGTTTACTAAGAAAATCAGTTGGACCATGGAGGTTTATTTTGACGACATGCTGGTGAAGAGCGTCAAGGCGTTCGACCACATTATGGACCTCAGCGAAACTTTCTCAATTCTTAAGGAATACCGTATGAAGTTGAACCCCGCCAAGTGCGCCTTCGGAGTCGGCTCCAACAAATTCCTCGGGTTTCAAGTTAGCTAGAGAAGTATCGAGGCAAATCCCGAGAAGATCTTGACATGAGCTCACGTCAAACCACAAAGGAAATTCAATGCCTCACTGGTTGGGTGGCGGTCCTCAGTCGATTCATATCCAGAGCCACGGATAAGTACCTCCCCTTCTTCCAATAATTGAAGGGTCATAAGAAGGTCAAGTGGATCTCGAAGTGCTAACGGGCTTTCTAGCAGCTGAAATAGTACCTGAGCTCACCACCCATGTTATCCAAGCTAGAAGAGGGCGAGCCCCTATTCCTATACCTGGTGGTCTCTGCCTCGGCCGTCAGTTCCGCACTTATCAAGGACATGGGGTTAGGCAGCACCCTGTCTACTATGTGAGTAAAGCAATGGTACCCAGCGAGACTAGGTACCCGAGTATGGAGAAAGTAGCATTCAACTTAGTCTTCTCAGCAAGAAGGCTACATCCGTACTTACAGGCGCATACAATTGTTGTCCTGATTGACTCCCCCCTTAGACAAGTCCTTCGAAAGCACGAGGTGTCAGGTTGACAAACCAAGTGGGCGATAGAACTCGGGGAGTTCGACATCCAATATCGTCCGAGAACTGTAATCAAGGGCCAAGCTGTGATCGATTTAATATCAGAATTCACTACTACAAATGTACAGGTGACAGACACGAACGCAGAGGCAGTTCTCGCGGCCTCGCCAGCTCTCCCGAGTATCCAGAACGTTGAGTCAGATGGAGAGCACAGATGGATTCTTTTTGTGGACGGGTCATCCAATTCTAAACGTGACAAAGCAGGGATTGTCCTAATCGCGGCCGACTCAACCTCCATCTAATATGCTATCAAGCTCGGCTTCAAAGCCTCTAACAACGAAGCAAAGTACGAGGCCTTATTGGCCGGACTTAGATTAACAACTAGTCTGGGGGTTCAGTCTCTCGAGGTATGATGCGATTCTCAATTTGTTATGAACCACAACTCCATCGAGTACGAGGCTAAGGAGACTGGAATGGTGGCTAATCTTATCAAGGCCCGAAAATTGATAAAGATGTTCTGGAGCTACATCATTAATCAGATTCTGAGGGCGGAGAACTCTTAGGACGAAGCACTCGCAAAGCTAGCGTCGGCCATGGAAGGAAAGATTCCAAGGTTTATCCCTATAAAATTTTTGGGTAGTCCGAGCATTGACCATTAATCAAGATATGGTCAATCCAGTGGAAACCACTCCGAGTTGGATGGACCCGATCTACAACTACCTCACGTCTATTGAAGTCCCACAAAATAAGTCATGCCCCAAACTCAAAAACCGGGCACACAAAATTTTTTATCACTAAATCCAGTGCCAACAGCCTTCGTAGGACCCCATTCTCGGCTCCCAGTGCCCATTCGCCAGGTTCCGATCCTGGGATACTACGAGGAGGATATTCAACACCAGTTCAATTCGTAATAAGCATAACCAAAGGCATAACCCACAAACAACAACCAAAAACTCCATTACATTTTTGCTATGATTAAAAACTTTATAAGTACAATGAGCATAAAGGGAAATACAATGATGATGAATAAAAAGCTCCAAGATGATCTGCAAAGTGCTACTACCTTAACGCTACTGTGCCCCAACGTCACCTGCACGCAACGGTCATGCATAAGCTCATGGAAAGCTTAGAGGGTGGTGAAAGTGTGTGCGAAGGTAGTAATATGATTATGTAGTATCAGAGTAATGCGAAACATGCTGGTGTATCCATGAATACCGTTAGCCGTACCAACACTATGCGATACAAGGCGTAAATGATATCGGCCATACCAAGGCTATGCAATGCGAGATACAACTCAAGCACATGAATCCTTGTCTAAGTCCATATATCAATACAGCTCAAATCTGGAATATCACTGGGGTCTAGTACACTCCGAACTAGATTGCCGCCCCATCGCACGTAATAAGGCAAGTGGAAGAGACCTCACTATCCGCTTACCAATATTGGGCTCGACTCGTCGATAGCAGACCCATTCCTCAAGCTGGTCAAACTCAGCCTAGCTTTTCCCCCTTCTCTCAGGCGGGTAAGGCTGCACCCCCTTCCAACCGACCATGACACAGTGGAAAGCGTGGTCGTCTGGTAATCAGTACTCAGCGCTCATGCACCCACTCGGTCTAGACGTTGGAGCAACCTCTTAGTACCATAAGGGTTTAGGGACTTTTACCTAGGGATATCTATAGCACCCCATGTAGAATAAGATTTCTAGTATTCAATCCTGCCAACCAGGATATGCCTGTAAAGGCTACGACCTTAATGTCGCTAGGGCATACGGTAACCATGTCACACAATGTGAAATGCATAAATCATACTATCGAGTCATGCAACAATCCTGCGTGTATCGTGCGCTCATGTGGGGCAACAATGCCTAACTGGGAGCCCCTAGACAATCTACCCGAAGGCATATGCTATGATCAGTCACTCCTCATATCAAGCATACATATGATGTGTATGATCATGAATCATAGAACTATACTAAACATATTATATGGTGATGGATGTTGTTCATAATGAAGATGGGCCTAGACGGTTTATAAGTATGGCCTAACAATGGGCCCTAGGGAGAATTATAATGCGTACGTTTAACCAACATTATTTTTACAATGTGGATGTCAAACTAACATTGCTCCCAAGGCACGGCTGTCATAAACATCATTACATAAGCCATGTTGGGATCACACATTGCAATGGACCTTAGGTACATCTCATTGGACCTTAAATACATCAAATGGGCCATATCACATGGGCCTTATATTCATTAATGGGCCGCACCAATGGACCTTATGTACATTGCAATGGGCCATAAACCGTGGGCCTTTGAATGCATCAAAATTGGCCTCGTAACATGGGCCTTATATATATATAAGTGGGCCTCAACCATGGGCCTTATATCCACATCAAAGTGGGCCCCAATGGACTATCACAGATAAATCAAGATGGGCCTCATCCACATACCAAGGTGGGGTCCACTTGAACTATGGATTTGGTTCATTCTTTAGCTTATGCCATAAAATGAGCTTTTAAAATGGATGAACAGATTGGATACAACCTATGCATCGTGGTGGCCCCACCATCCAAATGATGGATAGCCTAAAAAACACATACATCATTGTGGGGCCAGCCCAGCCGTTCCCATTGTCCTACGGATGTCAGTACAGCAGCTATAAAGCTGTTGTACAGTGCAGCATAAGCTGCTTCACACGGCAAAGGTGGGTCCCACGTGGGGCCCACCGTAACGTTTGCTTGCCATCCAATCTGTTCATACGGCCACAGAGGCCTAGACGAAGAGTGAAAACAAATTTCATATTGATCCAAAACTTCTGGGCCACAAAAGGTTTTAATGGCAGACGGTTCACACCATTGTTTCATATGACATGGGCCACCTGAGTTTTGGATGAGGCTGATCTTTGGAGGGGGCCCACTTTAGGAAGGGGCCCACCATATGAACGGGTTGGATGACAAATATACACCATGGTGGGGCCCATGGCTGGGGTTGTGGGTTCTGTCCGCTCACACACCCATGCGTAGCAGGCACTGCCTGTGCCTCTGGCAGCAGCAACGTCTGCTCTCGCTATATATATATATATATATATATATTAAAACCTATTTTTTTAGGTTGTTCAAGTGTGGGGCCCGCATAGGAAGAATCCAACCCCGCCATTGCTTCCCATAGTTCAAGACGAGCCAAACAAGTCCAATATCCGGTGTTTTTCGGTGCATAAAAAATGTCAGGGTGACTTTTAATGGTAGAAACCACTATTTTACATGTTATGGCCTGCCTGAAGATCGTATGGACTTCATTTTTTGGCTTAACGCCTAAAACAATCCTCTAAATGAGATGGACGACATGGATTGAATACATACATCAAGGTGGGGCCTATATGAGTGGGCCACCCCACAAGCTTGGAAACGAGCTAATATTTGTGTTTTCCTAAAAACGTCGAGCGTCCTTGGACACTAGACGGTTTGGCACCACGAATTCAAGGTGGGCCTTGCTCTGGTGGATGGTGTGAGTATGACACATATGAAGTGGGCCTACTTATAGATGGCTTGGAAAAAATACATGACTCATGGTGAGGTCCATCTTGATGGGCCACACAACCACATCATCAACACATGGAAAGAAAATGAAAAAGAGAGGGAGAGAGAGAAAGAGAGTGGGACACGCGTGATGGAGGGACCCCAATACTATGGGCCCTCCCTTTCATGATCTACAACATACATCAATTGGGTCCCATTACATGTGGGCCCACCAATCAAAATCAATGATGGAGATCCTTTCTCCACCGACATGCAAGGTTTAGATAACCCTACTTGTGCAAGAAAGTAAACATCCTGATGGGGTCCATGGAGATTGGCCCCATCATGGAATGATCATGACGATCAAAGTGGGCTATCAGCCACATCTTAGGGTCCGAAGTGAGATCCAAACCATTAATCGGTAAGCCTCACTTGGCCCATCATAAAGACGTGAAAATCTAACCTATAACGCACCCACCGTTCAATCTTCTTGCTCCCTTGGCTTCCTTAGCTCTTTAGCTTAGATTCCAACGGAGGAGATGGAGTTTGGATGGTTGAGATGGGAGATGAGAGGGTAGGAAATGTGGGTCACACTTGTAGCTTGAAAGAGATGGGGATAGGCTTGGATGTATGGGGTTTCTCTTGCTTGGGGGAGTGTTTTGAGAATGAGAGAGAGAGAGAGGGTTGTAAAGGGAGAGATAGATAGATAGGTGATGGAGTGATGGATGTGGTGAGTGATGGGTGTAAGAACTTTTTGACTTTTGTGATTTTTGGTGTAAGAAAGATATGGGTTTGTAAGAAACTTTTTGACTCTAGGGTAGCTTGGGAAAGGGTGAAAGGTGATGTGTACTTGACATGTGCTTGACACGATGGGATTGAATGATTGATTGATTGATGTGACAGGTTATAGAGATTCTCTCGAAATCCACATACATTGCATTTCCTCGCACCGAACGTGGATCCACATCTCCTGACCAGGGTATTGGATAAGCGCGCGAGTCACGACATCGGAACCGCGACGACGGCATGGTCGCTAGGGTACAAGTCTCTGGTTGAGTCGACTCGAGTTGATGGCGTGCGACTCAGGGTCGCGTGTAAATATCGGTTAAGGGTCGAAGGTTGCCGGAACTCTACCGGGAAGACCGCGGAAGTCTATGGAACGATACGGTCTAGGATACGGGTCTTACAAAGCAGACTAGAGGCCCAACGTCTGAAGGTCAGAGATGCACGATACAGTCTTGGATAAGATCCTATACAAAAAGGGGTATTCACAACCCTACCTCAGGTGTCTACGACTCGATGAAGCAGACTACATGATCAGAGAGATTCACGAAGGAATCTGCAAAAATCACTGCATTGGCCACAATTTAGCCGTCAGGGGTGCTTTTGGCCCACCCTTCGAGAAGATTTCAAGAACTATGTTTGGAGGTACGACAAATGTTAGAGGTTCATTGCCATGTTGCGGCAGCCTATAGAAAAGATGACCCCTATGAGCGGGCGGTGGCCATTTGCTCAATGGGGGGTTGACATCATCGGGCTTCTGCCCATTGGGAAAGGACATGTCAAGTTCGCTATCATAGCGGTCGACTACTTCACCAAGTGGGCTGAGGCCGAACCCGTAACGAAGATTACAGAGCAGAAGGTGACTGACTTCATCTGGAAAAACATCATCTGTCGATTCGGAATCCTACACACCGTTATCTCCGACAATGGGAAGCAGTTCGATAATGATAAATTTTGAGGCATGTGTGAGGGACTCGATATTTCAAATGCATACTCCTCACCTCGTCACCCGTAATCTAATGGGCAGGTAGAAGCCGTGAATAAGGTCATCAAGTACCACCTAAAGATGAAGTTAGAAAAAGCTAAAGGTAACTAGGCCGAGGAGCTCCCGTTTGTCCTTTGGGCATATAGGATTACAGCTCAATCATCTACCAGGGAGACCCCATTTTCACTATCTTACGGCTTGGAGGCAATCGTCCCAGTCGAGATCGGCCTCCCCATAGCTCTGATCAGAAACTACCAAGAGGGTCAGAATGCCAAGCAAACTGCAGCAGGCCTTAACTTGCTCGAAGATGCCAGAGACGTCACCAGACTCCGAGTTGTAACTCGACATCAGCAAATGTCATGATTATACAATTTCAGGGTTAAAACAAGGCGATTTTGTCCACGAGACCTGGTTCTCCGCCACATTTTCCAGAATACAGCAGAATCGGGGGCTGGGACGCACAGATCGAACTGGGAAGGGCTTTATCGCTTGGTAAGATCAACAAAGCTAAGTTCCTACCACCTGGAAGATCACGAAGGGCGTTAGCTCCCTCACCCCTAGAATGCCGACCACTTGAAGATCTATTATCCATGAAAAGTACTGGCCATTTAAGGCCCTCAATGAATGTAGGCTCAGAGCTACTAGCCTATTAAGGCCCTGAATAAAAGCATCTTTCCTTTTACATAGTCTGCCTATTCAGTTTATCTACATTAAAAGAGTCACCTTTCGTAAGTAGCGATGAAGTCAACCGATCCCTTAAAGAAGGGGTCGACTCATTAATCCACGAAAAACTACGAAAGGGTCACCTCTCATATGCAGAGATGAAACCCGTAGGTGAACCGATCCTTTAAAGGAGGAGTCGGCTCATCATATGTTAAAAATCTACAAAATGACTACGTGTTGCACGCCATTAGTGGATAGTTGACCCCTTAAGGGGTCGGCTCTCAACATAAAATAAATCACCATGCAACAATCAACACAAAATTATGCCCTCGACCAAGGGTTAAAAGATCATTATCCAAAAAAATCATCATTCACCAAAAAAACTTGCCATCCATAAACATCCCAGGCAAGATTAAAAAAAAGAGGAGAAAAGTATCTCACTCCTTCTGAGCAGAGGGACCAGCCGCCGAGCTGGGAGGCTGAGCTGCAGGGGTGGCTTCGGCAATAGGGGAGGCATTCTCGACCTCCTTAGTCGCAGCTGGTTCATCGTCCTCGGCCTCATCCGCAGCAAAAGCGTCAAGGTCTATGCCCTGGTGAAACTTTTGGACCTCAATAAGGCAGGTGTCGAAGGCGATGTTGTAGCCGAAGAGATATAGTTTATCTAACTCTCTAGCCATCTCTGATGACTCCCTGTAAGTTGCCACTGCCGCAACAGCTTGTGAGGTTGCTAGAGTCTCGAGCTCCCCACGTTGCTTCTTTAGCTCTGTGGTAGCCAACCAACCCATTGGCCTCCTAGCGCTTCATCCTCGAGAGGTCTTCTGTGAGTTGCGCAGGCTCCCCCTACATGTGTTTAACGGAGGATTCTAGGTGCTCAATGAGCTCCCGCAGGCGCACTACTTCGGGGTCAGCCTCATCCAAGTGAGCTTGAAGTTGATTGACCTCACCCTGAAGCACCAGCTCCCTCACTCGACCCTCACCCACTGCCCTCTTCAGCTCCTCCCGTTCGGTAGCTGAAGCCTCAAGAAGCCTTCTGAGTTTAGCCTTCTCTGCCTCAAGCATAACCTTCTCTTCCTCGAGTCGGTCTATCTCTTTCAACCTCTCCTTAACCACCACCATCATCGGCAGCGACTGGTAGCAGACCGATGCATAGTCATTCATGAACTTAGTGTAGTTGTGAGAAAGGGTGTTGGCTATGCTCGACTATGGTACATACTTGGCCGCCCAATCATTCAACAAGGTCATGTGGTAACCAGGAAGGAAGATCCGAGGAGAGGGCTCGACGGCTAGTCTAACTCCGCTAGCCACATTGGCTTAAGCAGCGGCCTCAGGCGTGTTGTTGTACCTGACCAGGGCGTCGGTTCTACCAGCAAGGAATTTGACCTTCGTAGCAGTGAGGTGGGCTGCAGAACTGGAGGGAGCATCAATGTCTAGAGTCTCCCCGACGACTTCTCCCCCTATCCCAGGGGGGCCAGTAGGGAATGGGGTGGAATCTCGGAGGGTTGGGCCTCTAGGGTCGGAGTTGAGATGGTGATAGGCTCGGCTCCGACGGGGGCCTCTGGGGCTTGTGCTTCAGGGGAAAGGGTTGGGACTGGGACAAGTACGACTTCGGCTGGGGCATGTGTAGCTTCAGCCGGGGAAGGCTCGTCTTCAAAAGCCTGAAAGTGCCCTGGTTTGTCAAGTTACATGAGTGGTGGGTCATACTGTTTACAAAACTTGATAGGAAGATCAATTCAAGCGTCTACCTCAACTGGATGTGCGTAAGCTCGTCACAGGTGAATCTAAAGCCTCACATCCCATGACCCAAAACACCAGGTAAAGAAAAACACTTAAAAATGAGTTAGAAATCATAGGGTTTTAGGGTGAGAAAACTTTTTGCAAAATAGGAAAATCTCTAAGTTTTCTCGCCTTGTCGATTTTATTAAAGTACCCTCAATATGATCGACCTGCTCTGTTGATGTCCTCGATACCTTAACGATATTAACGACGTGAGGACCAAAAGTGTCTAACAACTAAATATTCATCTGGATAGATTTATCGATGTATCGATACATCTACCGATATCAGCGATATAAGCAATAAATATGTCCAGCAACTTCACAACATATCTGGGCGAATTATCAATGTATTGATACACATACCGATATCATCGATATTCAAATCTCGAGTCCATCGAGAGTGGCTCGATAAGATCGACAGACAAATTTTCTGTAACGACCCGTAAATTTCCGTACTTTGGCTCGAGTACCACCTCGACCAGAAATCAATTAGGATTAAATCCTATGGAAATTTAACAAAGTTAACTAAGTGCAAAACTCGATTAGCCATGAAATCCGTTGGGATCGCTTTAAATACGATCTGCAAGACCCAAAACTTGCCAAATCATTGACTCTAGGTTACCCTAAAGTTTAGGATCAAACTCATTTCCCGGCTGCTCTCGGGAATGAAATGAAACTTCGTATTAGGTCTAGACCGCACATCGGAAGTCCGATTCAAACGAAGTTAAGGAACTAGGACCCCCTCACTGGGCTTGACAACCACCTCGGAAATCAGGTCCAGTCGATGTCCCACGGCTATTCGCTTGAGTCCGGAGTGAGGGAGTGTGAAAATCACTCTTTCCTTTACAAAATAAATATCTGGAATAGTGATCTAGCACCATTTGGTTACGGATCAGTATTAAGCAACCAGACCGTCAGAATCAGACCAAATTACACCTTCAGATCAGGAAAAATTTCAGGAACATTTACATGTACTTGGAATTTCGGATCGTGGCCCACTGACCGTTGAACTGAAAGTGGTCCGCCCCGTGTGATATGAGAATCCGATCGAGTCGAAAACGTAATCCCACGTAAATCGATGAGTTGTGAGCTTAAGTCTGACGTTTGGCTCGAGGGGGGCCGCCAGAAACACTCTTTTGAGCCGGAAAAGTGTCGAAATACATATAATAGTCGTACCTCTTGAACCGGAGTCTATTCCGGGGAGGTTTTTGGCTATATAAGGGCCTTAGAACAGCCCCTCTCACAGCCATACGAATTTGGGATAAAACCCTAGAGAGAGAGAGAGAAAAAGGAGAGAAAAGCTTGGGATTTGTGGGAGAATTTTCCTCCTACTGTTGTAGATCATCCAACGGGCTGCACCACCCCTTCCTTGACATTTTTCCGGCGTCACCGACTCCGTTTTAAGGTGAGAAACCCTAACCCTAGATCTGATTTGAGGTGTATAGGCTTTAGGTTGTGAAATAGCTAACCGATTTCACTCCTTAGGCTAGAAAACTCCTGAATACTGAAGCTCATCCAACCTTTCTGATTCGTTGAGATTCCAAGGTGAAAGGTGAGGACTTTAGGTGTATAGGTTGCGGTTTTCAACGCTTTCAATGTTCGATAATGGTAGATTCATGATCTGTATGCAATTGCACATGTACAAAGTGCTTTCCGTTTTCTGTTTCGATTAGAATTGTAGAATTTGGAATTTCACATACTCTAGGTATTCGTATAAAATACCGTATACGTATTTTTTATGGAAATGTATTTGACATGTTTATTTGTCGTATGGATATATGATGTATGGATAAAATACTCATTTGGCGAAAGGGTTCGCCTAAATACATGTTTACTAATATACACCATGTAGGTAGAAATACGGTATTGTAAGAAGTACCGTATACGTGTATATTTTAGTGATGTGTTTGTCATGATTAATTGTTGTATAAATATATTATGTGCGTATAAATTAATTTCTTGGCGAAAAGAATCGCCGTAATACATGTTCGCTTGTAAATACTACGTATGTTGAAATTGTGTATTCTAGAAATACCGTATACGTGTAAATTTTGGAAACGCAATTGTCATGATTATTTGCTGTATGATTACGATATACGCGGATAAAATGCTAGCTTAGTGAAAGAATAGCCCTAATACATGTTTTACTAATATACGTCATGTATGTTGAAATAGCGTACTCCAAGTGTTTGCGTAAATGATTGTGAGAGTAAATGCTTGGATGTTTGCACCGTAGGTCGGTGCTGAGATGGAATTCTCGACTACCTTAGAGACATGTGGGATTTCCTCCATGTGGTTGTTTACTACAACCACTCACATATGATGTATATGTATTTGTATCCCTATCTATATAGTGCCCTATTACATGCTTTATAACATGCTTTATATCATGCTTTATAACATGGTTATATACATGCTTTATAACATGCTTTATATCATGTTTGTGTTACTTTGTTTATCATTAACTCACATGCTATTGATGAGAACATGAGTTTGGACTATGTCTATAGTCCAAACATTTTACTAGACTTGAGATGTGTGAGATTCATGTCGCCACAATGGTTTTGTCGTACTTCGGTTGGCGATAGTGGTTGGCCACATGGAGTGCTTTTGCGCTTCATATTCGAGCTAGTCAGGCTCGTCAATTAACCCGATATGTCAAATGTGTGTTCACCTTGTCTGGTGATCAGGGTCAAATATTACATATTAGACCCCGATTATTGCCCTATTAAATGTACATGATAAAGCCTAACATCGGATTTTAATTATATTTTTGTTACAGGAGGAAATTAGGAGCGTGTATTAAAAAATAACGTTAAAAGCATGGATTTGACGCTCCGAAATTACCAGAGCACGGGATGGACTCCAGAAAACTAATAGTGAAGAATATACACGCCTGAGATCTGAGGAAAGCACGATAAAGAGGCCTGAAATTGGTCCAGAATGCAAGATCACATGTTTCCCGCCATCCAATCAGTTCGAAATCTTATACATGGGATTAGGGACATAAATTGACCTTTTATTTCAAATTCCAGCCCTTGCAGATCTCGGGAAGTGGTCTAACGGCCAGATCAGCCCCTTAATTTTCACTTTGGGGCCCACCTGATATTTGGAACTGCCTCAACTTTTGTATTGACGGCTAAATTAATGAGGTTAAGAGGATGGACGGTGCAGATTTCTTGTAAACATCGCAGTGGGCCCTGTGTATGGGGAGTCTACACCGAGTACACCGTGCACCAGTGCCGCACCGCACCGCCCAGACGGTCAACGAAGCGCTGACTCGCGCTCCTTCCTTCGCCGTCCAGCGTCCGCAAGCACGAACCGCTGATTTGAGTTGTGGGTCCCACACATCCTCCGAATCTATGATCTGAACCGTCCATTAGGTTTTTAAAGGCCATCTCACCTTCGCCTAGGTGGCGAAATTGAGATAGAGAGTAAGGATCAAATGTTAACCATTCAAGCGCAGGACCAACGGTGCAAAAATTAAGCCGTGGGCCACACCGAATAGAGTCCAAAACCATCCGTTCCTAGCTGAAGCTTCAAGGAGAATGCAATGGACGGAGTGGATTTTTCATTTACTCGGAGGAATGGGCCCCACCATTGCCACAGAGGATGGATCCGCGTCCGCGTAACGTGATTCGCTGACGAGTTTTGCGGAAAACAGTGGGCCTCACACGTCAACCTTCCGGAAGATCCGATCCGTCCATCGTGTAGAGGGCCACGAATACTACAAAACCATACTGATAGTTCACTCCCATGCGTACACACGTGCGTGATATAGAGGCCACAAAAGGGATGCCTGACGACATTCAAAACTGATCTTTTCGTATTTTCTTTTGTGAGCCGCGTTAATGGACCTTCAAAACCACCCATTCTTGACTGAAATTTCATCCTAAATCCAATGGATGGGGTGGATTTTCCAGAAAACACCTCTGTGGGGCCCACCGATCACGGTTGCGAAAATTGGTACTCCGAGTCTGTCTACGACTCTGCCACCGATTCCAGCCATCCAGCAGCTATAAAAGGAGAGTTTTGGACGTGGGAATTGGGGGATTCAGAACTAGGGAATTCGAGATCCAGAGCCAGGGAGAGAAGAAAGAGAAGAAAGAGAAGGAGGAAGAGAGAGAGATCGATTGGTTTGGTGTTTTGATTTTATGAATTTTATTTAATATTTTTTATGGATTTTATGGGTCACTAATCTCTTAGCTAGGGCTGAGATGAAGCCCCTAATTTGATCAGCTCTTGTATTGGTTGATTTACTTTGAATTTTAATCAATTTGTTTCTTTCTCTAAGTGGGCTTTATGGGTTTAAATTCTACACTTCTCCATCTATGAACTTGACCAAAGTATATATATGGACGTTGTTTAGATGCTTATTACAGGTGCTTGTGTCTGATCAGGAACAAGTTTCTTATAGAGGAAGAAACAGGGTGCTTTAATGAATGTACATTCCATATGCCCGACCAAAGATATGGGATATGTTGTTCATGGCATTGCTCAAAGGAATTAGACAGTCTGTATGCCCGATTAAGGACACAGATTGTGCTTTCTCTATATATGTGGTATCAATCTAGATCAAGGTGAATCAACAGACAAAACAAGGGTTAGGATAATTAGGGGTGGATTCAAAAGTCCTAGTGCTCTCTCTCTGATTGAATTTTCTTCCCTGTTCTTAATTGTTTTTCATAGAATTGTGCTTAGTAATTAGTTTCATTATTTGTTGGATTAGTTAAGGAGAATCATAGATTTGAATTGTGAGGTCCAGTCCTCGTGGGAACGATCTCGTAAAACGTACCGTATCTACATCTGATTCGTATACTTGCGAGTTTAAAAATCATTTAAATCGTGTTGGTTTAAATAAAACATCAAGTTTTTGGCGTAGCTTGTGGATTGCATTTCGTTCCAAATTAAATTTAGGGTTCTCTCTTATCATAATTCATAGTCTTAGGATTTTACTAACTTTAGTTTTGGAATTTTTTTTTTATTTAATTTTTAGAACTAACCTTTCTGTCTTGTAGGGTCGTTGATAGATATTTTAACTTGGTAACTTCGTCCTAATTTCGTTACTTTCTTTATTTTTTCTAGATTAGGTTTTATCCCCTAGATACTAACTTGTTTGTTTTGTTGTGCGGGTTTTTAACATAGGAACTTCTACTCTGGTAACATCTTTCTAACTTCTCCTTTACTTTCGGTATTCTTTGTAGGATTTTGGTTTCTTCTAGATTAGACTCGAGTTAAGGTTCTACCATGGAATCGTGGGTACATGCATATGCTGAGTTGGATAGGTTTTATTGGAAAATGCCTGAAGGTTGTGGAATTCAACATATACCTCAAGATTTCTCTCCATCGAGAACAGACCTTGAGAACCGACTAGAACATTATGTTCCATCGGTTAGTAGGGCCATATACGATCATCATTATGGGAATGAGGATTATTATCAACCATCATATTCTCCCATGTATGATCAGTATGACTATAACCAGTGGAATCATCAAAACTGGGAAGATGAACCAACAACATATTGTAATAATTATTCTCTTGGATCCCATACCTTTGAGATCCAACCAGAAACGATCCAAGAGGATTCATGTTTTAATCCAGAACAATTCAACCAGCATGTTGCGAAATTGATGAAATCATTAGAAGCACTCAATTCGCGCATTGAAAGGATAGAGGAAGCTCGCTCATCCCAACTACAATCCAATCTAGAAATACAATGCGAGGAAAGTGATCCTCACTCGCTTTTAACGAAATCTGGAATTTGGAATGAGGAGTTGGATTCCATTAATGAGCATACGGTTCAATTCCCCGATGAGTCGATCTCAATGACTGTTCAAATGGATGGGGAAGAAACATGGTTGTCTTTCAAATATAATGATGATGACACACCCCACTCACATGACACACTTGAATTCAATAAAGAGGAAGAGGTTAGTTTATACGAACCTCAACCCAATCTGGAAATAGAATGTGAGGAAAGCGATCTCATCCCAAGTGTGCACTGCATGGAAGTAGATGATGATGCATATTGGGAAATGATTATGAATGCGCAACCCAAATTCCCTTCGCATCAATCTCAAATTTGGTCCAAGTCAATGATCAAGATGTACACGAAGTGGTCGGTCATAATGAGCCACTCCCCTCCTCTAACATGTCTGATTTAAAGGTAGAGGATGGGCCCCTCACAACCGACCTTTCTAACTCTTATGAAACGTATTTGGACCACTCCTCTGAATTTCATGATGATATGATTCGGGAGATGGACGAGCTACTCGATATGACTCTTGAATTCGAAACCACCCAGTTGAGGCCACCATTTGAACTGTTAAATAATGACGATTCATCGCCTCTTCTGAGTAGTATCGATGAACAGAGTTTATACATCAATGCTTCGTATATTGATCTTCAATCTGTCTGTACAGGGCTGGAGCAAGAGAGCACACCTCTGTTTACCTTCAAAAATGATGGATTCCTTGGGCAAATCATCACGAGCTCTAATGTGGACAATGAGTCACTCTCAGCTGAATGTCCCAACTCTTTGGATGATTGCTTAGCACACTTTGCAGATTCAAACGATCCCATGATAAGAGACATAGTGAATGCCTTGCAAAATAATATCTCGGTAGTCATCACTGACCGAGAGAACCCGTACTCTGAAGCCCCTCCATCCACAAATCTTGAATATTTACCATTAAAGATAGAGGAGCTAAAAATTGAACCGAAGTTTGAAACTTCGGAATGTGTTGAGACTACACCACTTTCTGAAGATTTTTCTGAAATTCATTTATGTGTAGTCACTAATTCACCATGGGATACTAACGTTAAAATTTCTTCTGTCACAGGTGAATCATATATTCTCTGGATACCTCAGGCGAATCAACGAAAAATTTTTGACGAGGTACATAAGTGTCTTTGGAAAGTCAAGCTCCAGGGCATCCAAGCCTATTGCAAAAATGGCTTTTGGATGATCCTGTTAAGAAACCTACTGAGAAATTTATCACGATACTGGCCGGAGGAGGAACCTTGCAACATGACTGAGTAGTTTCTCCCTGCTTTCTTAGAACTAGAGTAGTTTCCTTTATGTTGTTTTAAGATAGACGGTAAACTTAGCGCTCCTGTGAGGCAACCCAGTCTTTTGTTTTATGCTTTTTTCTAGTTAGTTACTTCAATGTTTGTGGGTAACATTACTGTAAACCCTCACGAGACTACAACTCGTCCACTAGGGGTAACCTAGGGGTTTAAAGGCTTGTTGCATGCGCTAAATGCAATCGAGAGCACCTGCGAAAGTGGTATAGGTAGGGTCTTCTTTTGTTTTTCTTTTTGTTATTTTTACTTATGTTGATTTCTCCCTTGAGCTAACCTGTTTTACGATGATATTTTTTTTGAGGAAGCCTCTTGATTCTCCATCCAGGTATTATCTTTCCATCACTCCTCTTTTATTTTCATTGTCCCATCTGCATTGTATGTTTATTTCTTTTACATTGAGGACAATGTAGATTTTAGGTTGGGGGTGGGAGATTAGGTTACCTAATCAGTATTTTCTTGGTCTTGAGCAAAAATTGTGAAAATTTTAAAATTTTTCTGGAAATTCTATTGAATTCAAAGTGATTTTGAAGTATAGTTGTGATTTTAACATTATAAGATACGTGATGGGTAATTTATGACTCTTGGATTCGGCCATCTGCTTGATTTCACAGTCAATTTTGAATTGTTAATTCATGATTAGAAGTTGTAAACATTGATTGAGCCATGATTTCACATATCACATCTCGCTTACACATTAAGTGTTGGTTCGATAACTGAATGATTAACTTGGTAAAAAGAAGAATTAAAAGGCTAAATCTTCACCATAGGTTTGCTCCCTATAGGTGAAGATTTGATTCTCCATAGTTGACATATGAAAAAAAAAAAAAAAAGAGTTAGGTGACAAGTTTTCGCCATAGGTTTGCTCCCTATAGGTGAGAATTTGATTCCCCTCATTTGTGTTACTGCTCATAAAGAAAACCAAAGGCTGGTAAAATGAAAGGTTAATCTGTGAAATAAGTGTTGGTTTCAAGTTTGGTTGTCACGAATTACCAATGATATCATGAAATTGACAAATTGGATCTTTTAATGATTGTAAGTCGAGATTACACTTTACATTCATGGAGCTCAATGTTTAGAATTATTCTAATTCATGGTTTAATAGTTTGAAATTAATTATGAAATCTGCTGAGAGCTTGATTCTAAGAGAAAAACTCCACACACCAATCATGAATCTTAGAATTTTCACACCTCAGCTATCTGTTCACTGGTCACTTGAATTTACATGAATTGTCTTTTATTTCTGAAATTGTTTTTCGCATGTTTTGCTCGGGACTAGCAAAATGCTGGTTGGGGGTTGTGATCAGGGTCAAATATTACATATTAGACCCCGATTATTGCCCTATTAAATGTACATGATAAAGCCTAACATCGGATTTTAATTATATTTTTGTTACAGGAGGAAATTAGGAGCGTGTATTAAAAAATAATGTTAAAAGCATGGATTTGACGCTCCGAAATTACCAGAGCACGGGATGGACTCCAGAAAACTAATAGTGAAGAATATACACGCCTGAGATCTGAGGAAAGCACGATAAAGAGGCCTGAAATTGGTCCAAAATGCAAGATCACATGTTTCCCGCCATCCAATCAGTTCGAAACCTTATACATGGGATGAGGGACATAAATTAACCGTACGTGTCAAATTTCAGCCCTTGCAGATCTCGGGAAGTGGTCTAACGGCCAGATCAGCCCCTTAATTTTCACTTTGGGGCCCACCTGATATTTGGAACTGCCTCAACTTTTGTATTGATGGCTAAATTAATGAGGTTAAGAGGATGGACGGTGCAAATTTATTGTAAACATCGCAGTGGGCCCCTGTGTATGGGAGTGTACACCGAGTACAGGTGCACCAGCCGCAAGACCGCACCGCCGGACGGTCGGGCGGCCGACCCGCGCTCCTTCCTTCGCCGTCCAGCGTCCGCAAGCACGAACCGCTGATTTGAGTTGTGGGTCCCACACATCCTCCGAATCTATGATCTGAACCGTCCATTAGGTTTTCAAAGGCCATCTCACCTTCGCCTAGGTGGCGAAATTGCGATAGAGAGCAAGGATCAGATGTTAACCATTCAAGCGCAGGACCAACGGTGCAGAAATTAAGCCGTGGGCCACACCGAATAGAGTCCAAAACCGTCCGTTCCTAGCCGAAGTTTCAAGGAGAATGCAATGGACGGAGTGGATTTTCCATTTACTCGGAGGAATGGGCCCCACCATTGCCACGGAGGATGGATCCGCGTCCGCGTAACGTGATTCGCTGACGAGTTTTGCAGAAAACAGTGGGCCTCACACGTCAACCTTCCGGAAGATCCGATCCATCCATCGTGTAGAGGGCCACGAATACTACAAAACCATACTGATAGTTCACTCCCATGCGTACACACGTGCGTGATATAGAGGCCACAAAAGAGATGCCCGGCGACGTTCAAAACTGATCTTTTCGTATTTTCTTCTGTGGGCCGCGTTAATGGACCTTCAAAACCACCCATTCTTGACTGAAATTTTGTCCTGAATCCAATGGACGAGGTTGATTTTCCAGAAAACACCTCTGTGGGGCCCACCAATCACGGTTGCGAAATTTGGTACTCCGAGTCTGTCTACAACTCTGCCACCGATTCCAGCCATCCAGCAGCTATAAAAGGAGAGTTTTGGACGTGGGAATTGGGGGATTCAGAACTAGGGAATTCGAGATCCAGAGCCAAGGAGAGAAGAAAGAGAAGAAAGAGAAGGAGGAAGAGAGAGAGATCGATTGGTTTGGTGTTTTGATTTTATGAATTTTATTTAATATTTTTTATGGATTTTATGGGTCACTAATCTCTCAGCTAGCGCTGAGATGAAGCCCCTAATTTGATCAGCTCTTGTATTGGTTGATTTACTTTGAATTTTAATCAATTTGTTTCTTTCTCTAAGTGGGCTTTATGGGTTTAAATTCTACACTTCTCCATCTATGAACTTGACCAAAGTATATATATGGACGTTGTTTAGATGCTTATTATAGGTGCTTGTGTCTGATCAGGAACAAGTTTCTTATAGAGGAAGAAACAGGGTGCTTTAATGAATGTACATTCCATATGCCCGACCAAGGATATGGGATATGTTGTTCATGGCATTGCTCAAAGGAATTAGACAGTCTGTATGCCCAATTAAGGACACAGATTGTGCTTTCTCTATATATATGGTATCAATCTAGATCAAGGTGAATCAACAGACAAAACAAGGGTTAGGATAATTAGGGGTGGATTCAAAAGTCCTAGTGCTCTCTCTCTGATTGAATTTTCTTCCATGTTCTTAATTGTTTTTCATAGAATTGTGCTTAGTAATTAGTTTCATTATTTGTTGGATTATTTAAGGAGAATCATAGATTTGAATTGTGACGTCCAGTCCTCGTGGGAACGATCTCGTAATACGTACCGTATTTACATCTGATTCATATACTTGCGAGTTTAAAAATCATTTAAATCGTGTTGGTTTAAATAAAACATCATCTGGTCATTACTGTTTGAACCTAGGGTACCAAACTTACCAGTGGCAATCCCGTTAACCATGGTACCTCGATCCGCTAAGACTCATGAGCCGGACATGGTGGTATGGGACACCGTGGCCGAGCTGTCGGCCTATGCTGGGGCCATGTGCCTCCCCGTAGTGACCATTAAGCAACCCAAACTCATGAGCCGAATACGGTGGTATGGGACACTATATTCGAGCTGTCAATACTTACGGCGAGAGCCGAGTATGGTGAGACCTGTACTCGTGCTGACGGGCGACGAGTCCTCTATAGTATCTTCGAGTATACTCCAAGGTCTGTGATTGGTGACGAGTCTTTCACAGCAACTAGAGTATGAGTTGAGCCGAGTACGGTGAGACCTGTATTCGAGCTGACGGCTAGTGATTGAGCCGAGTACGGTGAGACCTGTACTCGAGCTGACGGTCAGCAATTGAGCCGCATACGGTGAGATCTGTATCCGTGCTGACGGGTGACGAGCCCTTTGTGATGCCTTCGCTACGCCTCTCAAACCATAATATCGTATGAGATTAACTAGGACTGATGACCCTAGAATGGATCATGTTTGGGAATGATACAAGGGAGGTACCTTAGTTTCCCAATATTGCTGTTTGAAACGGACTAATAACAACTCGGAAATCATGCGCATCATTGCACCGCATGTGCCTAGTAGATGTGGGGCACTGAGGGAGTTATGCATTCGCGAACGTAAGATGTTGTCGCATGAGGGTGGTTTGGCAAGGGCATACATCATCATGTCATTTCATTCTTGCATTTATCAAGAGTAGTTAAACTTGTTTGATTTGTACTGCTTTATCATTACTGCTTGATTGAATTGATAACATGTTAACCTATGCTTTATTGTTCCACTGAGTTAGCTACTCACTCCCACGTTACGGGACGGTGTTTGCAACACCAACTAGACTCTGTTACAGGTATAGACAGTGCGACGGTTCAGGAGCCGGAGCCCGATTTCGACGAGGACCAGGATGAGTTCTCATTTATGCAGTACTCTGACGGCTATGCTTAGGCCGACTACATCGCGAGGACTTCAGGACTCATCTTTTAGATTGTATTTTGATTTTTGACTCAGAAATAGTACATGTATTTGGGTACTCAGTTAGTGTTCATACTCTGGTGTTCACAAAAAGTTTTGTTTCTTTACATACCTTAAATATACAATTTCAGTCTTTCGCTTGCCTTTATACAATTGAACTGGAGTATGAATTACTGTTTTTGGCATAATCTCATTCATGTTTATTGTTCTAACTCAGACAACATTTAACCATTATTATGTATGTTGCATAAGTGATGCGTTGGAACTCGGGAGTTGAGTTCATACTTGACCCCCGAATTTCAGGGCGTTACAAGTTGGTATCAGAGCATGATTTTGATTAAACCAGACCTGAGTTATGTTCCCATTACGTACGCTGACGCATTACAACCTAGGAGGGTGTGAGAAAAATTTTAAAAACAATCCTAGGATGTCCAATTTCGCCATTTGGTGAAGTTCGTCGAAAACGCGCGTTTTGATCGAGTCCGTGCTCGATCCTAGTCGCACGAGTCTAGTCCAAATCACTTCTAGACCATCTATTGACGTGTCTAGATCCCTATCCACCCAATCCAATAGTTAAGAAAATTAGAAAAAAATCAGTCCAGATCTGAAATTTCTCGGAAACACCCGATCTGGAACCGAATCGAGTCGAGGGCCTCCCCACTTAAATCCAAAGGGGCCCAGGGTCGAACCAGGGTGAAATTGGCACCTTGGGATCATGGGGAACATGGTCCCACCGCGGCGGCGCGGCTCCGGCCAAGGCAGACAGTGGCGGCACCGCGGTCACCGCGGCATGCCGCCGTCCGGTGGCTCGACTGGTGGTGGGTCGGGCCTGAGATTGGTCGGCCCGACCTCCCCTACCCCCTGGCACGTGTGGTTTTGGCTGGGGTTTGGGATTTTAGGGGCTGGAGCACCCCCTCTCTCATTTCACCCCTTCCAAACGCCCAAACCCCCATTTTCATTTTTTTCCCTCAACCCATTCCCCCAAATCTTGCAAATCCTCTATTTTCTTCCATAAACCACCCACTCCAACCGTCCACAACAGCCCTAGCCTCCTCCTTTTCCCTTTTTCTCATGTTGGAGCTCTCATACCCCCCATTTGGAGCTCAAAATCGGGTAACCTCCTAACCCATTCCATTTTCCTTTTGTTCCTTCTCCATTTCCTGCCTCTGGTGTCCCCTCCAACACCTGTGGGGACTGTTGCTCATGGAGAATCGAAGAAACCAGCCCCTCTTTCTCTCATTCCTTCATTCCATGGCTCTTTTTGAGTTGGTCACGTCCATATTCTCCATTTCCTCCATCCTATCTCTCATGGGAAAGAGGAAGACCGCAACTGATGATGCTGGCCCGAGTAGGCCAGCCCATTCCCTAAGAAGATCTGACGATGGGGCAGGCACTAGCACCGTTCGGGAGTATAGGTCGAAGCGAGACCTGGATCCCCAACTGCCGCGCAGGGATGCACTACCTATCGGATTCGAATACGGTCGTTTTGCTAACCGTAAGGTCGTGTTTGAAGTTCACGTGGATGAAGGGATGTTTGGAACACACCCGATGATGGACCATTTGGTGGATGTTGTCGGATGGGGTCTTATATTTGAAGGTGAGTCTCCCGCATGTGAGAACACTGTTCGTGCCTTTTACGCTCATATCATAGACCCATCGTTGGAGCCGCTTCAGTTCACTGTCTTTGTGAGGGGCATAAGGTGTACGATTACTGTAGCTGAGGTGGCGCAGCTCCTGAACATCTCGCGTGGAGAAGTGCTTCCAAACGACGACTTCTCCAGGAGTGTGCGAGAAAGGGATCGCCGTACGCGATACCTTTGCAGTCGACGGGTCTCTTGGACACGAGGAAACTGCCTTCCATTGACGAAGATGATGGATGACTTCCATTTACTCCACCACATTTTCACATATAATTGTTGAGGGTCAAATATTGCATATTAGACCCCAGTTATTACCAGATTTATGAACATGCCACCATTTAAAAGCCTAATTTAATCGTGTTTGTGATGCAAGGTACATTTGCAAGTGTGGACTACAAAAAGGTGCTAAAAGTGTGTATTTGATGCTCTGAAATCACCGCAGCAAGGGACGGACTCCAGAGGACCGATATTGAAGAATTTATACGCCAAGGATCCGAGAAAATCAAGCCGTTCACGTTAAAGAGGCCTGAAATTGGTGCAAAATGCAAGATCACATGGTTCCCACCATCCGATTGACTCGAAACTTCATACATGTGATGGGGGTCGTAAATTAACCGTACATATTAAATTTTAGCCATTGAAGATTTCGGAAAGTGGTCCAACGGACAAATTAGCCCACAAACCATTGATTCTGAGCCCACCTACAATCTGGATATGCTTGAAATTTGGTCTCATCCGATTTTATGAGGTGAGAAAACAGATGGTCGGATTAGATTTTCCATAACTGTCAAGGTGGACCCCACATGAGTTGAGTGTGCATAGTGCACAAGTACACTAGCTGTGTACGGCAACGAAGAGCCAGTCAAACCCAGCTTTGACCGACTCTTCTTCACAGAAACAGAAAAAATCCGTTTCTTTCAATAGCGTTCGCACTAACCGGAATAGGTTTTGATAGTGGACCCCACCCATCATCCAAACAGATGATCCGGACCGTCCATATGCTCCATATGGATGGGAAGATCCTATCCATGGTGGCATTTTGGCCCCATGCATACGGTAACACGTGGATCGTCGAAAAAAGCAGGATGGACGTTGAATTGATTTTATACAGTGGACCACACAAAAACTCCATGAAAACTACTCCTTCCTGACTGAAATTGCGCCAGGAATCCAATGAACGGGTCGGATTTCCACAAATGTATCACTGTGGGGACCACCGAACACGTCAGCGCCCGACCTTCAAAATCCAAAACGGTAACTTCCGTTTTGCGCTGCCTGCGAACGGACGGCTGGGCCGTTTTGCGGACGCTAGTGCTCCTCACTCATCACCCATACTGCTCATCCAATCCGTCCACCCTGTAGAGGGCTTCGAAAGCTTCAAAACCATGCGATACTTTACACCCATGCGTGCACACGTGTGCGAGTACGAGAGAGGCCACAAACAGAGCGCCGCCCCGCAATGTTCAGCGATCTTTTTGTGATTTCTTCTCTGGACCGCGTCAATGGACATTCAAAACCACTTATTCTTGACTGAAATTTCGTTCTGAATGTAATGGACAGGGTGGATTTCCCAGAAAACACTTCTACGGGGCCCACCGATCACGACAGCGAAAGGGTGAGAAAGGTTTCGCACATATTAAGAAATCCAGTTTTCCAGGCGGTTGTGGGCCACCATCTTTGATCATATGGTAGATCTGAACCGTCCATCATGTAGAGGACCCAAGAAAGTCCTAAGGGACAGTGTTGTTTTGGAATTTGAGCGAGGAAAGTGTCGTGTTTCGAGGCCCCGAACTTGGTTGCGAAAAGACTTTCGCTGCGCGTGTGACAGCTTTTCAAATCCAATTTTCTCCACTCCAGCAGCTATAAAAAGGGTTTTGGACATGAGGAGCAGGCATCGAAGGCCTTGGACGAAGAATCTCACGTGAGAGAGAGAAAGACAGGGAGGGAAGAAAGAGTTTTGTTGTTTTTTTCTTTGGTTATGCTTTTCTTCTCAAATTTCTGATGAGATCTATCCCATCCATGTGTGGCTAAACCTCTTAGCTAGGGCTAAGAGGTGAAGCTTGTGGCGTGATGGGACCGATTCTATGGCATTGATTTATGGTTATAAACTGATGGTTGGTTCTAGTTTGATTAATTGAAATATTCATAGTTTTTAATGATTTGTTGTGACTTAAATTACAATAGATCTGCGATGGCTTTGAGTATTTCCTTCTTCCTCATATTTTGATTGTGAAATCAGGAAACCCTGTTGTTCACCATTGCCCCTTGGACATGGTTAGATGATGGAATTCTTCCTAACATTCACACATCTTCTGATTGGTTATGGATTGGTTTAAGTTCTGTTGATTACCTTGTCTCATGGGCATGGATTTGTGATGGAATCATATCTAATTCTTATACCTTTCATCTATTTTGAAAACTAGATCAAAAGGAAGTTCACATTGATTTTCAGGTTATATCTTCCAACTGGATGAAGATGGGACTCGAAGTCCAGTTGAGTTCATGAATCGACCATAGATCTCCCTGATCTCTACAAGTGGATCCTCTGAATCCCTAGTTTCCCGCTCTCTGAATTCTTTAAGTTTAGATTAATATTTCACCATTATTCCTCAAATCACAATTGGTTTAGATTTCATCTTAGCCTAGTTCTAGATCTGGTTATTTTCAGATAACGTACAGGTTTCAATCCTTGTGGATTCGACCTCGGTCTTACTGAGTTTATTACTACATCACAACCCTATACTTGGGGAGTGAACAAGTTTTTGGCGCCGTTGCCGGGGATTGACGGCTATGTTTCCTGAAGTTAACTAGTTTTAGGATTAGTTTAAGATTAGGACTTTTCTAATTTTTAGGGTTTAGAATTTTCTAATTCCAGGTTTTCCTTTAATTTTTAGAAATTTTCTTTCAAGTAACTTTCTATTTTTAGATAGTTTTTCCCTTTTTAGAAACTAACCCAACTTTCTTATTTTGTAGGATTCTGAGATAGGTTTCTAAATTGGTAATTTCTCTCTTAATTTCTTCCTTGCTATTTCTAGATTAGGATTCCTTTTTAGTAAGTTTCTAATTCTAACTCTTTTAGAATCTAATTTTGTTTCCTATTTTATTTTTTATTTAGAAACTAACTTTCCTGTTTTGTAGGCTCATTAGAAATTTCTATTTTGGTAATTTCTTTCTAATTTTCTACTTTTTCTATTTTTAGAATTATGATTTTAGTTTTAGAAATTCTCTTATTTTAGGTTTCCCTTTTAGAGACTAACTTTCTATTTTTAGAAAATTTCTATTTCTAGGCTTTCATTTATTTTAGAATTTTTTTTCCTTTTTAAAAACTCTTCCTAATTTTAGAAACTAACTCATTTTTCCTTTATTTTTAGAAACTTTCTAATTCTAGGTTTAGGAAACTTTCCTTTTCTAGAAACTAACTTTGTTTCCACCTTAGAATTTTCTAACTTTAGAATTTCTATTTTTAGGAACTAATCTCTTTTGGTTTCTTTTACAGGATCTTAACATAGGAACTTCTCAATTGGTACCTTCCTTCTAACTTCTCCTCTTACTTTCCATACTGCTGTAGGATCTTTTCTTTTGTTTTTCTTAGGATTAGATTCAGAGTTCGGGTTTTACCATGTATATGCATGAGTGGGAACGTCAATATGCTGAGATAGCTTTTGAGCATGCGAAACAATGCGAAGGGATGTATGATGATTATGATAAACATCAACCTATATCTCAGATTTTTCCTGAACCAATCATCGAGAACCGACCTGAGCATAACACTCCATTGGTTAAAAAGTCCTTACGCGATCATATACGGGAGAACAATTACACTCCACGGACAGTACGTGAGTATTGGGGTTATCATAACTATGGGAGTGAGAATTATTATCACTCATCTGAGAAAAAGAAAATAATGCGTGATTATATTATGAGTGATAATAAGTATTACCAACCATCAGATTCTCCTACCTATGATCCGTATGACTATAACCAGTGGAAATATCAATGTCGGGAAACTGAACCAGCTATATATCATAGTGATAATTCTCTTGGGTCATCTACCTTTGAAACCCAATCAGAAACAATCCAAGAAGATTCACTTCAGAAGCTCATGAAAGCACAGGAGCAGTTCAATCAACTTGTCATACAATCATGTGAATTGCTCAAACCCTCAATTCCAATAATTCAGTCACACCTTATGGAGAAGGAAGAGGCTAGGTTACCCCAGCCTCATCCTAATCTAGAAGCATAATGTGAAGAAAGTGATCAAAACTCACTTGTGGAAGAAACTGAAATTACGAATGAAGAGCTGGATTCCATTAATGAGCATATGGGTCAATTTCCCGATGAGTCAATCTCGATGATTGTCTAAAGGAATGATCAAGAGACATGGGTGTCTTTCAAATACAATGATAATGACACACTTGATTTCAATGATGAGGCAAAGGTTAGTTTATTCGAACCTCAACCTAGTCTAGGAATAGAATGTGAGGAATGCGATCCCATACCAAGTGTGCACTATACAGAATTAGATGATGATGAGTATTGGGATTCAATCTCAAGTGTGGCCCCTGCCAATGATCAAGAGGTTCAGGAAGTTGTCAACCATAGTGATCTACTCCACCTGTCTGACATGACTGATTTAAATGTGGAGGATGAACCACTTTCAACTAACCCTTCCAACCTTTGTGATGCATGTTTGGACCACTCCTCTGAATTGAATGATGATATGATTCGGGAGATGGATGATTTGCTTGACATGACTCAGGAATTTGAAACTACCCAGTTGAGGCTACAATCTGAGTTTTACACTTTAGACGATTTAATGCCTCCACTGAGAAGCTTCAATGACCAGAGTCTTCATATCAATGCTCCCCCTATTGATCTCCAATTTATCTGTGCAGGGCAAGAGCAAGAGAGTATGCATCCATCCACTTCAAAAGAGGATGAAATCCATGGACAAATCATCACATACTTCGATGAAGGAGACGACTCACTCTCAGCTTATTGTCACAACCCTTTGACTACATGCGTGGCACACTTTGTGGATTCCAATGACCTCATGATACAAGAAAAGGTGGATTCCTTACATGACACTGCCTCAGTGGTTGTCATGGACCAAGCGCGCCCTTACTCTGAAGCCCCTTCTTCCCCAGATCCTGAATGTTTACCATTAGGAGAGGAGGAGCTGAAAATTGAACCTAAGTCTGCTACTTCGGAATATGTTGAGACTACACCATTTCCTGAAATTTTTTCTCAATTTGCTCTACCTGTAGTCTCTGATTCACCATAGGATACTAACTTTGAAACTTTTTTTGGCACAAGTGAATCATATATACTTTGGATACCTCGAGCGAATCAACGTCAAATTTTTAATGAGGTACATGAGTTTCTCTGGAAAGTCAAGCTCCAGGGCATCCAAGCTTATTGCAAAAAGGGCTTTTGGATGATCTTGTTAAGAAACCTACTGAGAAATTTATCTAGATATTGGCCGGAAGAGGAACCTTGTGGCATTACTGAGTAGTCTTTCCCCTGCTTTTATAGGATTAGGGTAGTTTCTTTAGTCTGGCTGAAGACGTTAAACTTAGCGCTCCTGGGAGGCAACCCAGCTTTTGATTCCATGATTAGTCAATTCAATGTTTGTGGGTAACATTGCTGCTAACCCTCACGAGACTACAACTCGTCCACTAGGGGCAACCTAGGGGTTTAAAGGCTTGTTGCATATGCTAAATGCAATCGAGAGCACCTGCGAAAGTGGTATAGGTAACAATTTATTTTTGTTATTTGTGTTTTACTTGTGTTGGTTTCTCTCTTGCGCTGACTTACTCTCTCACTGATATTTTTGAAAAAGTATCTCGATTCGTTATCCAGGTACTATCTTCCCATCACTTTTCTTTTACTTTCGTTGTCTCATATGCATTGCATGCTTATATCTTGTACATTGAGGACAATGTAGATTTTAAGTTGGGGGTGGGAGATTAGGTTTCCTAATCAGTGTTTTCTTGGTCTTGAGCAAAAATTATGAAAATTTTTAATTTTTCTGGAATTTCTTATGAAGTCGAAGTGATTTTGACGGCCATCTTGGATTTAGAATTACAAGATAAGTGATGTTGGCAATTTATGACTCTTGGATTCCGTATTTGTTAGATTTCACAGTTAAGTTCGAACTGTTAATCCTTGATTAGAGGTTTTAAACATTGATTGAGTCATGATTTCACATGTCACATCTCGCGTACACATTAAGATTTCAATTTGATACTGAAGGGTTAATTTGGTGATCAGTAAGTATGGAAGGAAACAACTTGAAAAATTGCCTATCATGATCAATTAAAAGGAAAAGATACCTTTGAAAAAGGTTAGATGAAGAATCTTCACCATAGGTTTGCTCCCTATAAGTGTGGATCTCATTCATGTAAAAAATAAAAAGTTTGGGTGTTCAGTCTTCACCATAGGTTTGCTCCCTATAAGTGAGGACTTGATTTCCCCTTCTTGGCGTTACTTCTAATGAAAAAATCAAAAGCTAAAAGAATGAAAAGATGATCTGTGAGGCAAGTTTTGGTTTACGTTTCGTTATCATGAATTCTCTTGTTGGTTACCAATGAAATCCTGAAATCGAGAAGTAAATCTTAATGTTGATAAGCTGAGATCACACTATACACTCATGGAACTCAATGTGTCGAATTATTCCAGTTAATGGATTAATATTTGAACTTGATTATGAAGTCTACCATGCGCTTACCTCCAGGAGAAATTTATGACCAACATTCATGAATCTTAGATTTCTCATATCTGAATCATTCTTCAAAAATATCACTCGGTTTCATGGAAATTGCCCTGTAATTCTCAACTTATTCTTCGCATATTTTGCTCGGGACTAGCAAAATCCTGGTTGGGGGTTGTGTTAAGGGTCAAATATTGCATATTAGACCCCAGTTATTACCGGATTTATGAACATGCCACCGTTTAAAAGCCTAATTTAATCGTGTTTGTGATGCAAGGTACATTTGCAAGTGTGGACTACAAAAAGGTGCTAAAAGTGTGTATTTGATGCTCGAAATCTGATGAGAAGGGACGGACTCCAGAGGACCGATATTGAAGAATTTATACGCCAAGGATCCGAGAAAATCAAGCCGTTCACGTTAAAGAGGCCTGAAATTGGTGCAAAATGCAAGATCACATGGTTCCCGCCATCCGATTGACTCGAAACTTCATACATGTGATGGGGGCCGTAAATTAACCGTACATATTAAATTTTAGCCATTGAAGATTTCGGAAAGTGGTCCAACGGACAAATTAGCCCACAAACTGTTGATTCTGAGCCCACCTACAATCTGGATATGCTTGAAATTTGGTCTCATCCGATTTTATGAGGTGAGAAAACAGATGGTCGGATTAGATTTTCCATAACTGTCAAGGTGGACCCCACATGAGTTGAGTGTGCATAGTGCACAAGTACACTAGCTGTGTACGGCAACGAAGAGCCAGTCAAACCCAGCTTTGACCGACTCTTCTTCACAGAAATAGAAAAAATCCATTTCTTTCAACAGCGTCCGCACTAACCGGAATAGGTTTTGATAGTGGACCCCACCCATCATCCAAACGGATGATCCGGATCGTCCATATGCTCCATATGGATGGGAAGATCCTATCCATGGTGGCATTTTGGCCCCATGCATGCGGTAACACGTGGATCGTCGAAAAAAGCAGGATGGACGGTGAATTGATTTTATACAGTGGACCACACAAAAACTCCATGAAAACTACTCCTTCCTGACTGAAATTGCGCCAGGAATCCAATGAATGGGTCGGATTTCCACAAATGTATCACTGTGGGGACCACCGAACACGTCGCCCGACCTTCAAAATCCAAAACAGTAACTTAGTTTTGCGGCCCTATGAACGGACGGCTGGGCCGTTTTGCGGACGCTAGTGCTCCTCACTCATCACCCATACTGCTCATCCAATCCATCCACCGTGTAGAGGGCTTCGAAAGCTTCAAAACCATGCTGATACTTTACACCCATGCGTGCACACGTGTGCGGTAAGAGGCCACAAATGGATCGCCGCCTGCAATGTTCAAAAGCCCGATCTTTTTGTGATTTCTTCTACGGACCTCGTCAATGGACATTCAAAACCACTTATTCTTGGTGAAATTTCGTTTGAATGTAATGGATGGGTGGATTTCCCAGAGAAAACACTTCTACGGGGCCCCGATCCGACACGACAATGAAAAGGGTGAGAAAGGTTTCGCACATATTAAGAAATCCAGTTTTCCAGGCGGTTGTGGGCCACCATCTTTGATCATATGGTAGATCTGAACCGTCCATCATGTAGAGGACCCAAGAAAGTCCTAAGGGACAGTGTTGTTTTGGAATTTGAGCGAGGAAAGTGTCGTGTTTCGAGGCCCCGAACTTGGTTGCGAAAAGACTTTCGCTGCGCGTGCGACAGCTTTTCAAATCCGATTTTCTCCACTCCAGCAGCTATAAAAGGGTTTTGGACATGGGGAGCAGGCATCGAAGGCCTTGGACGAAGAATCTCACGTGAGAGAGAGAAAGACAGGGAGAGAAGAAAGAGTTTTGTTGTTTTTTTCTTTGGTTATGCTTTTCTTCTCAAATTTCTGATGAGATCTATCCCATCCATGTGTGGCTAAACCTCTTAGCTAGGGCTAAGAGGTGAAGCTTGTGGCGTGATGGGACCGATTTTATGGCATTGATTTATGGTTATAAACTGATGTTTGGTTCTAGTTTGATTAATTGAAATATTCATAGTTTTTAATGACTTGTTGTGACTTAAATTACAATAGATCTGTGATGGCTTTGAGTATTTCCTTCTTCCTCATATTTTGATTGTGAAATCAGGAAACCCTGTTCTTCACCATTGCCCCTTGGACATGGTTAGATGATGGAATTCTTCCTAACATTCACACATCTTCTGATTGGTTATGAATTGGTTTAAGTTCTGTTGATTACCTTATCTCATGGGCATGGATTTGTGATGGAATCATATCTAATTCTTATACCTTTCATCTATTTTGAAAACTAGATCAAAAGGAAGTTCACATTGATTTTCAGGTTATATCTTCCAACTGGATGAAGATGGGACTCGAAGTCCAGTTGAGTTCATGAATCGACCATAGATCTCCCTGATCTCTATAAGTGGATCCTCTGAATCCCTAGTTTCCCGCTCTCTGAATTCTTTAAGTTTAGATTAATATTTCACGATTATTCCTCAAATCACAATTGGTTTAGACTTCATCTTAGCCTAGTTCTAGATCTGGTTATTTTCAGATAACGTACAGGTTTCAATCCTTGTGGATTCGACCTCGGTCTTATCGAGTTTATTACTACATCACAACCCTATACTTGGGGAGTGAACAATAATGTGTATCCACGGTCGAGTAACCGTACAGAGTGTACTTGGTTGATGGTGGATTTTCTATACAGGATGAGACATGGAGACAACTTATGCCTACCCACATTCTTCCTATATCAGATAGTTCAGGTTGTCCGATCTATCAGGAATGACCTCTCACTCCCATTTGGCCGCCTGATATGTAGGATGGCTCGTGATGTCGGCTATAGGCTCAACATGGAAGACCTTGCGCCAGTCCGAGTCATAAATGAGACTACACTTAACAACATGAAGATTGGCCCTCGCCAGCGGCAAGCCCGGCTCGACGAGTCTGGCGATGAGTCGGATAGTGCCGGTGAGGAGAGCGTTGACCTTGAGGCAGAAAGTGATGAGGAGGGCGGTGATGACATACAAGAAGAGGAGGAGAGCTCACCTCATGGTGCACCTGAGTCGGACGCTGCTCAGGGAGCGAGAGAGGCTCGTATGGATCGCATTGAGGAGAACCAGGCCGCCCTGTGGCAAGAGGTTGGACAAGTTCGGGCTGAGCTTGGTGAGACCCGAGCCAAGCTTGAAGAGACTGAATCCTACATGAAGAGGAGCTTTAAGAAGGTGTCTCGTACGTTAAAGGCCATTCTGTGCTGTGTTTAGGACAAGAACGCTCCTCCTTCATCGCCTGACTCAGATGCCTAGGCATCCACGTTGTTGTGTGTGGTTGTTTGTTTTGGTTGCCGCGATAGGCGGTTTATGCTTTCATGTAGATGATGTAGTAGCTAGTAGCATGTTCTAAGTGTTTGATGTTGTGGATGTATTGGCTATCATGTGATTTCTATCATAATTCATGTAACTCTGTATTCCATGTATTATGACAATTTTGAATAAATGAAAGGCATGTAGCCTCTTTGTTATGATGATGTGTGAAATGCTTAAAGTGCTTTATGATGCGTGTTATGCTTTATCTCACCAACGTTATACCCTATATTATATAGGGCATGCCGCGACAATATACGCGAAGCACGGCACACCTCCACCTTACTGACTCTATGGACCAGACTCCTTCTGGTAGTGGCGGTCCTGCGGACCGTGGGTTAGGTTCTGATCAGCCTCCTGCTGGTCCTGCCGGTGGATTGCCACCTTACACGCCACCGGTTCGTGAGCAGTATCGGGCATCATCATCTGCGTAGCATGATTCACAGCATGCTCCACCTACTGATAGGATCGAGCAGTTGATGTTGATGATGCACCAGCAGCAAGTGCAGCAGCAGCAGATACAGAAACAGCAGCACCAGCAGCTTATGGCCACTATTGCTGAGGCCTTATCTCGGGGTGGTAGTACGACTCCACCTACGACATCTGCTCATCCTGCTGAGCACTCGGAGCCTCCTGCTCAGTGTGAGGATGTGCCTCTGCCCTCACCCGTTGCGCCTCCTACTGGAGATGTCAATACTCGCGGTTTACTCGAGCGATTTCAGCGCTTGAGACCTCCTTCATTCATGGGCACTCATAGACCCGAGGAGGCAGAGTTTTGGCTTGACCGCATCTCTAAGATGCTTCGGATGCTGCATTGTTCAGAGGCGGAGCAGGTTGAGCTGGCCGCCTTCATGTTTGAGAGGGATGCCAGTTTATGGTGGGATAGCGTGCTGCAGTCTATCGCAGCAGATTACGTGTGGACTTGGGAGGCTTTCGAGTTCCGATTCCACGAGAAATACTACCCGCAGACTTATCGACATGAGCGGGAGGATGAGTTCATATGCCTCAGGCAGGGAGGCATGACGATTACGGAGTACGAGCACCGCTTCACAGAGTTGGGCCGCTTTATCCCGACTATACTGGTGGATGAGCAGATGCGGATGCGTCGCTTTTCATTGGGTTTACGACCGAAGATACAGTCGAAGATATGCTGTCTCATTATACCTACCTACGCAGCACTGGTCCACATGTCTATGACGGCCGAGCAGGATATGGACCGATTTGCCAGATCGCCTGGTGCTATGGTTGTGAGGCCATGCCAGGATTTATAGAGCAGGCCTATTCTAGGCAAGAGGCCTCGTGCTGATTCGCCTCCCAGGGTCACGGCACCAGTAGTTCCTGTGAGACCCCCGATTGTGACCTGCACGTATTGCGGAAACCGGGACATCCTGCTGAGAGTTACTTCTCGCGTATGAGGGCTAGCGGATTTGTACCACCGCAGAGGATGGATCGCCCTTACCCACAGGCCATATCAGCTCCACCGCTATAGACTGCTCCTACACATCCTTCCTTCCGACCTCCTGTATCGCGCTTCAGGCCGCCACAGCACCCCTTGGCTACTCAGCCGAACCGTCAGCAGCAAGCTCGGGTACATACGCTTATTGTCGAGGCACCTGAGACGTTGATTTCGGCACCGACGGCTTTTGAGGGTACGACTTACATTCATGGTACTTCCATTTCCTTATTGGTGGACACTGGGTCCGCTACTTCTATTATTTCTTGTGGGGCAGTTAAACGTCTATCTTTGTGTATTAATCCCACTAAGGGGATGAGACTCACTACGGCCACTGGGACCTTCTCGGATGTCACACGGTTATGCGAGGGTTGCTCGATAGTTTTGGGTAGCAGCACAGTGCTCGTCGACCTCATTGTTGCTCCACTATGGCACTACGACGTTATCCTTGGTATGGATTGGCTCGCCAAGATGAGGGCGAAGATAGATTGCGATACTCGGATCGTGACTGCCTATGGACCTGATGGCACAATTTTCACGTTTCCAGTGCAGGTCAGTTGGCCCTGCCATGTTGATTGTTATGCTGCTTTACTTGTGCCGATTGATGGTCCGACATTGGAGGGCATGCCGGTGGTTCGGGAATTTGTTGGTGTGTTTAAGACTATCCCTGGTTTACCTCCTCGGCGTGAAATTGATTTTACGATTGATCTTACGCCTGGTGCGACGCCCATCTCATTGCCGACTTATCGTATGCCTCCATGTGAGATGGAGGAGCTGCGGAAACAGATTGACGAGCTTGTAGAGAAGGGTTTTATACGACCTAGTGTGTCTCCTTGGGGAGCACCTGTGCTATTTGTGAAGAAGAAGGACGGGTTGCTACGGTTATGTATAGATTACCGTAGGTTAAACCAGGTCACGGTGAAGAGCAAGTATCATTTGCCAAGGATAGATGATCTGTTCCATCAGTTGAGAGGGGCGAAGTATTTCTTGAAGATTGATCTTCAGTCGGGGTACCACCAGTTGCACGTGAGAGATGAGGACATGCAGAAGACAGCCTTCAGGACGTGCTTTGGGCACTATGAGTTTCTAGTGATGTCGTTCGGCCTTACGAACGCACCGGCTATGTTCATGGATCTGATGAACCGGGTATTTCGGCCCTTCCTGTACCGATTCGTCATTGTCATTATTGATGACATTTTGATATACTCTACAAGTCGGGAGGAGCACGAGGAGCACTTGAGAGCGGTGTTGGGTACGCAGGAGAAGAACCAGTTGTTCGCACAGTACAAGAAGTGCGACTTCTGGCAGGAGGAAGTCAAGTTCCTCGGACATGTAGTGTCCAAGGAAGGGATAGCAGTGGACCTTGGTAAGGTAACCGCGGTTCAGGATTGGCAGCAGCCTGAATCGGTTACCGAGGTAAGGAGTTTCCTTGGTCTGGCTGGGTATTACAGGCGCTTCATTCGGGACTTCTCGAAGATTGCCAGGCCATTGTCTCAGTTGACCCGGAAGGACTTGAAGTTCGCCTGGAATGAGAAGGCGGAGGCAGCTTTTAAGGAGCTGAAGGACAAGTTGACATCCGCCCCTGTGCTAGTATTGCCAGAGCAAGGGGAGAAATACATGATATATACTGACACGTCTCGCGTTGGTTTGGGTTATGTCCTGATGCAGAAGGATAGGGTGATTTCGTATGCCTCGAGACATTTAAGGAAGCATGAGGAGAATTACCCTGCACATGACCTGGAGTTAGCAGTCGTCATCTTTGCATTCAAGCTCTGGAGACATTACCTCTACGGAGAGGAGTTCGAGCTTTTCTGCGACCACAAGAGCCTTAAGTACATATTCACACAGCGAGACTTGAATATGAGACAACGCCGATGGATGGAGACTTTGAAGGACTTCAAGTTTGAGGTTTCCTACCATCCTGGCAAGGCGAACCTTATGGTAGACGCGTTTAGCCGTAAGAAGACGATAGCATTTGCGGCACCATTGATGATAGCTGAGTGGGACATGGTTGAGTTCGTACGGGACTTCGATCAGAGACTCACTGTGGAGGAGCCATTTGTGTGTGTTACGCACGTTCGGGCGAGGCCACTTATTGACGACAGGATTGTTGAGGCCCATGAGGGCGATATGCGGCTGTCTGAGCTTCGAGTGCAAGCTAGCGACGCCGAGGACTCCGAGTGGAGAGTTGGTTCTAATGGGGGTCTACGATTTTGTGGCCGCCTATGCGTTCCTGATGTGCCCGACTTGAGACGCGAGCTTCTCGAGTCTGCCCATAACTCGAAGCTTGCGATGCATCCTGGTAGCACGAAGATGTACCAGGATATGAGACGGACATATTGGTGGGATAACATGAAGGCCCACATCGCTGAGTATGTGTCTCGATGTCTGACGTGCCAGCGGGTCAAGGTAAAACATCGCCGACCTCCTGGACTGCTTCAGCCCATGCCCATAGCGGAGTGGAAGTGGGACTTCATCTCCATGGATTTCATATCAGGGCTGCCGAAGACGAGGAAGGGACACGATTCCATTTGGGTGATTGTGGACCGGTTGACTAAATCGGCCCATTTCCTCCCTATCAGAGTTACGAACTCTACAGACGAGCTGGCTAGATTGTACATCAGAGAGATCGTCCGTCTGCATGGAGTTCCGTTGGAGATCGTGTCGGACAGAGACACTCGGTTCACATCCATCTTCTGGACTTGTATCCAGGAGGCGATGGGTGTGAAGTTGAAGTTGAGTACGGCATTCCTTCTCAGACTGATGGGCAGACAGAGCGGGTGAACCAGATTTTGGAGGATATGTTGCGGGCATGTGTGTTGGACTTCAAGGACAGCTGGGATGATTGTCTTCCGTACGCAGAGTTCGCCTACAACAACTACTTCCAGGCGACTATTGGTATGATGCCATATGAGGCCCTATATGGTCGTCCATGTAGAGCACCGCACTGTTGGGTTGAGGTTGGCGAGCGTAGTCTAATTGGCCTGGAGTTGGTACAGGCGACTACAGAGAAGGTCGACATTATCAGGCGTTGACTACTTACAGCACAGAGCAGGCAGAAGAGTTACGCCGATACGAGGCGGCGACCGCTTAAGTTCGAGGTGGGTATCATGTGTACCTTCGAGTTTCCCCTATGAAGGGAGTCCTTTGGTTTGGGAAAAGGGAAACTCACACCGAGGTTTATCGGTCCATTTCAGATACTGGATCGAGTGGGTGATGTGGCGTATCGTCTCGCTTTGCCCACGCCACTAACATCTGTACACAACATATTTCATGTCTCTATGCTGAAGAAGTACGTTCCTGATCCTTCGCATATCATCAGATGGGAGCAGGTACAGCTGAGCGAAGATGCTACGTATGAGTTGCGCCCGACGCGTATCCTTGATAGGAAGGAGCAAGTACTGCGTAGCAAGGTCATTCCACTTTTGAAGGTACTATGGACACATCATTCCGAGGAGGAAGCTACTTGGGAGACTGAGGCTGAGGTCAGGAAGAACTACCCTCAGATTCTCGAGGAATACGAAAAGGTATAAATTTCGAGGACGAAATTTTTGTTTAAGGGGGGTAGATTATAACGACCCGTAAATTTCCATACTTTGGCTCGAGTACCACCTCGACCAGAAATCAATTAGGATTAAATCCTATGGAAATTTAACAAAGTTAACTAAGTGCAAAACTCGATTAGCCATGAAATCCGTTGGGATCGCTTTAAATACGATCTGCAAGACCCAAAACTTGCCAAATCATTGACTTTAGGTTACCTTAAAGTTTAGGATCAAACTCATTTCCCAGCTGCTCTCAGGAATGAAATGAAACTTCTTATTAGGTCTAGACCGCACATCGGAAGTCCGATTCAAACGAAGTTAAGGAACTAGGACTGCCTCACTGGGCTTGACAACCACCTCGGAAATCAGGTCCAGTCGATGTCCCACGGCTATTCGCTTGAGTCCGGAGTGAGGGAGTGTGAAAATCACTCTTTCCTTTACAAAATAAATATCTGGAATAGTGATCTGGCAACATTCGGTTACGGATCAGTATTAAGCAACCAGACCGTCGGAATCAGACCAAAATACACCCTCGGATCAGGAAAAATTTCAGGAACATTTACATGTACTTGGAATTTCGGATCGTGGCTCACTGACCGTTGAACTGAAAGTGGTCCGCCCCGTGTGATCTGGGAATCCAATCGAGTCGAAAATGTAATCCCATGTAGATCCATGAGTTGTGAGCTTAAGTCTGACGTTTGGCTCGAGGGGGGCCGCCCGAAACACTCTTTTGAGCTGGAAAAGAGCCGAAATACTTATAATACTCGTACCTCTTGAACCGAAGTCTATTCCGGGGAGGTTTTTAGCTATATAAGGGCCTTAGAACAGCCCCTCTCACAGCCATACGAATTTGGGATAAAACTCTAGAGAGAGAGAGAAAAAAAGGAGAGAAAAGCTTGGGATTTATGGGAGAATTTTCCTCCTACTATTGTAGATCATCCAACGGGCGGCACCACCCCTTTCTTGACATTTTTCGGGCGTCACCGACTCCGTTTTAAGGTGAGAAACCCTAACCCTAGATCTGATTTGAGGTATATAGGCTTTAGGTTGTGAAATAGCTAACCAATTTCACTCCTTAGGCTAAAAAACTCCCGAATACGGAAGCTCATCCAACCTTGCTGATTCGTTGAGATTCCAAGGTGAAAGGTGAGGACTTTAGGTGTATAGGTTGCAGTTTTCAACGCTTTCAATGTCCGATAATGGTAGATTCATGATCTGTATGCAATTGCATATGTACAAAGTGCTTTCCGTTTTCTGTTTCGATTAGAATTGTAGAATTTGGAATTTCACATACTCTAGGTATTCGTATAAAATACCGTATACGTATTTTTTATGGAAATGTATTTGACATGTTTATTTGTCGTATGGATATATGATGTATGGATAAAATACTCATTTGGCGAAAGGGTTCGCCTAAATACATGTTTACTAATATACACCATGTATGTAGAAATACGGTATTGTAAGAAGTACCGTATACGTGTATATTTTAGCGATGTGTTTGTCATGATTAATTGTTGTATAAATATATTATGTGCGTATAAATTAATTTCTTGGCGAAAAGAATCGTCGTAATACATGTTCGCTTGTAAATACTACGTATGTTGAAATTGTGTATTCTAGAAATACCGTATACGTGTAAATTTTGGAAACGCAATTGTCATGATTATTTGCTCTATGATTACAATATACGTGGATAAAATGCTAGCTTAGCGAAAGAATAGCCCTAATACATGTTTTACTAATATATGTCACGTATGTTGAAATAGCGTACTCCAAATGTTTGTGTAAATGCTTGTGAGAGTAAATGCTTGGATGTTTGCACCGTAGGTCGGTGCTGAGATGGAATTCTTAACTACCTTAGAGACATGTAGGATTTCCTCCATGTGGTTGTTTACTACAACCACTCACATATGATGTATATGTATTTGTATCCCTATCTGTATAGTGCTCTATTACATGCTTTATAACATGCTTTATATCATGCTTTATAACATGCTTTATGTCATGCTTTATAACAAGCTTTATGACATGCCTCCTAGCATGTTTGTGTTGCTTTGTTTATCATGCTTAACTCCACATGCTATTGATGAGAACTGTTTGAGTTTGAGACTATGTCTATAGTCCAAACATTCGGTACCAGACTTGAGATTGTGGTTGAGATTCATGTCGCCACAATGGATGTGTCTGACGAACCCGAGTCGTACTTCGGTTGGCGATAGTGGTTGGCCACACAGAGTGCTTTTGCGCTTCATATATGTCGAATGTGTGTTCACCATGTCTGGTCATTACTGTTTGAACCTAGGGTACCAAACTTACCAGTGGCAATCCCGTTAACCATGGTACCTCGATCCGCTAAGACTCATGAGCCGGACATGGTGGTATGGGACATCGTGGCTGAGCTGTCGGCCTATGCTGGGGCCATGTGCCTCCCCGTAGTGACCATTGAGTAACCCAAACTCGTGAACCGAATACGGTGGTATGGGACACTGTATTCGAGCTGTCGATACTTGCGGCGAGAGCTGAGTACGGTGAGACCTATACTCGTGCTGACGGGCGACGAGTCCTCTGTAGTATCTTCGAGTATACTCCAAGGTCTGTGATTGGTGATGAGTCTTTCACAACAATTAGAGTATGAGTTGAGCGGAGTACGGTGAGACCTGTATTCGAGCTGACGGCTAGTGATTGAGCCGAGTACGGTGAGACCTGTACTCGAGCTGACGGTCAGTAATTGAGTCGCATACGGTGAGATCTGTATCCGTGCTGACGGGTGACGAGCCCTTTGTGATGCCTTCGCTACGCCTCTCAAACCATAATATCGTATGAGATTAACTAGGACTGACGACCCTAGATGGATCATGTTTGGGAATGATACAAGGGAGGTACCTTAGTTTCCCAATACTGCTGTTTGAAACGGACTAATAACAACTCGAAAATCATACGCATCATTGCACCGCATGTGCCTAGTAGATGTGGGGCACTGAGGGAGTTATGCATTCGCGAACGTAAGATGTTGTCGCATGAGGGTGGTTTGGCAAGGGCATACATCATCATGTCATTTCATACTTGCATTTAACAAGAGTAGTTAAACTTGTTTGATTGTACCGCTTTATCATTACTCCTTGATTAAGTTGATAACACGTTAACCTATGCCTTATTGTTCCAGTGAGTTAGCTACTCACTCCCACGTTACGGGACGGTGTTTGCAACACCAACCAGACTCTATCACAGGTATAGGCGGCCCGTCGGTTCAGGAGCCGGAGCCCGATTTCGACGAGGACCAGGATGAGTTCTCATTTATCCAGTACTCTGACGGCTATGCTTAGGCCGACTGCATCGCGGGGACTTCAGGACTCATCTTTTAGATTGTATTTAGATTTTGATTCAGAAATAGTATATGTATATGGATACTCAGTGTTCATACTCTGGTGTTCACAAAAAGTTTTGTTTCTTTACTTACCTTAAATATACAATTTCAGTCTTCCGCTTGCCTTTATACAACTGAACTGGAGTATGAATTACTGTTTTTGGCATAATCTCATTCATGTTTATTGTTTTAACTCAGACAACATTTAACCATCATTGTGTATGTTGCATAAGTGATGCGTTGGAACTCGGGAGTTGAGTTCATACTCGACCCCCGAATTTCAGGGCATTACATTTTCGGTGCCCCTATTTTTTAATGAAAATCTCAAATTCCTTCGACATATCGATGCTCTTCCGATATGATCTGAAATCAAATATCGATAACATCGGAAGTTCATCGATGATATCGATCGAGGGCGCGCATTTCATACAGCATATATTTTACGATGTTTTTAAATATGATCGGGGGCCCTTCAATAGAATCGATATTCAAATATCGATGATATCGGCACCAAGTCGTTTACATCGAACAAAGTCATAAATCATCGAACAAGCTTAAAGACAAATCCGCTGGATTTATCGATGCATCGACTTTGATCTCAATATCTTCGAAATTTAAATTTCAATGATCTCGACGGTTCCCCGATCACTAATGAAAACTTAAAATATTTCAAAGTCAAGTCTCTCTCATTTTTCAAGTGTCGATGGATCGAACCTGTCATCGATGGAATCAGATTTCGAAATCCGATGATATCGACAATAGTTTCGATTCATCGACCAATTGGCAAATAGTTTCAAAAGCGTATGACATTAAGTTCGAGTCATCGAGCAGACCATTGATGCTATCGAGAGTATACGCTCGATGATATCGAACCTGCTTGATGATATCGAACTCTGTCATAAATGTGACCGTTTTATATCCGTTGGAACTTTTTGCCTATATATAAGGGACTTGTCTTTTGTTACTGTGAGAGAAAGTAGAGAGAGCTTTTGAGTGTTTTAACTTATATCTTATATCTGAAGCCCTTTCTCTTAAGGGAGTTCATCCTCTAATCCACCCTCACCATTGACATTCAATAGAGTGGATTGGGGAATGAACTTCCACATCCAAGGATCCTTTAGCTGCTACCTTAATGGAAAATCATTAAGCTAGGATGCCTTGAATGCCTTGATGATTGGAACTACTCTATCTTCCTTATAGGAAAATCTTTAGAGAGTATGATTCCATCATAACCTTGACCCAACCCGAAGCCGAGTATTGGTACATCATTCTGTGTTGTGGACCAAGGGAGCAGAAGTGTAACGACCCGTAAATTTCCATACTTTGGCTCGAGTACCACCTCGACCAGAAATCAATTAGGATTAAATCCTTTAGAAATTTAACAAAGTTAACTAAGTGCTAAACTCGATTAGCCATGAAATCCATTGGGATCACTTTAAATACGATCTGTAAGACCCAAAACTTGTAGAATCATTGACGCTAGGTTACCCTAAAGATTAGGATCAAACTCATTACCCGGCTATTCTCGGGAACGACTTGAAACTTCGTATTAGGTCTAGACCGCACATCGGAAATCCGATTAACGCAAAGTTAAGGACTTAAGACCGCCTCGCTGGGCTCGATAACTATCTCGAAAATCAAGTCCAGTCATGTCCCACGGTTATTCGCTTGAGTCCGGAGTGAGGGAGTGCGAAAATCACACTTTCCTTTACAAAATAAATATCTGGAATAGTGATCTAGCACCATTCGGTTGCGGATCAGTATTAAGCAACCAGACCTTCAGAATCAGACCAAATTACACCCTCGGATCAGGAAAAATTTCAGGAACATTTACATGTACTTGGAATTTCGAATCGTGGCCCACTGACCGTTGAACTGAAGCTGGTCCGCCACGTGTGATCTGGGAATCTGATCGAGTTGAAAACATAATCCCGCGTGGATCCATGAGTGGTGAGCTTAAGTCTGACGTTTGGCTCAAGGGGGGCCACCAGAAACACTCTTTTGAGCTGGAAGATCGCCGAAATGCTTATAATAGTAGTAACCCTTAAACCTGAGTCTATTTTAGGGAGGTTTTAGGCTATAAAAGGGCCTTAGAACAACCCCACTCACAGCCATACGAATTTGGGATAAAACTCTAGTGAGAGAGAGAGAAAAGAGAGAGAAGACTTGGGATTTGTGGGAGCACCTTCCTCCTACTGCTTTCAATCATCGCACGGCCTGCACCGCCTCTTTCCAGGCGCTTTCCCGATGATATCAACTCCGTTTTAAGGTGAGAAACCCTAACCCTAGGTCTGATTTGAAGTGTATAGGCTATAGGTAGTGAAATAGCTAACCGATTTCACTCCTTAGGCTAGAAAACTCCCGAATACGGAAGCTCATCCAACCTTGCTGATTCGTTGAGATTCCAAGGTGAAAGGTGAGGACTTTAGGTGTATAAGTTGCAGTTTTCAACGCTTTCAATGTCAGTTAATGGTAGATTCATGATTTGCATGCAATTGCACATGTACAAAGTGCTTTTCGTTTTCTGTTTCGATTAGAATTGTAGAATTTGGAATTTCACATACTCTAGGTATTCGTATAAAATACCGTATACGTATTTTTATGGAAATGTGTTTGACATGCTTATTTGTCATATGGATATATGATGTATGGATAAAATACTCATTTGGCGAAAGGGTTCGCCAAAATACATGTTTACTAATATACACCATGTATGTAGAAATATGGTATTGTAAGAAGTACCGTATACGGGTATATTTTAGCGATGTGTTTGTCATGATTAATTGTTGTATAAATATATTATGTGCGTATGAATTAATTGCTTGGCGAAAAGAATCGCCGTAATACATGTTCGCTTGTAAATACTATGTATGTTGAAATTGTGTATTCTAGAAATACCATATATGTGTAAATTTTGAAAACGCAATTGTCATGATTATTTGCTGTATGATTACGATATACGTGGATAAAATGCTAGCTTGGCGAAAGAATAGCCCTAATACATGTTTTACTAACATACGTCACGTATGTTGAAATAGCGTACTCCAAGTGTTTGTGTAAATGCTTATGCGAGCAAATGCTTGGATGTTTGCACCGTAGGTCGGTGCTGAGATGGAATTCTCGACTACCTTAGAGACATGTAGGATTTTCTCCATGTGGTTGTTTACTTCAACCACTCACATATGATGTATATGTGTTTGTATCCCTATCTGTATAGTACTCTATTACATGCTTTATAACATGCTTTATATCATGCTTTATAACATGCTTTATGACATGCCTCCTAACATGTTTGTATTACTTTATTTATCATGCTTAACTCCACGTGCTATTGATGAGAACTGTTTGAGTTTGGGACCATGTCTATGTCCAAACATTTGGTACCAGACTTGAGATTGTGGCTGAGAATCATGTCACCACAAGGGATATGTCTGACGAACCCGAGTCGTACTTCGGCTGGCGATAGTGGTTGGCCACACGAAGTGCTTTTGTACTTCATATCGCCCAACTTGTTGTGCGCTCGAGCTAGTCAGGCTCATCAAGTAACCCGATATGTCGAATATGTGTTCACCATGTTTGGTCATTACTGTTTGTACCTAGGGTATCAAACTTACCAGTGGCAATCCCGTTAACCATGGTACCTCGATCCGCTAAAACTCATGAGCCGGACATGGTGGTATGGGACACCGTGGCCGAGCTGTCGGCCTATGCTGGGGCCATGTGCCTCCCCGTAGTGACCATTGAGCAACCCAAACTCGTGAGCCGAATACAGTGGTATGGGACACTGTATTCGAGCTGTTGATACTTACGGCGAGAGCCGAGTACGGTGAGACCTGTACTCGTGTTGACGGGCAACGAGTCCTCTATAGTATCTTCGAGTATACTCCAAGGTCTGTGATTGGCGATGAGTCTTTCACAGCAACTAGAGTATGAGTTGAGCCGAGTACGGTGAGACCTATACTCGAGCTGATGGCTAATGATTGAGCCAAGTATGGTGAGACCTGTACACGAGCTGACAGTCAACAATTGAGCCGCATACGGTGAGATCTGTATCCGTGCTGACGGGTGACGAGCCCTTTGTGATGCCTTCGCTACGCCTCTCAAACCATAATATCGTATGAGATTAACTAGGACTGGCGACCCTAGAATGGATCATGTTTGGGAATGATACAAAGGAGGTACCTTAGTTTCCCAATACTGCTGTTTGAAACGGACTAATAACAACTCGAAAATCATACGCATCATTGCACCGCATGTGCCGAGTAGATGTGGGGCACTGAGGGAGTTATGCATTCGCGAACGTAAGATGTTGTCGCATGAGGGTGGTTTGGCAAGGGCATACATCATCATGTCATTTCATACTTGCATTTAATAAGAGGTGTTAAACTTGTTTGATTGTACCGCTTTATCATTACTGCTTGATTAAGTTGATAACACGTTAACCTATGCCTTATTGTTCCGCTGAGTTAGCTACTCACTCCCACGTTACGGGACGGTGTTTGCAACACCAACCAGACTCTATCACAGGTATAGGCGGCCCGTCGGTTCAGGAGCCGGAGCCCGATTTCGACGAGGACCAGGATGAGTTCTCATTTATGTAGTACTCTGACGGCTATGCTTAGGCCGACTGCATCGCGGGGACTTCAGGACTCATCTTTTAGATTGTATTTTGATTTTGATTTAGAAACAGTATATGTATATGGATACTCAGTTAGTGTTCATACTCAGGTGTTCATAAAAAATTTTTTTGTTCTTTATATACTTTAAATATACAATTTCAGTCTTCCGCTTGCCTTTATACAATTGAACTGGAGTATGAATTACTGTTTTGGTATAATCTCATTCATGTTTATTGCTCTAACTCAGACAACATTTAACCATCATTGTGTATGTTGTATAAGTGATGCGTTGGAACTCGGGAGTTGAGTTCATACTCGACCCCTGAATTTCAGGGCGTTACAAGTTGGTATCAGAGCATGATTTTGATTAAACCGGACCTGAGTTATGTTCCCATTACGTACGTTGACGCATTAAAACCTAGGAGGGTGCGAGAAAAATTTTAAAAACAATCCTAGGATGTCCGATTTTGCCATTTGGCGAAGTTCGTCGAAAATGCGCGTTTTGATCGAGTCCGTGCTCGATCCTGGTCGCATGAGTCTAGTCCAAATCACTTCTAGACCATCTATTGACGTGTCTAGATTCCTATCCACCCAATCCAGTTGCTAGAAAAATCAGAAAAATCAGTCCAGATCAGAAATTTCTCGGAACCACCCGTTCTGGAGCTGAAATGAGTCGGGGGCCTCCCCACCTAAATATACTAAGACCCAAGGTTGAACCAAGGTACATTTAACACCTTGGGAACGTGGCAAACAGGGTCCCACCACAACGGTGTGGCACCGGCCAAGGCGGACCGTGGCGGAGCCGCGGTCACGGCGGCGGACCGCGGTCCGGTGGCCCATCTGAAGTGGGGCCAGGCATGGGATTGGTCGGCCCGACCTATCCTACCCCCTGGCATGTGCGGTTTTGGCTGGGGTTTGGGATTTTAGGGGCTGGAGCACCCCTCTCTCTCATTTCACCCCTTCCAAACGCCCCAAACCCCCATTTCCGATTTTTTCTCTCAACCCATCCCCCTAAACCTTGCAATCCTCCATTTTCTTCCATAACCCACACACTTCAACCGTCCACAACAGCCCTAGCCCCTTCCTTTTCCCTTTTTCTCATGTTGGAGCTCTCATATCCCCCATTTGGAGCTCAAAATCGGGTAATCTCCTAATCCATTCCATTTTCTTTTTGTTCCTCCTTCATTTCCTTCCCCTAGTGTCTCTTCTACACCTATTGGAACCATTGCTTGTGGAAGATCAAAGCAATCAGCCCCTTTTCCCCTATTTTGTCATTTTTCCATGGTCCTCTTTGGTGTGGTAGCGGCGATTTTCTCCATTTCCTCCATCCTATCTCTCATGGGAAAGAGGAAGACCGCAGTTAATGATGCTGGCCCGAGTAGGCCAGCCCATTCCTGAAGAAGATCTGACGATGGTGCCGGTATTAGCACCGTTCGGGAGTATAGGTCGAAGCGAGACCTGGATCCCCAACTGCCGCTCAGGGATGCACTACCGATCGGTTTCGAATATGGTTATTTTACTAACTGTAAGGTCGTGTTTGAATCTCACGTGGATGAAGGGATATTTGGAACACACCCGATGATGGACCATTTGGTGGATGTCGTCGGATGGGGTCCTATATTTGAAGGCGAGTCTCCCGCATGTGAGGATACGGTTCGCACCTTCTACGCTCATATCATAGATCCATCGTTGGAGCCACTTCAGTTCACTATCTCTATGAGGGGCATAAGGTGTACGATTACTGTGGCTGAGGTGGCACGACTCCTGAACATCTCGCGTGGTGAAGTGCTTCCAAACGACCACTTCTCCAGGAGTGCGCGAGAAAGGGATCGCCGCACGCGATATCTTTGTGGTCGCCAAGTTACTTGGACGCGAGGAAATTGTATTGCGGTGACAAAGATGGCCAAAGACTTTCGTTTACTCCATCACATTTTCACATACAATGTATACCCACGGTGGGGTAACCACACGGAGTGTACTCGATTGATGGTGGACTTTCTGTACAAGATGAGACGCGGGGACAACATATGCCTGCCCACATTCATCCTATTTCAGATAGTTCGGTTGTTTGATCTACCAGGAACGACCTTTCGCTCTCATTTGGCCGCCTGATATGTAGGATGGCTCGTGATGTTGGCTATAGGCTCAACATGGAAGACCTTGCACCAATCCGAGTCATAAGCGAGGCGACACTTAAGAATATGAAGATCGGTCCTCAACAGCGGCAAGCAGGACTCGACGAGTCTAGAGATGAGTCGGATAGCGCCGGTGAGGAGAGTGTTGACCTTGAGGCAGAAAGTGATGAGGAGGGCGGTGATGACATACAAGAAGAGGAGGAGGAGGCTCAGGATACTGAGGAGAGCTCTCCTCCTGGTGCACCTGAGTCAGACGCTGCTCAGGCAGTGAGAGAGGCTCGTATGGATCACATTGAGGAGAACCAGGCCGCCTTGCGGCAAGAGGTTGGACAAGTTCGGGCTGAGCTTGGTGAGACCCGAGCTAAGCTTGAAGAGACTGAAGCCTACATGAAGAGGAGCTTTAAGAAGGTGTCTCGTACGTTGAAGGCCATTCTGTGCTGTGTGCAGGACAAGAACGCTCCTCCTCCATCGCCTGACTCGGATGCCTAGGCATCCACGTTGTTGTGTATGGTTGTTTGTTTTGGTTGCCGCGATAGGCGGTTTATGCTTTCATGTAGATGATGTAGTAGTTAGTAGCATGTTCTAAGTGTTTGATGTTGTGGATGTATTGGCTATCATGTGATTTCTGTCATAATTCATGTAACTCTGTATTCCATGTATTATGACAATTTTGGATAAATGAAACGCATGTAGCCTCTTTGTTATGATGATGTGTGAAATGCTTAAAGTGCTTTATGATGCGTGTTATGCTTTATCTCACCAACGTTATACTCTATGTTATATAGGGCATGCCGCGACAATATACGCTGAGCACGGCACACCTCCGCCTTACTAACTCTATGGATCAGACTCCTTCTGGTAGTGGCAGTCCTGCGGACCGTGGGTTAGGTTCTGATCAGCCTCCTGCTAGTCCTGCCGGTGGATTGCCACCTTACACGCCCCCGGTTCGTGAGCAGTACCGGGCATCATCATCTGTGCAGCATGATTCATAGCCTGCTCCACCTACTGATAGGATCAAGCAGTTGATGTTGATGATGCACCTGAAGAAAAGATGCAAAAGAAGAAGCAGATAGAAGAAGAGCAGAAGACTCAAAGACCAGCAGCTTATGGCCACTATTGCTGAGGCCTTATCCCGGGGTGGTAGTGCGACTCCACCTGTGACATCTGCTCATCCTGCTGAGCACTTGGAGCCACCTGCTCAGTGTGAGGATGTGCCTCTCGCCCTCACCCGTTGCGCCTCCTACGGAGATGTCAGTACTCGCGGTTTACTCGAGCAATTTCAGCGCTTGAGACCTCCTTCATTCATGGGCACTCATAGACCCGAGGAGGCAGAGTTTTGGCTTGACCGCATCTCTAAGATGCTTCGGATGCTGCATTGTTCAGAGGCCGAGTAGGTTAAGCTGGCCGCTTTCATGTTTGAGAGGGAGGCCAGCTTATGGTGGGATAGCGTGCTGCGGTCTGTCGCAGCAGATTACGTGTGGACTTGGGAGGCTTTCGAGTTCCGGTTCCATGAGAAATACTACCCGCAGACTTATCGATATGAGCGGGAGGATGAGTTCCTACGCCTCAGGTAGGGAGGCATGATGATTACGGAGTACGGGCACCACTTCACAGAGTTGGGCCGCTTTGTCCCGACTATACTGGTGGATGAGCAGATGCGGATGCGTCATTTTTCCTTGGGTTTGCAACCGGAGATACGGTCGAAGATATGCTGCCTCAATATACCTACCTACGCAGCACTGGTCCACATGTCTATGACGGTCGAGCAGGATGTGGACCGATTTGTTAGATCGTGTGGTGCTATGGTTGCGAGGCCACGCCAGGATTTACAGAGCAGGCCTATTCTAGGCAAGAGGCCTCGTGCTGATTCGCCTCCCAGGGCCACAGCACCAATGGTTCCTGTGACACTCCCGATTGTGACCTGCAAGTATTACGGGAAACCGGGGCATCCTACTGAGAGTTTCTTCTCGCTTATGAGGGCTAGCGAATTTGCACCACCGCAGAGGTTGGATCACCCTTACCCACAAGCCATATCAGCTGTACCGCTACATACTGCTCCTGCACATCCTTCCTTCCGACCTCCTGTGTCGTGCTTCAGGCCGCCACAAAGCCCCTTGGCTCCTCAGCCCAACCGTCAGCAGCAGGCTCGGGAATATACGCTTGTTGTCGAGGCACTTGAGACGTCGATTTCGGTACCGACGACTTTTGAGGGTACGGCTTACATTCATGGTACTTCCATTTCCTTATTGGTGGACACTGGGTCCACTATTTCTATTATTTCTTATGGGGCAGTTAAACGTCTATCTTTGCGTACTATTCCCACTAAGGGGATGAGACTCACTACGGCCACTGGGACCTTCTCGGATGTCACACGGTTATGCGAGGGTTGCTCGATAGTTTTGGGTAGCAGCACAGTGCTCGTCGACCTCATTGTTGCTCCACTATGGCACTATGACGTTATCCTTGGTATGGATTGGTTCGCTAAGATGAGGGCAGAGATAGATTGCGATACTCGAGTCGTGACGGCCTATGACTCAGATGGCGCAGCTTTCACGTTTCCAGTACAGGTCAGTTGGTATTGTCGTGTTGACTGTTATACTGCTTTATTAGCGCCGATTGATGGTCCGACGTTGAGAAATACGCCGGTGGTTCGAGAATTTGCAGGCGTGTCTGGTTTACCTCCTCGGCGCGAGATCGATTTTACAATTGATCTTACGCCTGGTGCGACACCCATCTCATTGCCGACTTATCGTATGCCTCCATGTGAGATGGAGGAGCTACGGAAATAGATTGACGAGCTTGTAGAGAAGGGTTTTATATGACCTAGTGTGTCTCCTTAGGGAGCACCTGTGCTATTTGTGAAGAAGAAGGATGGGTCGCTACGGTTATGTATTGATTACCGTAGGCTGAACCAGGTCACGGTGAAGAACAAGTATCCTTTGCCTAGGATAGATGATCTGTTCCATCAGTTGAGAGGGGCGAAGTATTTCTCGAAGATTGATCTTCAGTCGGGGTACCACCAGTTGCGCGTGAGAGATGAGGACGTGCAGAAGACAGCCTTCAGGACGTGCTTTGGGCACTATGAGTTTCTAGTGATGTCGTTCGGTCTTACGAACGCACCAGCCGTGTTCATGGATCTAATGAACCGGGTATTTCGGCCCTTCCTGTACCGATTCGTCATTGTCTTTATTGATGACATTTTGATATACTCTACGAGTCCGGAGGAGCACGAGGAGCACTTGAGAGCGGTGTTGGGTACACTGAAGAAGAACCAGTTGTTCGCACAGTACAAGAAGTGCGACTTCTGGCAAGAGGAAGTCAAGTTCCTCGGACATGTAATGTCCAAGGATGGGATAGCAGTGGACCTTGCTAAGGTAGTCGCGGTTCAGGATTGGCAGCAGCCTGAATTGGTTACCGAGGTTAGGAGTTTCTTTGGTCTGGCTGGGTATTACAGGCGCTTCATTCGGGACTTCTCGAATATTGCCAGGCCATTGTCTCAGTTGACCCGGAAGGACTTGAAGTTCGCCTGGAATGAGAAGGCGGAGGCAGCTTTTAAGGAGCTGAAGGACAAGTTGACGTCCGCCCCTGTGCTAGTATTGCCAGAGCAAGGGGAGAAATACACGATATATACTGACGCGTCTCGCGTTGGTTTGGGTTATGTCCTGATGCAGAAGGATAGGGTGATTTCTTATGCCTCGAGACAATTAAGGAAGCACGAGGAGAATTACCCTACACATGACCTGGAGTTGGCAGCCATCATCTTTGCATTCAAGCTCTGGAGACATTACCTCTACAGAGAGGAGTTCGAGCTTTTCTGTGACCACAAGAGCCTTAAGTACATATTCACACAGCGAGACTTGAATATGAGACAACGCCGATGGATGGAGACTTTAAAGGACTTCAAGTTCGAGGTTTCCTATCATCTTGGCAAGGCGAACCTTGTGGCAGATGCATTGAGCCGCAAGAAGACGATAGCATTTGCGGCACCATTGATAATAGCTGAGTGGGACATGGTCGAGTTCCTACGGGACTTTGAGCAGAGACTCACTGTGGAGGAGCCATTTGAGTGTTTGCGCACGTTCGGGTGTGGCCACTTATTGACGACAGGATTGTTGAGGCCCAAGAGGGCGATATGCGGCTGTCTGAGCTTCGAGGGCAAGCTAGCGACACCGAGGACTCCGAGTGGAGAGTTGGTTCTAATGGGGGTCTACGATTCCGTGGCCGCCTATGCGTTCCTGATGTACCTGACTTACGACGCGAGCTTCTCGAGTCTACCCATAACTCGAAGCTTGCGATGCATCCTGGTAGCACGAAGATGTACCGGGATATGAGACGGACGTATTGGTGGAATAATATGAAGGCCCACATCGCTGAGTATGTGTCTCGATGTCTGACGTGCCAGCAGGTCAAGGCATAACATCGCCGACCTCCTCGGGATCGCTTCACCCATGCCCATAGCGGAGTGGAAGTGGGACTTCATCTCCATGGATTTCATATCAGGGCTGCCGAAGACGAGGAAGGGACACGATTCCATTTGGGTGATTGTGGACCGGTTGATCAAATTGGCCCATTTCCTCCCTATCAGAGTTACGACCTCTGCAGACGAGCTGGCTAGATTGTACATCAGAGATATCGTTCGTCTGCATGGAGTTCCGTTGGAGATCGTGTCGGACAGAGACACTCGGTTCACATCCATCTTCTGGACTCGTATCCAGGAGGCGATGAGTGTGAAGTTGAAGTTCAGTACGACATTCCATCCTCAGACTAATGGGCAGACAGAGTGGGTGAACCAGATTCTGGAGGATATGTTGCGGGCATGTGTGTTGGACTTCAAGGACAGCTGGGATGACTGTCTTCCGTACGCAGAGTTCGCCACAACAAATTTTCTTCCCAGCGACTATTGGTATGGCGCCATATGAGGCCCTATATGGTCGTCCTTGTAGAGCACCGCATTGTTGGGCTGAGGTTGGCGAGCGTAGTCTGATTGGCCCGGATTGGTACAGGCGACTACAGAGAAGGTCGACATTATCAGGCGTCAACTACTTACAGCACAGAGCAGGCAGAAGAGTTATGCCGATACGAGGCGGCGACCGTTGAGTTCGAGGTCGAAGATCATGTGTTCCTTCGAGTTACCCCTATGAAGGGAGTCCTTCGGTTTGGGAAGAAGGGGAAGCTCACACCGAGATTTATCGGTCCATTTCAGATACTGGATCGAGTGGGTGATGTGGGGTATCGTCTTGCTTTGCCCACACCACTTGCATCTGTACACAACATATTTCATGTATCTATGCTGAAGAAGTACGTTCCTGATCCTTCGCATATCATTAGATGGGAGTAGGTAGAGCTGAGCGAGGATGCTATGTATGAGTTGCGCCCGACGCGTATCCTTGATAGGAAGGAGCAGGTATTACGTAGGAAGGTCATTCCACTTTTGAAGGTACTATGGACACATCATTCCGAGGAGGAAGCTACTTGGGAGACTGAGGCTAAGGTCAGGAAGAACTACCCTCAGATTCTCGAGGAATACGAAAAGGTATAAATTTCGAGGACGAAATTTTTGTTTAAGGGGGGTAGATTGTAATAACTCGTAAATTTCCGTACTTAGGCTCGAGTACCACCTCGACCAGAAATCAATTAGGATTAAATCCTTTAGAAATTTAACAAAGTTAACTAAGTGCTAAACTCGATTAGCCATGAAATCCGTTGGGATCGCTTTAAATACGATCTGCAAGACCCAAAACTTGTAGAATCATTGACACTAGGTTACCCTAAAGATTAGGATCAAACTCATTACCCGACTATTCTCGGGAACGACTTGAAACTTCGTATTAGGTCTAGACCGTACATCGGAAATCCGATTAACGCAAAGTTAAGGACTTAGGACTGCCTCGCTAGGCTCAATAACCATCTCGGAAATCAGGTCCAGTCGATGTCTGCTTGAGTCCGGAGTGAGGGAGTGTGAAAATCACTCTTTCCTTTACAAAATAAATATCTGGAATAGTGATCTGGCACCATTCGGTTGCAGATCAGTATTAAGCAACCAGACTGTTAGAATTAGACCAAATTACACCCTCGGATCAGGAAAAATTTCAGGAACATTTACATGTACTTGGAATTTCTGATCTGGCCCACCGACCGTTGAACTGAAGCCGGTCCGCCACGTGTGATCCGGAAACCGATCGAGTTGAAAACATAATCCCACGTGGATCCATGAGTGGTGAGCTTAAGTCAAGTTTGGCTCAAGGGGGCCACCGTAAACACTCTTTTGAATGGAACATCGCCGAAATACTTATAATAGCAGTAACCCTTGAACCTGAGTCTATTTTGGGGAGGTTTTTGGCTATAAAAGGGCCTTAGAACAACCCCTCTCACAGCCATACGAATTTAGGATAAAACCCTAGTGAGAGAGAGAAAAGAGAGAGAAGACTTGGGATTTGTGGGAGCACCTTCCTCCTACTGCTTTCAATCATCGCACGGCCTGCACCGCCTCTTTCCAGGTGCTTTCCCGGCGATATCAACTCCGTTTTAAGGTGAGAAACCCTAACCATAGGTCTGATTTGAAGTGTATAGGCTAAAGGTAGTGAAATCACTAACCGATTTCACTCCTTAGGCTAGAAAACTCCCGAATACGGAAGCTCATCCAACCTTGCTGATTCGTTGAGATTCCAAGGTGAAAGGTGAGGACTTTAGGTGTATAAGTTACAGTTTTCAACGCTTTCAATGTCAGTTAATGGTAGATTCATGATCTGCATGCAATTGCACATGTACAAAGTGCTTTTCATTTCTGTTTCGATTAGAATTGTAGAATTTAGAATTTCACATACTCTAGGTATTTGTATAAAATACCGTATACATATTTTTATGGAAATATGTTTGACATGTTTATTTGTCGTATGGATATATGATGTATGGATAGAATACTCTTTTGGCGAAAGGGTTCGCCTAAATACATGTTTACTAATATACACCATGTATGTAGAAATACGGTATTGTAAGAAGTACCGTATACGGGTATATTTTAGCGATGTGTTTGTCATGATTAATTTTTGTATAAATATATTATGTGCGTATAAATTAATTGCTTGGCAAAAAGAATCGCCGTAATACATGTTCGCTTATAAATACTATGTATGTTGAAATTGTGTATTCTAGAAATACCGTATATGTGTAAATTTTGGAAACGCAATTGTCATGATTATTTGTTGTATGATTACGATATACGTGGATAAAATGCTAGCTTGGCGAAAGAATAGCCCTAATACATGTTTTACTAACATATGTCATGTATGTTGAAATAGCGTACTCCAAGTGTTTATGTAAATGCTTGTGAGAGCAAATGCTTGGATGTTTGCACCGTAGGTCGGTGCTGAGATGGAATTCTCGACTACCTTAGAGACATGTAGGATTTCCTCCATGTGGTTGTTTACTTCAACCACTCACAAATGATGTATATGTGTTTGTATCCCTATCTGTATAGTACTCTATTACATGCTTTATAACATGCTTTATATCATGCTTTATAACATGCTTTATGACATGCCTCCTAACATGTTTGTATTACTTTGTTTATCATGCTTAACTCCACATGCTATTGATGAGAACTGTTTGAGTTTGGGACCATGTCTATAGTCCAAACATTCGGTACCAGACTTGAGATTGTGGCTGTGAATCATGTTGCCACAAGGGATGTGTCTGATGAACCCGAGTCGTACTTCGGTTGGCGATAGTGGTTGGCCACACGGAGTGCTTTTGAGCTTCATATCACCAAACTTGTTGTGCACTCGAGTTAGTCAGGCTCGTCAATTAACCCGATATGTCGAATGTGCGTTCACCATGTCTGGTCATTACTGTTTGAACCTAGGGTACCAAACTTACCAATGGCAATCCCGTTAACCATGGTACCTTGATCCGCTAAGATTCATGAGCGGGACATGGTGGTATGGGACACCGTGGCCGAGCTGTCGGCCTATGCTGGGGCCATGTGCCTCCCCGTAGTGACCATTGAGTAACCCAAACTCGTGAGCCGAATACGGTGGTATGGGACACTGTATTCGAGCTGTCGATACTTACGGTGAGAGCTGAGTACGGTGAGACCTGTACTCGTGCTGATGGGCGACGTGTCCTCTGCAGTATCTTCGAGTATACTCCAAGGTCTATGATTGGCGACGAGTCTTTCACAGCAACTAGAGTATGAGTTGAGCAGAGTACGGTGAGACCTGTACTCGAGCTGACGGCTAGTGATTGAGCCGAGTATGGTGAGACCTGTACTCGAGCTGACGGTCAACAATTGAGCCGCATAAGGTGAGATCTGTATCCGTGCTGACGGGTGACGAGCCCTTTGTGATGCCTTCGCTACGCCTCTCAAACCATAATATCGTATGAGATTAACTAGGACTGTCGACCCAAGAATGGATCATGTTTGGGAATGATACAAGGGAAGTACCTTAGTTTCCCAATACTGCTATTTAAAACGGACTAATAACAACTCGGAAATCATGCGCATCATTGCACCGCATGTGCCTAGTAGATGTGGAGCACTGAGGGAGTTATGCATTCGCGAACGTAAGATGTTATCGCATGAGGGGGGTTTGGCAAGGGCATACATCATCATGTCATTTCATACTTGCATTTAACAAGAGTAGTTAAACTTATTTGATTGTACCGCTTTATCATTACTACTTGATTAAGTTGATAACACATTAACCTATGCCTTATTGTTCCACTGAGTTAGCTACTCACTCCCACGTTACGGGACGGTGTTTGCAACACCAACCAGACTCTGTCACAGGTATAGGCGGCGCGTCGATTCAGGAGCCGGAGCCCGATTTCGACGAGGACCAGGATGAGTTCTCATTTATGCAGTACTCTGACGGCTATGCTTAGGCCGACTGCATCGCGGGGACTTCAGGATTCATCTTTTAGATTGTATTTTGATTTTGATTCATAAACAATATATGTATATGGATACTCAGTTAGTGTTCATACTCAGGTGTTCATAAAAATTTTTTTGTTCTTTATATACTTTAAATATACAATTTCAGTCTTCCGCTTGCCTTTATACAATTGAACTGGAGTATGAATTACTGTTTTGGTATAATCCCATTCATGTTTATTGCTCTAACTCAGACAACATTTAACCATCATTGTGTATGTTGCATAAGTGATGCATTGGAACTTGGGAGTTGAGTTCATACTCGACCCCCGAATTTCAGGGCGTTACAAGAAGACTCTTCATCAACAAGGAGGAGGAGATCTTTAGCTACATGTTAAACAGGACTCATCAACTTATTTGTAAGTATCCAGAGTCCAAGAGGACACTTGTGATCATTCCTTTTTAGGATTGGGTCTTAAGTGGTTCTCACCTTTTGAAGTCCTCAAGGAGGACTCTGGCGGGAGTGTACGTAGCGGGTGCGTTGTGTGGACCCTTGCTCTGTGGAGACCATAAACATCCGAGGTGCATTGTGTGGACCCTTGCTCTATGGAGAGCATAAACATCTGGTTAGGAGTGAACCAGTAAAACTCCAGGGTTAGACGTGAACTGAGTAGAAACCTGTGTAAAGATTGAAGGTGAGCCTGATTTAAAACCTTAGGTTTGAGGTGAACCCTGGAAAACCTCCTTAGTGAAATCTGGTACACTCAAGGGTTGAGTGTGGCAGCCGGGAGTGGAGTATATAAGTAGTCGAACCATTATAAAAATGACTGTGTTTGAGATTGTTATTTTGATTGAGTGATTTGCTTTAATACTTCCACATCTGAATATCTGATCACTCTTCACACACACTTACAAAGTCATATCCATCATGAACTAGACTTTATATTATTTACTCTTAAGTAGTTTGTGATTGGATCCTCTACTAGGCTTAGAAGCCAGTAGAGTTACATTTGAGTAATCCTGAGAATTACATGATCATAGGATTAGTGAAGTAGGATTTTCAAATAACTTATAAAAACTTTAAAAATTCCTATTCACCCCCCTCTAGGACATATTGGCATATTCCTTATTCAACTAGTGTGGTCTTCACCGCCATTTCAATTGGTATCAGAGCCGGTCTCTCTTTAAGGGCTTCACCGCCTAGAGAGTGATCTTGACTGAAGTTGGGAATATGGCCAAAGGAGAGGGCTCATCAGTCACAAGACCTCAAGTATTTGACGGCTCAAAGTATGCATACTGGAAGGCTAGGATCCACTACTTTTTGAGATCTTTGGATCATGACGTTTGGGATATAGTTGAAAGTAAATATGTGCCACCTACTGAACAAATTGTACTTGATAGTGGCACAACAATCACAAAGTCGAAATCCAAAGAAAAGTGGACAACAGATGTCTGAAGCCAAGGCTATGAACGCTATCTACTGTACTATGTCCCAGGATATATTCAATCAGATAAGTATGTGTGGGACATCCAAGGAAGCATATGATTTATTGGAAACTACCCATGAAGGCACACGCACTGTGAAGCGATCCAAACTTCAACTCCTAACTTCACAATTCGAAAGTCTCAGAATGAAAGAGCATGAGACATTTATGGAGTTTTTCATAAAGTTAAATATAATTTGCAACACTATGGGTGGATTGGGAGAGAAAGTTCTGGTACCGAAAATTTGTAGGAAAATTCTAAGATCCCTACTGGAACGATTTAATCCCAAGGTTACAACAATTGAGGAGTGTAGGAATGTAACGACCCGTAAATTTTCCGTATAAGGGCTCGAGTATCAACTCGACCAGAAGTCACTTAGGATTAAATCCTTTAGAAATTTAATAAAGTTAACTAAGTGCTAAACTATATTAGCCATGAAATCCGTTAGAATCGCTTTAAATACGATCTGCAAGACCCAAAACTTGTAGAATCATTGACGCTAGGTTACCCTAAAGTCTAGGATTAAACTCATTACCCGACTGCTCTCGGGAATAAATTGAAACTCCGTATTAGGTCTAGACCACACATCGGAAGTTCGATTAACATGAAGTTAAGGAACTACGACCGCCTCGCTGGGCTCGACAACCATCTCGGAAATCAAGTCCAGACAATGTCCCACGGCCATTCGATCGCGTTCGGAGCGAGGGAGTGTGGAAACCACTCTTTCCTTTACAAAATAAATATCTTGAATAGTGATCTGGCACCATTCGGTTGCGGATCAGCATTAAGCAACCAGACCGTCAGAATCAGACCAAATTACACCCTCGGATCAGGAAATATTTCACGAACATTTACATGTACTTGGAATTTCGGATCGTGGCTCACTAACCATTGAATTGAAAGTGGTCCACCCCGAGTGATCTGGGAATCCGATCAAGTCGAAAACGTAATCCCACGTAGATCCATGAGTTGTGAGCTTAAGTCTGACGTTTGGCTCAAGGAGGGCCGCCAGAAACACTCTTTTAGCTGGAAAAGTGCCGAATTGCTTATAATAGTCGTACCTCTTGAACCGGAGTCTATTCTGGGGAGGTTTTAGGCTATATAAGGGCCTTAGAACAGCCCTCTCACAGCCATACGAATTTGGGATAAAACCCTAGAGAGAGAGAGAGGAAAAGAGAGAGAAAGCTTAGGAGAAGTGGGAGAATCTTCCTCCTACTGTTGCAAATCACCCCACGGGCTGCACCGCCTCTTTCCAGGTGCTTTCCCGGCGATATCAACTCCGTTTTAAGGTGAGAAACCCTAACCCTAGATCTGATTTGAGGTGTATAGGCTATAGGTTGTGAAATAGCTAACCGATTTCACTCTTTAGGCTAGAAAACTCCCGAATACGGAAGCTCATCCAACCTTGCTGATTCGTTGAGATTCCAAGAGGCAAGGTGAGGACTTTAGGTGTATAGGTTGTGGTTTTCAACGCTTTCAATGTCAGATAATGGTAGATTCATGATCTGCATGCAATTGCACATGTACAAAGTGCTTTCCGTTTTCTGTTTCGATTAGAATTGTAGAATTTGGAATTTCACATACTCTAGGTATTCGTATAAAATACCGTATACGTATTTTTTATGAAAATGTGTTTGACATGTTTAATTGTCGTATGGATATATGATGTATGGATAAAATACTCATTTGGCGAAAGGGTTCGCCTAAATACATGTTTACTAATATACACCATGTATGTAGAAATACGGCATTGTAAGAAGTACCGTATACGTGTATATTTTAGCGATGTGTTTGTCATGATTAATTGTTGTATAAATATATTATGTGCGTATAAATTAATTGCTTGGCGAAAAGAATCGCCGTATTACAAGTTCCCTTGTAAACATTATGTATGTTGAAATTGGGTATCCTAGAAAATACCCTATACGTATAAAATTTGCTGATGAAATTGTCATGATTATTTGTTGTATGAATATGATGTATACATATAAAATACTAGTTCGGTAAAGGGACAGCCCTAGTGTACTTTCCTCTAACATACGTCATGTATGTTGAAAAAGTGCATTTCAAGTTTTTGTAAAAATTGCTTGTGAATGTAAGTGCTTAAGTGTTAGAACCTTAGGTAGGAGCTAAGTGGGATTCTCAACTACCTTAGAGCCACATATGATACCCTCCATGTGGTTATTTACTCTAACCACTCACCTATGAAATATATGTATTTGTATCCCTATTTGTATAGTGCTTTACAACATGCTTTTGAACATGCTTTGTAACTTGTTTATTAACATGCTTTATGACATGCTTTATAACATGATTGCTAGCGTTCCTGAATTACCATGTTTATCATACTGCACTTCACATGTTATGGTTAGGAATTGATTGAGCTTGGGACTATGTCCATAGTCCAGGCATCCGGTATCAGACTTGGAATTGTGGTTGAGATTCGTTTTGCCACACATGATGTGTTGGCGAACCCGTGTCGTACTTCGGTTGGCGATAGTGGTTGGCCACACGAGGTGCTTCTGCGCTTCATATCACCCAACTTGTTGTGCGCTCGAGCCAGCCGAACACATCAAGTAACCCGTGTGTCTTATGTATGTTCACCATATTTAGTCGCTAATGTTTGAACCTAGGGTACCAAACTTATTAGTGAAAATCCCGTTAACTATGGTACCTCGATCCGCTAAGACTCATGAGCCGGACATGGTGGTATGGGACACCGTGGTCGAGCTGTCGGCCTACGCTGGGGCTTCGTGCCTCCCCGTAGTGACCAGTGAGCAACTTAACTCGTGAGCCGATTATGGTGGTATGGGACACTATATTCGCGTTGTTGGCCTACATTGATAAGGTGATGGGGGAGTGGTGCAACCTTTGTGCGTAACAGCCCTAGCAGCCCTTTGTAGTGACTACGAGCATATTCTGAAGTCGCAGTGCGCCTTAGGGTTCGCTGCGATATATAGAGTATGAACTAGGCCTGTTTCTGTATAGTGATGAATCATTTAAGGGGTGATGGGGGAGTGGTGCAACCTTTGTGCGTAACAGCTATTGCAGCCTCTGCAGTGACCTAGAAAACACACCATCGTCTGATATTAACTAGGACTGATGACCCTAGAATGGATCATGTTTAGGAATGATACAAGGGAGGTACCTTATTTTCCCAACCCCGCTGTTTGAAATGGATTAATTAAAAACTCGGTAATCATGCTCATCATGCATTGCATGTGCCTGGAAGATGTGGAGCACTGTGGGATGTAAGCATGCCGCGAACATGAGATGGTGTCGCATGAGGGAGTATGTCGGTGAGGGCATCCATCATACCTGCATTCATACTTGCATTAATCAGAGTAACTAGGAGTGTTTGATTTACTGCTTTATCATTACTGCTTGACTGTATTGATAACATGATAACTTATGCCTTATTGTTCCACTGAGTTAGCTACTCACTCCCACATTACGGGACGGTGTTGCGCACACCAACTAGATCACAATACACCTTACTTAGGCAGTCAAAAATTTACAAAAGTCAGTGTGTGTTCGGGAGTGCCCGAAAGTGCCCGAAATAGAATAAATCGGGGTCGAAGGCCTACTTACGCTGATCCAGGGGTACCCAAGGTGGGACCCAGATATTTTTGGGGCCCTGGGGACTGTACGAACCGGGCCATGGGGCCCCCTTTTTTAAATTCCAAAATTTTTGGCGAGGCCTCGCCGATTTTTTGGCTGGGCTGGGCTGGGCCCGCGGCCTGGGTCGGACGTATTTGGGGGTCCCTAAAACCCCCTGCCCTATCTCCCGTCCTAAACCCATTTCCAAAAATCCCACTTCCTTCACACACCCCCCCCTTAGTCGTTTCTCCCTCCTACCTTCCTGCCCTCTCTTGCAAATCGCCTCTTCACCTCTCTTCTCTACCAATTTCGACCACATCCCACCTTCCTCCATCGTGGAGTGCTGCCCCCTTCTCCACTTTCCCTTCGTTTCCCTCTTTTGGACCCCCCCCCACACGTTGTTGGAGGTCCCAAAATCATGGGAGCTATCTCCCCACCTGTTCTTCCCATTTCCTTTCTTCCTTTCCCTACCTTTTGCACTCTCCCACGCTTGTTGGGGTAGTTGATCGTGGAGAACCAGGGAAGTCAGCCCCTTTTCCCCTATTTCATCATTTTTCCATGGCCCTTTTTGGAGTTGTGGCGGCCATTTTCTCCATCTCCACTATCCTTTCTCTGTGGGCAAGAGAAAGAGTGTCGCTGATGAGGCCGAGCCTAGTCGCCCTACATGATCAAGGAGGCCGCGAGGCACCGCTGCTAGCCCGGGCTTCGCCCGGGAGTTTCGCACGAAGCGGGACCATGATTTCCGGATCCCTGTCGAGCGGGTACAGTTGGCGGTGCTACCTCATGGAGTCTATGAGGATCGCAGAGTTCTTTTCGAAGCCCAGGTGGATGGTCGGCTATTTGGGGAGTATTATTTGTTTGAGCAAGTGGAGGCGGCCCTCTGGGGTCCGTTATTTGAGGTCAGGGGTCGCGCAAATTCCGGCACTGTCAGAGCCTTCTACGCCAACATTCGCAAGCCTACACTAGACCCTTTGCAGTTCCAGCTCTTAGTTGGGGTGGATCTGTTCATCACCGTTGATGTGAGGATGATCGCGCGACTTATGAATATGCCCCTTGGTGACGTACATGCTAGCGAGCTGAATTTGGCGACTGCTCGTGAAAGGGATCGTCGCACCCAATACCTTTGTGGTGGCCGACTAGCTGAGTGACAGCCGAACAAAAGCCTGCTAGCGTCCCACATGTCTGATGACTTCCGCCTACTACATCACATCTTCACATACAATCTTTACCCCAGGCATAGTAATCGCAGCGAGTGCACGTGACTTATGGTTGATTTTCTGTACGAAGGGGGCAGCGGGCGAACTTGTGTGTGCCCACTTTCGTGTTGCGACAGATCGTGAATGTTGCACGCTCCACCCGGTGCTCTGATTCGCTTCCTTTCGGTCGACTCATATGTAGGATTGCACGGGAGTATGGCTATAGTCTGGGGGTGGAAATGCCAGTACCGGTCCACCAGATTGACGAGAATACTCTCGAGCAGATGAAACTTGGGGCACAGCGACAACGGGCCCGACATGGGGAGAGTGAGGATGAGATTGAGAGCGATGAAGACAAGAGTGAAGATGGAAGTGAAGCTGGAGAAGAGGAAGGGGAAACTGAGGCTCAGGACACTGAGGAGAGTTCACCTCCTGCGGCTCAGGAGCAGGGCGTGAATCGGGATGCCATTGATGCACGTTTAGCCCATCTTGAGGAGGGTTAAGCCGCCCTGCAGCAGGAAGTCGGGCGGGTCCGAACCAATCTTGGCAAGGTGTCTCGTACCTTGAAGGCCATCCTATGTTGTCTGCAGGACAAGAATGCCCCTCCTCCATCGCCTGACTCGGATACCTAGTATCTACGTTGTTGTGTGTGGTTGCTTCTTTTGGTTACCGCGATAGGTGGTTTATGTTTTCATGTAGAAAATCTAGTAGATAGTAGTATGTTTTAAGTGTTTGGTGTTGTAGACGTATCGGCTTACATGTTATTTCTGTCATGATTCATGTAACTCTATATTCCATGTATTGTGACAATTTTGGGTAAATGAAAAGCATGTAGCCTCTCTTATTATGATGATGTGTGGAATGCTTAAAGTGCTTATATGATGCGTACTATGCTTTATCTCACCAATGTTATACCCTATGTTGTATAGGGCATGCCGTGACAATATACGCGGAGCACGACACACCTCCGCCTTACTGACTCTATGGACCAGATTCCTTCTGGTAGTGGCGGTCCTGCGGACCGTGGGTTAGGTTCTGATCAGCCTCCTCTGGTCCTGCCGGTGGATTGTTACCTTACACGCCCCCGGTTCGTGAGCAGTACCGGGCATCATCATCTGCGCAGCATGATTCACAGCCTACTCCACCTACTGATAGGATCGAGCAGTTGATGTTGATGATACACCAGCAGCAGATGCAGCAGTAGCAGATACAGCAGCAGCAACACCAGCAGCTTATGGCCACTATTACTAAGGCCTTATCCCAGGGTGGTAGTGCGACTCCACCTACGACATTTGCTCATCCTGCTGAGCATTCGGAGCCTCCTGCTCAGTGTGAGGATGTGCCTCTGCCCTCACCCGTTGTGCCTCCTACTGGGGATGTCAGTACCAGCGGTTTACTCGAGCGATTTCAGCGCTTGAGACCTCCTTCATTCATCGGCACTCATAGACCCGAGGAGGCAGAGTTTTGGTTGGACTGCATCTCCAAGATACTTTGGATGCTGCACTGTTTAGAGGTAGAGCAGGTTGAGCTCGCCGCTTTCATGTTTGAGAGGGAGGCTAGTTTATGGTGGGATAGCGTGCTGCGGTCTGTCGTAGCAGATTACGTGTGGACTTGGGAGGTTTTCGAGTTTCGGTTCCACGAGAAATACTACCCGCAGACTTACCGACATGAGTGGGAGGATGAGTTTCTGCGCCTCAGGCAGCGAGGCACGACGATTACAGAGTACGAGCACTGCTTCACAGAGTTGGGCCGCTTTGTCCCGACTATACTGGTTGATGAGCAGATGCGGATGCGTCGTTTTTCTTTGGGTCTGCGACTGGAGATACTGTCGAAGATATGCTGCCTCAGTATGCCTACCTATGCAGCACTGGTTCACATGTCTATGACGGCAGAGCAAGATGTGGACCGGTTGGCCCGATCTCGTGGTGCTATGGTTGCGAGGCCACGACAGGAGTTACAAAGCAGGCCTATCCTAGGTAAGAGGCCTCGTGCTGACTCACCTCCTAGGATCGCAGCGCTAGTGGCTTTGGTGAGGCGCCCTATTGTGACCTGCACGTACTGCGGGAAGCAGGGTCATCTTATTGGGAGTTGTTTTTCGCGGATAAAAGATAGTGGTTTCTCTCCGCCAGAGATGTTGGGTCGTTCTCGCCCGCAGGCCTTATCGACTCCACCTTTACAGACTGTACTTGCCCATCCTTCCTTCCGACCTCCTGTATCACGGTTCAGGCCGCCACAACGGCCCTTGGCCCCCCAGCCGAACTGTCAGTAGCAGGCGCACATACATACGCTTGTGGCTGAGGTACCTGACACGTCATTTGCAGCCCCGACAGCTTTTGAAGGTACGACTCACATTCACGGTACTTTTGTTTCCTTGTTGGTGGACATTGGGTCCACTACTTCTATTATTTCTTGTGGGGCAGTTAAACGTCTATCTTTGCGTACTATTCCCACTAAGGGACTGAGACTTACTACGACCACTGGTACTTTTTTTAATATCGCACGGTTATATGAGGGTTGCTCTTTGGATTTGGGTAACCGTACCGTGCTCGTCGACCTCATTGTTGCTCCACTGTGGCACTACGATGTTATTTTCGGTATGGACTGACTCTCGAAGATGAGAGCAGAGATAGATTGCGATACTCGAGTCGTGACGGCCTATGGATCTGACGACGCAGCTTTCACGTTTCCAGTACAGGTCAGTTGGCGCTGCCATGTTGACTATTATACTGCTTTATTAGCGCCGATTGATGGTACGACATTGAGAAACACGCCGGTGGTTCGAGAATTTACAGACGTGTTTGAGACTATTCCTAGTTTACCTCCTCGGCGCGAGATCGATTTTATAATTGATCTTACACCTGGTGCGACACCCATCTCATTGCCGACTTATCGTATGCCTCCATGTGAGATGGAGGAGCTGCGGAAATAGATTGACGAGCTTGTAGAGAAGGGTTTTATACGACCTAGTGTGTCTCCTTGGGGAGCGCCTGTGCTATTTGTGAAGAAGAAGGACGGGTCACTATGGTTATGTATTGACTACCGTAGGTTGAACCAGGTCACGGTGAAGAACAAGTATCCTTTGCCTAGGATAGATGATCTGTTTGATCAGTTGAGGGGGGCGAAGTATTTTTCGAAGATTGATCTACAGTCGAAATACCACCAGTTGCGCATGAGAGATGAGGACGTGCAGAAGACAGCCTTAAGGACGTGCTTTGGGCACTATGAGTTCCTTGTGATGTCGTTCGGCCTTACGAACGCACCAGCCGTGTTCATGGACTTGATGAACCGGGTATTTTGGCCTTTCCTGTACCGATTTGTCATCGTCTTTATTGATGACATTTTGATATACTCTACGACTCGGAAGGAGCACGAGGAGCACCTGAGAGCGGTGTTGGGTACGCTAAAGAAGAACCAGCTGTTCGCACAGTACAAGAAGTGCGACTTCTGGCAGGAGGAAGTCAAGTTCCTCGGACATGTAGTGTCCAAGGAGGGGATAGCAGTGGACCTTACTAAGGTAGCCACAGTTCAGATTGGCAAAGACACTGCTCGATTCGAGGTGAGGAGTTTCCTTGGTCTGGCAGGGTATTACAGGCGCTTCATTCGGGATTTCTCGAAGATTGCCAGGCCGTTGTCTCAGTTGACCCGGAAGGACCTAAAGTTCACCTGAAATGAGAAGGTGGAAGCAGCTTTTAAGGAGCTGAAGGATAAGTTGACTTCCGCCCCTGTGCTAGTATTGCCAGAGCAAGGGGAGAAATACATGATATATACTGATGCGTCTCGCGCTGGTTTAGGTTGTGTCCTGATGCAGAAGGACAAGGTGATTTCATATGCCTCGAGACAATTAAGGAAGCACGAGGAGAATTACCCTACACACGACCTGGAGTTGGCAGCTGTCATCTTTGCATTGAAGCTCTAGAGACATTACCTCTATGGAGAGGAGTTCGAGCTTTTCTGCGACCACAAGAGCCTTAAGTACATATTCACACAGCGAGACTTGAATATGAGACAATGCCGATGGATGGAGACCTTGAAGGACTTTAAGTTCGAGGTTTCCTACCATCCTGGCAAGGCGAACCTTGTGGTAGACGCGTTAAGTCGCAAGAAGGCTATAGCATTTGTGGCACCGTTGATGATAGCTGAGTGGGACATAGTTGAGTTCATGCGGGACTTCGAGCAGAGACTCACTGTGGAGGAGCCATTTGAGTGTGTTGCGCACGTTCGGATGCGACCACTTATTGACGACAGGGTTATTGAGGCCCAAAAGGGCGATGTGCGGCTGTCTGAGCTTCGAGAGCAAGCTAGCGACACCGAGGACTCCGAGTGGAGAGTTGGTTCTGATGGGGGTCTACTATTCCGTGGCCGTCTATGCGTTCTTGACATGCCTGACTTGAGACGTGAGCTTCTTGAGTCTGCCCATAACTCGAAGCTTGCGATGCATCCTGGTAGCACGAAGATGTACCGGGATTTGAGACGGACGTATTGGTGGGATAATATGAAGGCCCACATCGCTGAGTATGTGTCTCGATGTCTTATGTGCCAGCAGGTCAAGGCAGAACATCGCCGACCTCCTGGACTGCTTCAGCCCATGCCCATAGCAGAGTGGAAGTGGGACTTCATCTCCATGGACTTCATATCTGGGCTGCCGAAGACGAGGAAGGGACATGATTCCATTTGGGTGATTGTAGACCGGTTGACCAAATCGGCCCATTTCCTCCCTATCAGAGTTACGAACTCTGCGGACGAGCTGGCTAGATTGTACATCAGAGAGATCGTCCGTCTGCTTGGAGTTCCTTTGGAGATCGTGTCGGACAGAGACACTCGGTTCACATCTATCTTCTGGACTCGTATCCAGGAGGCAATGGGTGTGAAGTTGAAGTTCAATACGGCGTTTCATCCTCAGACTGATGGGCAGACAGAGTGGGTGAATCAGATTCTAGAGGATATGTTGCAGGCATGTGTGTTGGACTTCAAGGACAGCTGGGATGACTGTCTTCCTTACGCAGAGTTCGCCTACAACAACAGTTTTCAGGCGACTATTGGTATGGCGCCATATGAGGCCCTATATGGTCGTCCTTGCAGGGCACCGCATTGTTGGGCTGAGGTTGACGAGCGTAGTCTGATTGGCCCGGAGTTGGTTCAGGCGACTACAGAAAAGGTCGACATCATCAGGAGTCGACTGCTTACAGCACAGAGCAGGCAAAAGAGTTACTCCGATACGAGGCGGTGACCGCTTGAGTTCGAGGTCGGAGATCATGTATTCGTCAGAGTTTTCCCTATGAAGGGAGTCCTTCGGTTTGGGAAGAAGGGGAAGCTCACGCCGAGGTTTATCGGTCTATTTCAGATACTGGATCGCGTGGGTGATATAGCGTATCGTCTCGCTTTACCCACACCACTTGCATCTGTACACAACGTATTTCATGTATCTATGCTAAAGAAGTACGTTCCTGATCATTCACATATCATCAGATGGGAGCAGGTACAGCTGAGCGAGGATGCTACGTATGAGTTGCGCCCGACGCGTATCCTTGACAGAAAGGAGCAGGCTACGTAGCAAGGTCATTCCACTCGTGAAGGTACTATGGACACATCATTCAGAGGAGGAAGCTACTTGGGAGACTGAGGCCGAGGTCAGGAAGAACTACCCTCAGATTCTCGAGGAATATGAAAAGGTACAAATTTCGAGGATGAAATTTTTGTTTAAGGGGGGTAGATTGTAACGACCCGTAAATTTTCCGTACAAGGGCTCGAGTATCACCTCGACTAGAAGTCACTTAGGATTAAATCCTTTAGAAAATTAACAAAGTTAACTAAGTGCTAAACTATATTAGCCATGAAATCCATTAGAATCGCTTTAAATACGATCTGCAAGACCTAAAACTTGTAGAATCATTGACGCTAGGTTACCCTAAAGTCTAGGATTAAACTCATTACCCGATTGCTCTCGGGAACGAATTGAAACTCTATATTAGGTCTAGACCGCACATCGGAAGTCCGATTAACATGAAGTTAAGGAACTAGGACCGCCTCGCTGGGCTCGACAACCATCTCGGAAATCAAGTCCAGACAATGTCCCACGGCCATTCGATCGCGTTCGGAGCGAGGGAGTGTGGAAACCACTCTTTCCTTTACAAAATAAATATCTTGAATAGTGATCTGGCACCATTCGGTTGCGGATCAGTATTAAGCAACCAAACCGTCAGAATCAGACCAAATTACACCCTCGGATCAGGAAAATTTTTAGGAACATTTACATGTACTTGAAATTTCGGATCGTGGCCCACTGACTGTTGAACTGAAAGTGGTCCACCCCGTGTGATCTGGGAATCCGATCGAGTCGAAAACGTAATCCCACGTAGATCCATGAGTTGTGAGCTTAAGTCTGACGTTTGGCTCAAGGAGGGCCGCCAGAAACACTCTTTTGAGCTGGAAAAGTACCAAATTGCTTATAATAGTCGTACCTCTTGAACCGGAGTCTATTCCAGGGAGGTTTTAGGCTATATAAGGGCCTTAGAACAGCCCTCTCACAGCCATACGAATTTGGGATAAAACCCTAGAGAGAGAGAGAGGAAAAGAGAGAGAAAGCTTAGGAGAAGTGGGAGAATCTTCCTCCTATTGTTGCAAATCACCCCACGGGCTGCACCGCCTCTTTCCAGGCGCTTTCCCGGGGATATCAACTCCGTTTTAAGGTGAGAAACCCTAACCCTAGATCTGATTTGAGGTGTATAGGCTATAGGTTGTGAAATAACTAACCGATTTCACTCTTTAGGCTAGAAAACTCCCGAATACGGAAGCTCATCCAACCTTGCTGATTCGTTGAGATTCCAAGAGGCAAGGTGAGGACTTTAGGTGTATAGGTTGTGGTTTTCAACGCTTTCAATGTCAGATAATGGTAGATTCATGATCTGCATGCAATTGCACATGTACAAAGTGCTTTCCATTTTCTGTTTCGATTAAAATTGTAGAATTTGGAATTTCACATACTCTAGGTATTCGTATAAAATACCGTATACGTATTTTTTATGGAAATGTGTTTGACATGTTTAATTGTCGTATGGATATATGATGTATGGATAAAATACTCATTTGGCGAAAGGGTTCGCCTAAATACATGTTTACTAATATACACCATGTATATAGAAATACTAGATTGTAAGAAGTACCGTATACGTGTATATTTTAGCGATGTGTTTGTCATGATTAATTGTTGTATAAATATATTATGTGCGTATAAATTAATTGCTTGGCGAAAAGAATCGCCGTATTACAAGTTCCCTTGTAAACACTATGTATGTTGAAATTGGGTATCCTAGAAAATACCCTATACGTATAAAATTTGCTGATGAAATTGTCATGATTATTTGCTATATGAATATGATGTATACATATAAAATACTAGTTCGGTAAAGGGATAGCCCTAGTGCACTTTCCTCTAACATACGTCATGTATGTTGAAAAAGTGCATTTCAAGTGTTTGTAAAAATTGCTTGTGAATGTAAGTGCTTAAGTGTTAGAACCTTAGGTAGGTGCTGAGATGGGATTCTCAACTACCTTAGAGCCACATATGATACCCTCCATGTGGTTATTTACTCTAACCACTCACCTATGAAATATATGTATTTGTATCCCTATTTGTATAGTGCTTTACAACATGCTTTTGAACATGCTTGTAACTTGTTTATTAACATGCTTTATGACATGCTTTATAACATGATTGCTAGCGTTCCTGAATTACCTTGTTTATCATACTGCACTTCACATGTTATGGTTAGGAATTGATTGAGCTTGGGACTATGTCCATATTCCAGGCATCCGGTATCAGACTTGGAATTGTGGTTGAGATTCATTTCGCCACACATGATGTGTTGGCGAACCCGTGTCGTACTTCGGTTGGCGATAGTGGTTGGCCACATGAGGTGCTTCTGCGCTTCATATCGCCCAACTTGTTGTGCGCTCGAGCCAGCCGAACACGTCAAGTAACCCGTGTGTCTTATGTATGTTCACCATGTTTAGTCGCTAATGTTTGAACCTAGGGTACCAAACTTATTAGTGAAAATCCCGTTAACCATGGTACCTCGATCCGCTAAAACTCATGAGCCGGGCATGGTGGTATGGGACACCGTGGTCGAGCTGTCGGCCTACGCTGGGGCTATGTGCCTCCCCGTAGTGACCAGTGAGCAACTTAACTCGTGAGCCGATTATGGTGGTATGGGACACTATATTCGCGCTGTCGGCCTACATTGATAAGGTGATGGGGGAGTGGTGCAACCTTTGTGCATAACACCCCTGGCAGCCCTTTGTAGTGACCGCGAGCATATTCTGAAGTCGCAGTGCGCCTTAGGGTTCACCGCGATATATAGAGTATGAACTAGGCCTGTTTCTATATAGTGATGAATCGTTTAAGGGGTGATGGGGGAGTGGTGCAACCTTTGTGCGTAACAGCCCTGGCAGCCTCTGCAGTGACCTAGAAAACACACCATCGTCTGATATTAACTAGGACGACGACCCTAGAATGGATCATGTTTGGGAATGATACAAGGGAGGTACCTTAGTTTCCCAACCCTGCTGTTTGAAATGGATTAATTAAAAACTCGATAATCATGCTCATCATGCATCGCATGTGCCTGGAAGATGTGGAGCACAGTGGGATGTAAGCATGCCGCGAACGTGAGATGGTGTCACATGAGGGAGTATATCGGTGAGGGCATCCATCATACCTACATTCATACTTGCATTAATCAGAGTAACTAGGAGTGTTTGATTTACTGCTTTATCATTACTACTTGACTGTATTGATAACATGATAACTTATGCCTTATTGTTCCACTGAGTTAGCTACTCACTCCCACGTTACGGGATGGTGTTGCGCACACCAACCAGACTCTATCTCAGGTTTAGGCGAGTCGACGACTCTGGAGGCGGAGCCTGATTATGACAAGGACCAGGAGTTCTCGTATATGCAGTTCTCTGATGGCTTCGACTAGGTTGCCGGGACGACGGGTTTTACAGGGATTGTACCTAGTTTATTTTTGACATTTTAATTATAAACAGACATGTATATGGTGACTCAGATGGATTCATACTCTGGAGAATGAAACGTTTATTTTTATTTCTTTACATACATATATATACAGTTCAGTCTTCCGCTTGCTTTTATACAATTGATCTGGAGTATGAATTACTATTTTGGTATAATCTCATTCATGTTTATTGCTCTAACATAGACAATATTCAAACATCATTAAATATGTTGCATAAGTGATGCGTTGGAACTCGGGAGTTGAGTTACACTCGACCCCCGATTTTCAGGGCGTTACAAGGAACATAGATGAAATGAAAGTAGAAGAACTGGTAGGTTCCCTACAAACTTTTGAAGTACACTTCACACAACCCCAAAAATCCAAAAACACTGTCTTAAAAACCTTAAGGAAAACAATTCATGAGGGCAGTGAAAGTGAAAAGGAAGATGAAGATGAAGAAGTGGCTCTGTTGGCACAAAAATTCAAAAGATTCTTTCAAAAGAATCGTGGTTGTCCTTCTAGAGGAAGAAAGGTGAATAACAAACCTTCTGCAGGAAAATTTGGTAAAAGGACCAAAGAACTACAATGCTATGCCTATCGAGAGTATGGACACCTATCTACCGAATGCCCAAACAGAAAAACCAAGGGCAAGGCAATGGCTGCCACATGGGATGATACTGAGGAGTCAAATTCAGAATCCAGTGACTCAGAAAGCATTGGAGATCAGAAATCATTGAAAATACTTATGGTCTCCACTGCTTCAATCATTCTCACTGAATCAGAGAATGAGAAAGAACAGCTAACCATAGAATCATCTTCATCCGACAATGGAAAAGAAGAAAAAGAAATCGAAGAGGATAAACTGCAAGATGCTTATAATCAACTCTATATTGATAGCATCAATATCCTTAAGAGACTCGGAATATCAGAAAATAAATTGGAATTACTGCAAAAAGATTTGGATAAAACTTTAGAAATTAATACACATTTAATCAATGACTTACAACAATATCACTCTGAAAATGATAGACTTAAGAGAGTTAACTCCTTCCTTAAATCTGGGTCTGAGAAATTGATCAGACAGGTTGAGATCTTAAAAGACAAAAATATGCTGCTTTAAAACGAAAATCATACACTCCCGTTTGATCTAGAAGAGTCCAGAAAGACTGCCAAGCAAAACTGTAAGTTTTCTCAGAGTGGCGAAAAGTTAGAAAAACTATTGGGAATGGGAAGACCTAGAAAGAATAAAACCAGTCTTGGATATGAAAAACATAAATCAAAGACTGGAAATGCAGCTCCTAGAACTGAGAAATCTGCTGCTTCTGGAAGCAAAACTAGAAAAACTCCAGTATGTTATTTGTGTGGTTATTTAGGTCATTATAATTTTGAATGCATAACTCCTAAGAGGACTCAACCTAACTTTGGTCAGAATCATGTCTACAAATTGTCAACCAGAGAAATACAGAACTTCAAAAGTCCTCTTAAGGATATGGATAAAAGCAATGCCCCTACACCACCACTCAAATCGATTAACAAAATGAAATGGGTAAGGAAGAATTATTTCAGATCATGTATCAGAATTTGAACCAATGCTACACTGAGGAAATATTTTTGCTGAGCTTCAAATGATATATCTGAGGTTCCTCACCTCAATCTTTTGTAAATAAACATGCAAATGTTTATAATTTTTTATGTACAGTAATTGTACATAATTTTGCTGAGTATGTTATTGATATACTTGAAGGGTCGAAAAAGAAAAATATTCCTCTTCATACCTATCGATCTGTCATTTCCGATTAATCGATCATGGGTCGATATCATCGACATCTCTTCAGAATGTGGAAAGTCACAGATCGGGACTACTATTGAAGCAATTGCCATTAAAATCGGATGTGGATCATCGATATAATCGAAAGTAAGTTCGATAAAATCGAAGACTCTTGGCTAATAAAAGGTGATCGATTGAAAGAATTGTTATTTTTCTGAAATTTTTTCTATTTTGTCCTTTACTCGAATCCTCGGCCAGTTGCCCATTAATGGATCCCAGAAGCTTCAAAAGAAACAGGTATTATCCTTCCTTCCCTTCAAATCCAGAGTCTAATCTCTCTTTTGGTCGGGTACTTTCCATTCTTTTGGTTGACCTTCCTTACCTTTACTCACCTCTTACACTGAAATATCATGAACAAAGGAAAAGGTAAGTCTCTTTCTCAGCCGTCAAAAGGGAAAGCAGATCAACCCAGTTTACATCAAATCACTCCATCAGTGAGACATCCAGACACTGTTGTTGAACGTCTGGTTCTCAACAGTGCCATTGAGTCTTTTGGTGTAGACCTACTTCTAGAAGTAATAGGATGGCAAAATATTCTGAATCTTGGTGGTACTTATCAAATTGGAGTGGTCCATGACTTCCTCAGTAAAATTCATGTTATTTGTGATGATCCACCCTGTGTTCAAGTAGAATTATTGCACTACTCCAAGCACATCACTCTTATCACCTTGAGTCACCTTTTAGATCTCCATGTCACTCGCATTCTTGTTACTAGTCGAAATCTAAATGGTCTTGGTGTGTGGGGCGAGATAACTCGTGCACTATATCAGGGAACTACTATTTATTGGAACGATGATAATTCCCTTCATATTAATCATCTTGGACCCACTTTTAAAATCCTTCATGACATCTTTGGGTCCAATGTCTATCCGTGTGATGTGAATGGTAATCATCTGTCTCCTTTTGTGTTAAATGTGTTGTATGATGTATATCAGGAAGTTCAAGTGTTCCTCCCAATACTTATTCTTAAGCAGCTAATTCAGGTCATTCAAGAAAATCATCAGGATACACTAGCTTTTCCTATACTCATCTGTAAATTAGCCCATCATGTTGGTATTCCTGTCTCATCTGACAAAGTCTATCCAGAAAAGTGGTTTGATAGTGATTTGACTCAAGTGGCACAACAGCTTTGTCTCCCTTCGGTTCTTCCTGAGAATAGTGCTCCCCTACAGTCGGCTGCTCCACATGCTCCTCCGTCATATCCATGAGGATCCAACCAAACGCCATTGGTGAGTCTGGAGTCTATCACAAATCGCCAAACTCATCATCTTGAACGTCATCTACTGAACGGTATGGCAAGCATGGAGGAGCAACTTCATGATTGAAGAAAAAGTCGATTCTCTCCAACAAACAAATCAGCAAGTAGTTGATTTACTCACATGTGGTAACTCGCAAAGACGGTAGAAACTGATTATGCTAATTAAATATCATTTTTTTAGTGGGCTTAGTGTTTTTACTGGGATAACTGTTAATTTGTTGCCGATCTTGGGCAGTCTATTTTGGATAATCGGATAACTTTGGTTTCACTTTTAATATGGTTGAATAAAATTCATATCATTAATCTCATATTTCTGTTTTGAGTTCCCCTGGTTTATCAAGTTATGGATTGCATATGACTGAATACTGCTATATAATTGCTCTAAAATGCATTCATAGGTTCTGTAATTGATGTTTGTTTAAATTGTATTACCTATTAAACATCTCTTGATCTGCTTCTACCTGATTGGTTCTTCTAAGTACTTCAAGCTTCAGTCAATATCACCCGAAATATCCTTGTCAATGACTGACAAAAAGGGGGAGAACATTTGCAAACACCCTGAATGAAAAATTGTGTATCTATCTATGTTATTGCAGCTGTTAAGGGGAGTAGATGCATCAAGCAAGGGGGAGTGTTACAAGAAAGGGGGAGCAGATATGTGTCGTGTACAAGGGTTAAAAAGTTGTAAAATTGTGTAAAAGCATGTACACACAATTCAGGGTGCATTTTTCTAGTAGTATTTTAGGGTATTTTGGGGGTTTTGTCACGTCATTGACAAAAGGGGGATTGAAAGTGCCCTGGTTTGTCAAGTTACGTGAGTAGTGGATCAGATTGTCTACAGAACTCGATAGGAAGATCAATTCAAGCGTTTGCCTCAACTGGATGTGCGTAAGCTCATCATAAGTGAATCTAAAGCCTCACATCCCATGACCCAAAACACCAGGTAAAGAAACACCCTTGAAAATGAGTTAGAAATCATAGGGTTTTAGGGTGAGAAAACTTTTTGCAAAATAGGAAAATCTCTAAGTTTTCTCGCCTTGTCGATTTTTTCAAAGCACCCTCGATATAATCGACCTGCTCTATCGATGTCCTCGATACATTAACGATATTATCGATGTGAGGACCAAAAGTGTCCATCAACTAAATATTCATGTGGATGGATTTATCGACGTATCGATACATCTATCGATATCATCGATATAAGCACTAAATATGTCCAACAACTTCACAACATATCTGGACGAATTATCGATGTATCGATGCACATACCGATATCATCGATATTCAAATCTCGAGTCCATCGAGAGTGGCTCAATAAGATCGACAAGCAGATTTCTGGTGCTCTTATTTTTTAATGAAAATCTCAAATTCCTTTGATATATCGATGCTCTTCCAATATGATCTGAAATCAAATATCGATAACATCAGAAGTCCATCGATGATATCATCGAGGGCGCACATTTCTTACAGCAGATATTTCAGGTTATTTTGAACTATGATCGGGGTCCCTTCGATAGAATCGATATTCAAATATCGATGATATCGGCACTAGGTCGATTGCATCGAATAAAGTTATAAATCGTCCAGCAAGCTTAAAGACAAATCTGCTGGATTTATCGATGCATCGACTTTGATCTCAATATCTTCGAAATTCAAATTTCGATGATCTCGACGGTTCCCCGATCACTAATGAAAACTTAAAATATTTCAAAGTCAAGTCTCTCTCATTTTTCAAGTGTCAATGGATCGAACCTGTCATCGATGGAATCAGATTTCGAAATCCGATGATATCGACAATAGTTTCGATTCATCGACCAATTGGGAAATAGTTTCAAAAGCGTATGACATTGAGTCCGAGTCATCGAGCAAACCATTGATGCTATCGAGAGTATACGCTCGATGATATCGAACCTGCTTGATGATATCGAACTCTGTCATAAATGTGACCGTTTTATATCCGTTGGAACTTTTTGCCTATATATAAGGGACTTGTCTTTTGTTGCTGTGAGAGAAAGTAGAGAGAGCTTTTGAGTGTTTTAACTTATATCTTATATCTAAAGCCCTTTCTCTTAAGGGAGTTCATCATTCAATCCACCCTCACCATTGACATTCAATAGAGTGGATTGGGGAATGAACTTCCGCATTCAAGGATCCTCCAGCTACTACCTTAATGGCAAATCATTAAGCTGGGTTGCCTTGAATGCCTTGATGATTGGAACTACTCTATCTTCCTTATAGGAAAATCTTTAGAGAGTAGGATTCCATCATAACCTTGACCTAACCTGAAGCTGAGTATTGGTACATCACTCTGTGTTGTGGATCAAGGGAGTAGAAGACTCTTCATCAACAAGCAGGAGGAGATCTTCGGCTACATGCTGAACGGGACTCATCAGCTTATTTATAAGTATCCAGAGTCCAAGAGGACACTTGTGATCATTCCTTTCTAAGATTGGATCTTAAGTAGTTCTCACCCTTTGAAGTCCTGAAGGAGGCCTCCGGCAGGAGTGTACATAGTGGGTGCATTGTGTGGACCCTTGCTCTATGGAAAGCATAAACATCTGGGTCCGTTGTGTGGACCCTTGTTCTATGGAGAGCATAAACATCTGGTTAGGAGTGAACCAGTAAAACTCCATGGTTAAAGGTGAGCCGAGTAGAAACTTTTGTGTAAAGGTTGAAGGTGAACTTGATTTAAAACCTTAGGTTTAAGGTGAACCCTGGGAAACCTCCTTAGTGACATCCGGTACACTCAAGGGTTGAGTGCTGCAGCCGGGAGTGGAGTAGACAAGTAGTCGAACCATTATAAAAATGACTGTGTTTGAGATTCTTATTTTGATTGAGTGATTTGCTTTAATACTCTCATTTCTGAATATCTGATCACTCTTCACACACACCTACACAATCATATCCATCATGAACTAGACTTTATATTGTTTTCTCTTAAGCAGTTTGTGATTGGATCCTCTACTAGGCTTGGAAGCCAGTAAAGTTACATTTGAGTAATCCTGAGAATTGCATGATCATAGGATTAGTGAAGTAAGATTTTTAAATAACTCATAAACACCTTAAAAAGTCCTATTCACCCCCCTTTAGGACATATTGGCATATTCCTTATTCAACTAGTGCGGTCTTCACCGCCATTTTAAAGTCTTCCTCTTCTTTGGCATCACTTTGGTCCTCAGCTCACTAGCGAGGACCATGTTCATCGGACGGTGCGGTACCACCGCCCTCTTCCTTTTTGAACCACCTGCTTCCATTCCTACCTGAAAAGAGACAAAATCAGTCTCAGCAAATTCTACAAAAGAAAAAGGGAGTCTCCGAGGACCCTTACCCAGCTTACCCAGAGCAAAGGGAGTAGGCTGGAGTCTATAAAAACCAGACGACGCTAGGCTCTCCCCGTTAATAAGGTTAAACAAAATGTGCTTGTCTTCGGTGAGCACTCTGGCCCTGGTTACTTGATTCTGCTGGAGAGGAGTGAGCTCAGGAGTCCCCTTCGGTTGGACTACAAACAGAGGCAGAGTACAGGTTAGAACACAAAAAGGCAAGTCACACATACAAAGTGTGATGAAATGTAAAGTGCCTGACCTCAGTTGGCAAACTTGGTAGGAACCCGGGCATGCAATTTGCCTAGCTCAAAGTCTGGGGCCTCCCACTCTCCCAATTTGCCTAGCTCGAAGTATGGGGCCTCCCACTCTCTCAAGAACCAAAACTACTTCCCCTTCCAATCTTTGTTGGAGGTGGGGAGTCGAGTTACCAAACTTAGGGTACATAGGGGTCTGACAAAGAAGTAATACCAGGATGACTCGTTCTTGTCGTACTTAGCCATGTACAAATACAAGAACTCGTCTGACATCAGCCTCTGATTCTTCATCTAGTGCTAGATGATGAATGTGGAGATCATGATTCGTCAGGCGTTCGGGGCCAGCTGTCCCGGGCCCACTTTCAACTGTGCAGTAAGCTCGCACACAAATGGATGGATGGGAAGCTAGAGCCTACACTGAAGAGTGTCAGTGAATACAACAATTTCGCCCTCAGTAAGGAGACCCGCTTGATCAGTGGGAGAAGGAGCTCAGATGTGCACCGAGTCCGAGATCTGGTAGTCTTCGTGAATCTGGGCCATCTCGAACTCGACTAGAGCCAAGCCCCCGGGGACCAATGGCTTTAGTCTACTTCCCAATGGGCCTGCCTTCAACTGTCCTACAAGATCTCTAAGTGCTTGCCTTGGCCTCTTGCCTCGGCTTTCAGTCCTCTGATTCACAGTTCTCTGGGCCGAGGGGTTAAGCAGTATGGCCTCAAAGGGACCTCCAGAGTCCCTAGGCCCTGAGTCAGTGGTCCTTGGCTCGGAGTCGGCCTCCTATCTTTGGACCTCCTCAACTTCATTAGAGTTGCTCGGCATAGTAAAAGAAAAAGTCTAAATGGTGAGAAACTCATTACGCTGAAGGCGATTCGCTCCGGCAGAAAATCTCTCTACTCTGGTAGCTTCCTTTGAGCGAAATCCTTTCTCCAGCTATCGAAAACCCTTTATTCGGTGAGGAAAAATCACTTTTCGGTAGAGGAGATTCAAAAAGAGCAAGGAGAATAGAAAGCCAGAGAGATGGAGCACAGGGGAAGGAGAATATGTATGAGAGCGAGGGGGGTTTATATAACCCTCCCATCACTCAGCATCATCATTACGGACAGCTGTCCACGAAGCCGTGGCGGCTCAGCACTGACAACAGGGGACATGTGGAGGGAGTTGATAAGCTAAAGTCCGCATTCCTAGGTCTGACCCCCATCAACATTAAAGGTTATTTATGGTGAAGGCGACCTCTCACCTCTCAATGGGCTCGTGGCATTGGTTCCTCTGCTTCGCCGTTTACGAATCGTAACCATCGCCATGTGTCCTTCGTTCAAAGGTCAAAATCCAAAGAGTTGTAGCCGTCGTACTACATGCGTAACCTGAAGCATAATCGTCGCAGTGATTGCGCTCCAATCATCCCAACTGTCATCAAAAGCAGAGGCATGAAGGCGTCCTCCCATTTCCCCAGGCATTTACTCTCTACGTCCAACCTCCGACTAAGAGAGTAGGGGGCTTCCGTTATGGGAAAATCTAGAAAGATCAAATAAAGTTGACCAAAGCCATCTGAACCAATTAATAGGACCTCAGGAGGAGAACTTTATGTCAAGCACGAGCAGACCTCTGGATTGTGACCTTAGGCCGGCCAAGACGAGCTCTCGTCCTCGTCCTCATCCTCATCCTCATCAAAAGATGGTTGGCCAAGCCGAGCTCTCGTCCTCGTCCTCATCCTCATCTAAAGAAGGTTGGTCTAGCTGAGCTCTTATCCTCGCCCTCATCCTCATTATTTCGAACAAGAAACAAATGCATTTCGTTTAGGAAACTTCATTCATTTAATTGATTACCAGAAGAAGACAAGAAAGACAATCACTTTGTTTATATATCCTAAGTTCTTTACATCCCTTTCTCCTTTGATTCCAAATAAAATACTTATGAATTATAATATATATAATATATAATCAGTATTGAACACCCAAATTATGCATAAATGTATTCAACATTAAAACATAATGTTGAACGTTGTGCTAGAAGTTATTATGCACTGTCAACAGCTATTGTGCGCTGACAGAAGCTGTTGTGTGCTGGAGGAAGCCGTTCTACGCTGGGGGAAACCATTGTGCACGGGCTCTTGTTAAACTTTGGCTTCTGTTGTGCGCCGTACAATGCCTGTTCTGCACAACAGTTGCATACTCTACCTTTCTTCTTCTGTGATTTCTTCTCTCTCCGTGATTGGTTGTTAATGACCCCACTAGAGGGGTTGAGGGGTATTTATAGCCCTCTCACATGTGAGAATGTGCCACGTAAGCATTGCAAGCTTCCCCTTTGTGCGGCCCTAGCTGTGCACTCCTCTTTATGTGGACGTTGTTGTGCGTTCTACTTTGTGCCGACATTGTTGTGTGCTCCAATCACCTGTGCACAATGATCATTTCTGCACAATGATGCTTTCCGCACAAAGGCTACTTTTTCCACACAAAGGCTACTTTTTCCACAAAACTTTTCTTTAACATCCTATTCATGCATAATGATTTTTTTATGCTATTCTCTGTCTTTTATCTCTCTCTCCCTCTTTTTATGCCTCAACAGATGCCCCCATGATCCTGCATTATTTATTTATATATATGCCTACAAAATAAACAATGTAGGATCAAATAAAAATTCATTCTAATTACATATTTTTTAAAACTTTCCTTCATTGTGTGCATCTTTAAACCTCTGAGCATACAATTATTTCCTGTTGTGCACACCATACATCCCTTATTGCACAACGTTTTCGCACTGCACAATGGTGGCTGCACAATGCTTTTTCCACATAAAGGGCCAGACCTCTTCTATAAAGACATCACTTGTTCTTTCCTTCCCACTTCACTTCCTTCCTACTTCACTGTCTTTACGTTGAACCATTCTCATTGTGTGCTGACATCATTGTGCATACGAGTGCACAATGACTCCTTTGCATGATCAACATCCTGCATATGACAAGCAGCGCACAACAGCCTTGTGCACAACAACTTCTTTTCTTCACTTAATCAAAATTCAGCGCACGATAGGTAGCACTCATAGATCTTGCGCACGATGACAGGCGCACAACAAATTTATTTCTCCGGCGCAAAGACAAGCGCACAATGGCTCTATGCTTCATCTTGAACTTTTCAAACTTTGACAAATTCTTCTCTTTAATTCTGATTCTTCTACTAACTTCCCATGCAGGTTCTGATGGCCAGCTCATCAAAGAGACCTCGTACTTCTTTAAACACCACGGAACCTTCTGATCCTCAACCGATTGAGTCCCATACCCACAAAAGGCCTATGTCTGAAGATTATTCTATTTTTTTCAAAGAACCAGCCCCTGTCATTATCAATTTTATTGATCGTATTCAACGCCTATCTGACCACATTCGAATGACTATTTTAATGCATGAAATAGAGGCACCCCCAACGGAGGGACAAGAGTCAGATTGGGAGAATTGGCTAAAGTCCACAGCCAACCTTCGAACGGATGTGACCCAATTATCTGCCATTGAGACTTCCCCTATTGCGGCTTCTCCAAAAAGAAAAGGGGAAAAAGGAAGGATGAAATCTTCCAAGAGAAAATCCAAGAACATAATCAAAGGCGTTTCCAAAACGCTTGGGATTCAATTAAATCATATCTAGACGTAATCAAATTCTGCAATCCTTACAAGGATGAAACTATCACCTTCCCTTGGCTCCTTCACCACTATCGCTCCATAATGCAGAGTGAGCCGACTGGCTTTATGACACAAAACAGGCTTCTATACATGTCAAATTGTGTAGTAAAAGAGCCGAAACTTCTTGAAGGCTACCTAACGGAGAAAGGATTGGCCCAGAAAATCGGGCAGATAGCATAAATGTGCTTTTCATGTCATGTTACAATCCTCACGACATATACCCCACCCATTTTTTCGAAACAATCCAACAACACTTCCGTCACCATAACTCTTTGTGGGGTAAGGAAGAGTTCAGAACCTGGGGTCTCTGGACAGATAGTCCATACTACAATGCCTGGACGAAAGCAATTTTAAAAAAATATGAAAATGTCCTTGTTGTAGCCAAAGTCTACTATGCTATAGGAGCCACCTCCGAATTCTTTCACAAAGATACGATGATCTACAAGGGTTTTCTGAAGTATTAGTCTTCTACTATGAATTCCTTCCACCTCCCTATTGGGGAAGTAAGCATCAGCTTATGGGATTGTTGAGGCATAAAAAGTGATAAAAGAATTGAAGTAAAAGAAGACTGGAAAGTGGGGAAAATGAAAGGAGAAAGAGAAATGTCTTTGAAGATTGTTTGCATTGGACTGTGCAGATGATATCCGTTGCGCGGGTCCGTGCAACCAAAGATGAGTTGCGCGGGTCCGCGCAACCAAAGATCAGTTGCGCGGGTCTGCACAGTTGGTTTCAGAAGAAGATTCCCTTGAACGGTTAAGATTGACGCAAAGTGGATCCCATGACACTGAAATTGAGGTACCACACGTACAAAGGCCTATAAATACCCCCTCCCCTCCTTCATTTGGACGAATTGAAGATTTTTGAGAGAAAGCAAAGCAAAGAGGAAGATCGAAGGTGAGAGAGAAGGTAACGATGGGTTGCGCGGGTCCGCACAACTGATATCTGTTACGCGAGTCCACGTAACCAGACTGTCCTGTAGTCTGTGAAGAAAAACGGTTGTTATGCTGCCGGAACGGTTGAAGTCCTCAAGTTCCTTCTGTTTAAGTTTAAATCAGACTAATCAGCAAAAGAGCATATTCCTCCATATTCCTCCTAAGTCCTAGGAGATGACTAAAATCACTGACGAAATGCTGTCGAATTTAATATTTGACTATGACAATTGTACTTATAATATTTCCTTCATTATAAATAATTTATCTTAGAATCAAGGGATGCTAAAAGGATGTAAATGAATTCAGTATTAATATATTGTGATGATTGTTTTAGATACCCTTTCTCTGTTATGTTTGAATAAGTAATCTCCCAAATCAAACACTTTTGTTTCTTGTTAGAAACAAAATGGCGACTCCACTGGGAAATTTTATCTTGTTTAAACATTAACATTGAGCTAGTCATGGAACTTTCATCACAAGTTTGGCGTCTTACTGACGCCAAAATGGCAACTCTCAGTGGGAACATCCTCCCCTTCATCTCTAAGATAGATTATTTGATTCTTCAACTACTAACTAGAATTATGTTTTGTGTTGAAGGTTTTTTTGCATCCGATTCCAACTTACTACTCATGACAACTTCTGCAAGAAAGGTGAACTTCCGATTCAGTCCGACCGGGTTCGTAATAGAATACACATTGAATCGAATTTCGAAGCACATGATTCAAACCTCTACGAGTGGAAACCACGTGACTCGGGTAACAGCTGGGGTTGTATCTGCGTCACCTCAACCATCGGGGGGTGATGAAGGCTGGACTGTCATAACGTCTTGTAGGACGAGAGCACGAAATGCAAGTAGTTCTAGAATGAATCAGCCTTTGATAAGAGTCAAAGGGCCGATTACACGTGATGCAGTCAGAAGGAATCCCGAACTCACTCCTCTGGCGATATACCTCGAACGAATAATCTTGCTATTGACAGTGCATGATTTCCTAGTTCTGAGTGCCTCGAGAGTCAAATGGACAAGAGAGCAGAAAGGAAAAGCATTGGTACTCAGATCGCCAATGACCACACCTCCCCAAGTAAGTTCACCAGTATCAGTGTCACCCCTATCGATTGATGATGTTGGGAGACTAAAAAAAGCTTAATGAAAACCCATCCTTCCCCCTCTTCGTAAGTCCCATTACATCAGCATATTCTTATTCTACTCCAACTACCGCTTCGTCAAAGAGTGGAGAAGTTGCAGTATATATGGCTAGGATGAATCCAGAATGTAGAACGACTATGGAGGATCGTATTAATGAAATGGCAGAGGCCCAAAATGCATTGATGGAGGAATACATAAACCTCAGAGAGGCCCTGGCAACCCTTGCACATAATATGGCCTAAATGGTGGTACCCCAGAGTACGATGAATGAACAGGAAAACTAGCCTAATGGTCTCCAACCACATGGGGCAGGGTCACTAGGGTCCATTCCAACAACAAGAACTGTGACATAAGAGGAGGTAAGACAAGTGGTTAAAGAAGTTGTCAGAGTAGAAAGAGAACGCGAGAATACCGGTCGTTTTAGATATCGAATGCCATATCCAAGGGAGGTATAAGATCTCCCCTTTTCAGCCAATTTCAAACATCCGAATTTTTAAAAGTTTAACAGGGAAGGATCCCCAGAGGAACATTTAATGCAATTCATCACTAGCATGGGAAATTTTTCTACAATACCATAGTATTGTTTACGATTGTTCGGGTTGTCACTAACACACAAAGCATTTCGATGGTATTCCAGTTTGGCACCAAGGTCGATACGCACTTAAGAACAAATGCAGAAGGTTTTCATGTCAAATTTTTTCTCATAAGAGCGTGACATTAGTATTACAAAGTTGTCTTTTGTACGGCAGAGAGATGGAGAACCGGTAGAAAAGTTTATAGACAGATGAAAAACATTGGGAGCTTCATGCTGACAGTTACTGGAGGAAAAAGAGAAGGTCAAAATGTGTTTAAACTATATGGAGACAGGAATCCCATTTGGACTCACCAGTGCCGATATCAAAACTTTTCACGACCTATCTACTAAAGCTCATGCTTTAGAATTGATGACTCATAAGATCCCAACATTCCACCATGAGACAGCTAAGAAGGTATCCAGCAGGATGGCCGTGAATGCTATTGATCATGAAAAAAGAGGCAAAGATACAAGGGACTTGAGGGAAAAGAGGCCAGACCGAAGGGAGGAGTGGAGCTAGTCAAGGAATAGATACAATGGGAAAAGGTACAGGATGCTCAATTCTCATGAGGGATTTGCGTTTGACAAAAAAGATGTCGTCCCTATGATGAACCAACTGTTAAAAGCCGACACGATAGAATTACCAGAGCCCAAACGCCCTGAAGATGTGACAAGAACCAAGGAAAGAGATTTTTGCCACTATCACTGCTTCGTGGGGCATCCAACAGTGAATTGTTATACACTGAAATGTATAATACAACGAATGATAGATAGGGGTGAAATAGTACTCGGTAAAGAAAAGGAAAGGGGTACCATAGCGATAGTAAATGTACCTATAGTCCGAGGGAAAGCTCGAGATGCGAATGAGAAGGAAGAGTGTAAAATGCCAAAGAAGGTAGCAGTAATTACATTACGATCAAGTAAGAAGATAACAAGTCTTATAAAGAAAAAATCAAAAAATACTAGGAAAGAAGTCATTGAAAGGAAGAACAGTAATGGTGAGAAAGAAAAGATGGGCAAAGTGGCGAAAGTGACTTATGATGTGATAAGTTATTTGAAGGGCATACCAGCTCGATTAAGTGTTTATGATGCACTTAAGTTATCAGAAGAATTTTAACAAAGCTTGGTTCAAGCATTGTCCGATCACGACATTAAAGAAACTTTACTGGCAGAATTAGAGCATGAAGAACATGATGAACAAGAAAATTGTCTATCAGTCGTTTCCTTCTCTGACGATAATTTGACCTGTGAAGCAGAGCATAACAGACTGCTGATGATAGAAGGTCATATTCGTGGGAAGAAAGTTAAGTGGATCATGATAGACAATGGGTCTGCGGTGAACCTCTTGTCACTCTTGATGTTGAGTAAATTAAATTACCATCGTTCAGATCTACGACCTAGTGGAATGATGATACAGGGCTTTAATCAAGATGGACAACGCACGCTTGGTAAGATTACAGCAACACTGGATATAGAAAAACTGACTATTGATGTCATGTGTCATGTTATAAATGCAGTAACAACATACAATCTTCTCCTAGGGAGACCATGGATACATCAGTATAGCATTATACCCTCCACTCTGCATCAGTGCTTCAAATACTGTAAAGATGGAATACATTATAAAGTAATGGCTGATACAAAGCCATATACAGAGGCCGAGTCCTTCTTTGCAGACGCTAGTTACTATAAAGGGTTTACTATAAAGGAGAGAAAGAATGATGAAATTAAGGTCCTAAAGGACGTTCAAATGAATGTGATTGAAGAAAAATAGAAAGGGCATAATCATTCGAACCTACAGAAGCGAAGAAGAAATTTTACTTTATTCCGAAACATCTAAGACAGTCAGGGCAATTGCTATTAAACATGTTATCAGTCGGACAGTTGAAAATTTTACAGTCTAATTATGTAACGCCCTGAAAATCAGGGGTCGAGCAAAGCTCAGCTCCCGAGTTCCAACACATCACTTATGCAACACAGATAATGATGATTATGATGAGAGCATTGAAACATGAGCGAGATTAAGCCAAAACAGCATATCATACTCCAAAGACAGTTAAATTATAAGCGGAAGACTGTGATAGATAGATAAAATATATAAACTATAGTAAGTCTCTAGAGTGTGATAAGGTTACTAGGTTAATGAATTACAAGTACAATTTCAAAATATACCAAAGGTGTAGTGTCATCTAGACATCTCTGTAATCCCGTCGATCAAGACACGACTCACATGAAGCCGCCAGAAAATAGCATACGCGAGAAGGCATCCTCGCCGTCACAAAAGTTCTGCTCTGCCCCAAAAGTAGTGTCGCCATCTGCAATCAAATAATATCTGGTGGGTGTTCGGAACACCATCCCATAACGTGGGAGTGAGTAGTTAACTCAGTGGAACAATAAAGCATAGGTGAACATGTTATCAATTCAGTCAAGCAGTAATGATAAAGCAGTACAATCAAACACTCCTAACTACTCTTATTAATACAAGTATGAATGCAGTCATGATGGATGCCCTTGCCAAACCACCCTTATGCGACGCCATCTTACGTTCGCGATATGTGTTCATCCCTCAGTGCTCCACATCTACCAGGCACATGTAATGTGATGATGAGCATGATTACCGAGTTGTTATTAGTTCATTTCAAAGAGCAGTATTGGGAAACTAAGGTACCTCCCTTGTATCATTCCCAAACATGATCCATTCTAGGGTCGTCAGTCCTAGTTAATATCATACGAAGGTGTATTTCTAGGTCGCTGCAAAGGCTGCCTGGGCTGTTATGCACAATGGTTACATCACTCCCCCATCAGCTCTTTAATGGTTCATCACTAAGTTGATACAGGCCTAGTTCATACTCTATACATTGTGGCAAAACTCGTCGCCCCACTGCAAATTCAGAGTATACTCGAGGTCACTAAAAAGGGCTACCAGGGCTGTTATGCACAAAGGTTACACCACTTCCCCATCACCTTATCAATGTAGGCCGACAGCACGAATATAGTGTCTCATACCACCATAATCGGCTCACGAGTCTGGTTGCTCACTGGTCACTACGGGGAGGCACGTGGCCCCAGCGTAGGCCGACAGCTCAACCATGGTGCCCCATACCCCTATGCCCGGCTTATGAGTCTTAGCGGATCGAAGTACCATGGTTAACGGGATTTCATTTGTAAGTTTGGTACCTTAGGTTTAAGTAGTAGCGTCCAAATATGGTGAACATACATTAGACATATCTGGTTACTTGACGAGCCTGACTAGCTCAAACATACAAGCAATTGAACAACATGAAGTGCATAAGCACTTCGTGTGGCCTAACCACTGTCGCCAACCGAAGTATGACTCGGGTTCGTCAAACACATCCTACGTGGTGAAATGAATCTCAACCATGATCTTAAGTCTGGTACCGACTGTCTGGACTATAAACATAGTCCCAAACTCAATCAATCCTTACTTAGAACATGTAGAGTAAAGTATAATAAACAAAGTAATTCAAGCATGTTAACAAGCATATCATAAAGCATGTTATAAAGCACTATATAAACAAGAATACAAATACATATATTTCATAAGTAAGCGGTTAAAGTAAACAACTAACATGAAGGAAATCATACACGTCTCTAAGGTAGTTGAGAATCCTATCTCAACACCCTATCTAAGACACCATCATCCAAACACTTAGTCTCACAAGCATTTTCACAAACACTTAGAATACACTATTTCAACATACATAGTGTACATTAGCAAAACATGTATTAGGGTGAATCCTTTTACCAAACAAGTAATTTATCCATATATAATATGTACATACAACAATTAATCATGGCAAACACATTTCCAAAATCTATACGTATACGATACTTTCTAGAATACACTATTTCAACATACATAGTGTATATTAGCAAAACATGTATTAGGGCGAGTCCTTTCGCCAAATAATTATTTTATCCATATATAATACATTCATACAACAAATAATAATGGCAAACACATTTCTAAAATTTATACGTATATGGTACTTTCTACAAATACCTAGAGTATGTAAAATTTCATATTCTGCATCTTTAATCGAAATGGAAAACAGACAGCAGTTTAGACATGTGCAATTGCATGCGGATCATGAATTAATCATTATTTGACATGCAAGCATTGAAAACCATAACCTATACATCCAAAGTCTGCACCTTTTGTCGTAGAATCGTAACGGAGTCGATGGATTCGCTAAGCTTTTGTATACAGCAGTTTGGTAACCTATAGAATGAAATAAGTTAGCTATTTTATAACCTACAACCTTTACAAATCCAAAACAGATTAGGGTTAGGATTTCTTACCTAGAAATGGAGCTGGAATCACTGGGAAAGCGATTAGAAATGAGTGGTTAAGCTCGTGAAGCGGCAGGGAAGCATGGCAGGGAGATGCTCCCACTTCTCTCACATTTTTTTCTCTCTCTCTTCCTAGGGTTTTTTTCTCAAATTCATATGGCTAAAAAGAGAAAGGGTTTAGGTCCTTATATAGCCAAAAAAGTCACCAAATCAGACTTCAGGTAAAGGTATACTTAGGTTATAACCAAAGCGACCCAGTTTCAGCTCAACGGAGGACTTCTGGCAGCCTCCCTTGAGCCAAAGGTCGGACTTACGCTCACTAACATAGTATCTAGGTTTATTTAAGTTTTCGTTTCAGTTGGCTTCTCAAATCACGCGTGGCGGACCAGTTTCAATTCAACGGTCAGTGGATCTCGATCAGAGATTCCGAGTACATGGATATGTTTGGGGAAATATCCCTGACCCAAGGGTTTAATTTGGTCTGATTCTGACGGTCAGGTTGCTTAATACTGACCCGCAAGCGACAAGTCTCAGATTTCATTATTTTGAATTTAATTTAGAATTATTTTCACATTTCTCACACTCCCTGCTCTGAATTCAAGCGAATAGCGCTGGGACATTATCTGGGTTTGATCTCTGAGATGGTTGTCAAGCCCAGTAAGGCTGTCCTGATTCCTTAACTTCGTCTTAATCGGACTTCCGACGTACGGTCCAGATCTGATACAGAGTTTCAAGATGCTCCCGAGAGCAGCCGGGTAATGAGATTGATCCTAGATTTTAGGGTAACCTAGCGTCAATGATTCTACAAGTTTTGGGTCTTGCAGATCATATTTAAAGTGATTGGTGCTAATTTCACAGGTACTATAGTTTAACACTGGCTAATTCTCGCCTAATTTCTAAAGGATTTAGTCCTGAGTAATTTCTGTCTGAGGTGGTACCTGGGCCTTTATAGTTTATATATAGAGTGATCCAAGTTATAATACTTAACTAGTTTAAGATAGTGTCTAGGGTAAAAGTACTTGGAATAATTGAAAGAACAAGGTGGTAAAGGGTGGGATTTGTGAAGGAAATTGGTTCAAAAGTGGTTTTAGACTTTGGGATTGAGTTCTGACAAGTTAATAAGGTGTTAGGATCGACCCATTGCCTGAGGACGTCTAATTCCAGGTTGGCAAATATCCGGGATGTTACAATCTACCCCACTTAAAAACAAAATTTCATCCCCGAAATTGCCTAAGGGTAATAAGGAAAGATTTAATTATTTCATTTTCCTAAGACTTATTGATTTCAAGTTTCTACGCGTGGTAGGGTATATACTAGCCTGGTTCATTTTAGTATACCCCTCTTAAAATTTATTTCTTTATCCATTTATCATATCCTGATGGTTTGCTACAATGGATTTCTTTCCCTATTTGGAGTCTTGATTTCAATTCCTAACTAGTTAGAGTAAGATAGCTGTTTTCAACGTTTGACCAACACGGAGAGACGGTTATAGTGGGCTTGGTCCCGATACATCGATCATCTACCTGACTAGGGTAGAAGGCTCATCGTATCCCTTCGCAGGCCTAGTAGATCCTGGTCTTCTGCTCGGTCAAGCAGTGAGTCCGTCGGTAGTCGCCCGGGATTGAGAATTGGGTCAAGTCGCAAATACTTCGCAGTTGTATATTTCAGTAACTCAGTAGTCCGATCACTCTAAAAACGTAGGGAATGTCCATTACTGAGAGGTTCAAATGTCCTATTTCTCGGGTTGCCCTTTAGGTCTTGGTCTAAGAGAGTCCTCGATATTATCCATGTCCAAGGAAATGGTGAATCAAATCTTACTAGATCATCCTAAAACGGTTTCTTATAGTAGAACTTGCTAGGGCTTCTATTATGTTCATATTCAACAAGCACAATTTCTATCCTGGACCAGTGGGGTAGGGTCCACCACGCTTTCGCTGTGCCACCCAGATCAAAGAGGTGCATTGATTTGACCTAGCTACATCTATCGGTCTCTGGCATTCTCTAATGTAACCGGTAGTCTAGTCTTAATTTAGGAGTAGTGAAAATCTATAGCTGTAGTCCAAAGTCCACGCTTATACGCAATTCAAGAAATTATTTATCGCCTAGGGTCAAACATTGTCTAATTGGAATTGAGTTGCCTGCACTTGAATTTAAGTATGCTCAAGCATCACACACATATTCATACTAGCTAAGAAAGTCCTAAGGTTCACATTATTACTTGTTGGATTTCTTATATGGTCAGGTCTGTCGAAATCTAGGAGCATCTCTCTAGGTCTAAAACTCCAAGGGCCCATTGTTCAAACAACCATTTACTCTAAAAGCTTAAACTGTCAGAGTGTGGTGGGTTAATGTGTATCAAGGAACTTTATCACTTCAACACTATTTGGCCAGTGGTCTTAAGTAGTATTAAATGGGACAGTATTGTTAATCCCTCCTCGGGATTGGGAATGGCATGATTGGTAGGAGGGTGGGAGGGGATTAAAATTAATGGTATAGGCTTTAGAAAGTGAGCCTGGTGTGGAAAAGTGTGAGATGGGATTTCCAAATCCCAGGATAATGAATTTCTAAGTGTAATTTGAAAGGAAAATACGGGATTTATGTTTAACTGCATACATTTCAAACATGGCATTGGAAAACATGAGATACTTCCAATCTAGTGACCATACTTTGCACATACATTTATTGTTACATTTATAATCCTATCCACCCTAAACTCACCAAATGCAGTTTGGCTAAATGGGCCCTAAACGTCCTCAAACATCTAAAACATTCTACCAACTACTACACCCATCAACATGAAAACAAAAACATCCAAAGACGGTAACCCATGCAAACTACAAGACAATAGTATGGATGATTAGGCCTCCAAGAAAATGGCCGTGCAAGCTCGGATAGAGCCATGGAAAATAAGGATAAGGGAAAACAGGGGCTGAAGTTTTTAGTTCTCCATGGACTTGAGCCTCAATAGGGATTGTAAAGGCCCAAAAGACAGTGATTGAAGATGAAAAATGGAAAGGTATGATGGGTTAGGGAGCTTACACATTTTGAGCTTCAATTGGAGAGTGTAGGAGTTCAAATAAATGAGAATGGAGAGAGTAGGGGAGTAGGTGTTGCTGTGAACATTAGAGCGGTGCAAGATTTAACAGAAAATAGTGAAAGGGGTGATTGGAAGGGATGTTTGAGAGAGAAAATAGAAACTTTTGGAGAAAAGGAGATCTTGGAAGGGTGTTTTGAGAGAGAGGGGGTAAAAAGGATATAAAATAGGGGCCCCCACAAAATTTGGTGGGCACCACACGTGATCAGGGGTCGGGCCAACCATGACCAGCACCGGCTCGACCAGCCTGGCCCAACCTGACCGCGGTCGACCGCCGTGGTCCACCGAACCAACCATGGTGCCACCGCGGTAGGGCGGTGTTCACCACCCTCCCATGGTGCCAATGGTACCGTGGGTCTGTGGGTGGCCCCCAACTCCATTTGAGGCATTTTTGGGGCCAATTTGTAAACCAGAAAGATTTTATGTGATGTGTGGCATATGATTTTGGGGTAGGAGGAGCTAATCCATCCAACTAACCCATTTATTTGGTTATATTCCAAAAGGTTAAGGGTCAAAACCCAGTTTATCCATTTATTTCCTATTTATGGTAAGGTTTAGTTTCGATATTGTTCTTATTCATTTATACCCTATGATTGGTGTGTATTGTGAATGTGCTTAAAAATAAATGAAGAATACAATGGTGGAGGGTGAGATTTCAAAGGAATTGGATAAAAATGGGTTTTAGGCTTTGAGATTAAGTGTAAGGTGTTGTGGTTGACCCACAACCTAAGGACAATCATTTCTAGGGAACGACTTAAACCCGTCGACTAACGGCCTAAAAGTGATTCGGGATCGTTTCGCATGATCATGCGTGCGTACGGGCCCAATCTCAGTGGTCGATTTCGGTCGGTTTCACCGTTCGACGAATCTAGAAAATCCTAAGTCGATTTATACATTCTGTCACTCCCTCCTAAGTCAGAGTGCGTCAGAGTGCGTCGTGTGACCATAACCCAGGTCCGGTTTAATCCAAATTATGCTCTGATAACAACTTGTAACGCCCTGAAAATTGGGGGTCGAGCAAAGCTCAGCTCCTGAGTTCCAACGTATTACTTATGCAACACAGATAATGATGATTATGATGAGAGCATTGAAACATGAGTGAGATTAAGCAAAAATAATATATCATACTCCAGAGACAGTTAAATTGTAAGCGGAAGACTGTGATAGATAGATAAAATATATAAACTATAGTAAGTCTCCAGAGTGTGATAAGGTTACCAGGTTAATGAATTACAAGTATAATTTCAAAATATACCAAAGGTGTAGTGTCATCTAGACATCTCTATAATCCTGTCGATCAAGACACGGCTCACATGAAGCTGCCAGAAAATAGCATACGCGAAAAGGCATCCTCGTCGTCACAAAAGTTCGGCTCCGCCTCAAAAGTAGCGTCGCCATCTGCAATCAAACAATGTCTGGTGGGTGTTCAGAACACCATCTCGTAACGTGGGAGTGAGTAGTTAACTCAATGGAATAATAAATCATAGGTGAACATGTTATCAATTCAGTCAAGCAGTAATGATAAAGCAGTACAATCAAACACTCCTAACTACTCTTATTAATGTAAGTATGAATGCAGTCATGATGGATGCCCTTGCCAAACCACCCTCGTGTGACACCATCTTACGTTCGCGATATGCTTTCATCCCTTAGTGCTCCACATCTACCAGGCACATGCAATGCGATGATGAGCATGATTGCCGAGTTGTTATTAGTTCATTTCAAACAGCAGTATTAGGAAACTAAGGTACCTCCCTTGTATCATTCCCAAACATGATCCATTCTAGGGTTGTCAGTACTAGTTAATCTCATACAAAGGTGTGTTTCTAGGTCGCTGCAAAGGCTGCCTGGACTGTTATGCAAAATGGTTACACCACTCCCCCATCACCTTTTTAACGGTTCATCATTAAGCTGAAACAGGCCTAGTTCATACTCTATACACTGCGGCAAAACTCATCATCTTACCGCAAATTCAGAGTATACTCGAGGTCACTACAAAGGGCTGTCAGGGCTGTTACGCACAAAGGGTACACCACTCCCCCATCACCTTACCAATGTAGTCTGACAGCACGAATATAGTGTCTCATACAACCATAATCGGCTCACGAGTCTGGTTGCTCACTGGTCACTACGAGGAGGCACGTGGCCTCACCGTAGGCTAACAGCTCGACCATGGTGTCCCATACCATCATGCCCGACTCATGAGTCTTAGCGGATCGAGGTACCATGGTTAACGGGATTTCACTGGTAAGTTTAGTACCCTAGGTTCAAGCAGTTGCGCCCAAACATGGTGAACATACATTATACATATCGGGTTACTTGACGAGCTTGACTAGCTCAAGCGTACAATCAACTGAACAACATGAAGTGCATAAGCACTTCGTGTGGCCTAACCACTATCACCAACCGAAGTACGACTCGGGTTCGTCAAATACATCTTACGTGGCGAAATGAATCTCATCAACGATCTCAAGTCTGGTACCGACTGTCTGGACTATAAACATAGTCCCAAACTCAATCAATCCTTATTTAGAACATGTAGAGTAAAGTATAATAAACAAAGTAATTCAAGCATGATAACAAGCATATCATAAAGCATGTTATAAAGCACTATATAAACAAGAATACAAACACATATATTTCATAAGTAAGCGGTTAAAGTAAACAACCAACATGGAGGAAATCATACATGTCTCTAAGGTAGTTGAGAATCCTATCTCAACACCTTATCTAAGACACCACCATCCAAACACTTACTCTCACAAGCATTTTCACAAACACTTAGAGTACACTATTTCAACATACATAATGTACATTAGCAAAACATGTATTAGGGCGAATCCTTTCACTAAACAAGTAATTTATCCACATATAATATATACATACAGCAATTAATCATGGAAAATACCTTTCCAAAATCTATACGTATACGATACTTTCTAGAATACACTATTTCAACATACATAGTGTATATTAGCAAAACATGTATTAGGGCGAGTCCTTTCACCAAATAAGTATTTTATCCCTATTTAATATATTCATACAACAAATAATCATGGCAAACACATTTTCAAAATTTATACGTATACAGTACTTTCTACAAATGCCTATAGTATGTAAAATTCCAAATTCATCATCTTTAATCGAAACGGAAAATAGACAACACTTTGTACATGTGCAATTGCGTGCAGATCATGAATCTATCATTATCTGACATTGAAAGCGTTGAAAATCATAACCTATACATCTAAAGTCCGCACCTTTTGTCGTAGAATTGTAACGGAGTCGATGGATTCGCAAAGCTTTCGTATACAGCAGTTTGGTAACCTATAGAATGAAATAGGTTAGCTATTTCATAACCTACAACCTTTATAACTCCAAAACAGATTAGGGTTAGGGTTTCTTACCTAGAAACAAAGCTGAAATCACATGTTCTTTTATTTAGAACCCTATAGGCTCGACTGTTTAAGGAATATCCAAGGAAAATACCTTCATCACTCTTCGTATCAAATTTTCCCAAATTTTCACAATCTCGTAAAATGTAACACTTACTGCCAAAAATTCAAAAGTATTTGACAGTAGGTTTCTTTTCGAACCATAACTCATAAGCAGTCTTATTTTCAGATTTACTAGTATAAACACGATTAATAATGTAGCAAGCAATATTAATTGCTTTGGCCCAAAGATTTTTGGAGAACTTCATACTATTTAACATGACATTAGCCATATCTTGAAGCATTCTATTTTTTCTCTCAACTATACCATTTTGTTGAGGAGTTTTGGGCGCAGAGAATTCATGTGATATTCCCTGATCACTACAGAATTTCTCAAAACTGCTATTTTCGAATTCAGAACCATGATTACTACGGATCTTATAAACTTGAGAACCTTTTTCATTTTGGATTCATTTGACGATCTTCTTTACCTTATCTAGGGTTTCAGATTTGTCTTTTAAGAACGATACCCAAGTGAATCTAGTAAAGTCATCTACGATAACCAAGATGTATTTTTTGCCGCCTCAACTCTCCGTTCTAGTTGGTCCAATGAGATCCATGTGGAGAAGCTCGAGAGGTCTAGATGTGGTATTGGAGTTCACTTTCTTGTGAGAGCTCCTAATTTGTTTGCCCAACTGGCATTCACCACATATTTTGTCTACTTTTTGTAATTTGGGTAGACCTCTTATAAGTTCTCTTTTGCTCAATCTAAATAAGTTCCGGTAGTGTACATGTCCAAGGTGTTTATGCCATAATTCAATCTCATCAGTATGGACCATGTAACACAATTGAGTAGATGAGCTTGCATTACTAACGATGTAGCAGTTTTCAGAAGTTCTGCGACCAGTTAATATAACAGAACCCTCTTTATTAACAATCTCACAACCTTGATTAGAAAACTTTACATTATGATTATTGTCGCATATCTGAGATATAATCAGTAGGTTTTGTTTTAAGCCCTCAACATATAATACATTTTTAAATAAGGAAAGGTTATAAAGCTGAACCGTACCTTGGCCAATGATTTTGCAATTGCTTCCATCACCAAAAGTGACTGACCCATCAGTCCTGTCTTCAAGATCGGTGAATAAAGCTTTGTCGCCTATCATATGTCTGGAGCATCCACTGTCAAGGTACCACTTTGAATGGCTTGTAGCTTTGAAAGCAGTGTGGGCAACCAAGCAGTCAACTTTAGGAACCCATTTCAGTACTGTTTTGGGTTTAGGAGTGTAGTTGAACTTTTTCTGTCTATTGTTATATGAATGACCTATAGAGTTAAATTTTAATAGCTCCTTGAGAAGATCAATAATCTTTTCAACCAAAGGATTTTGGTTTTGAAGATTGAAGTTGTACGGCTATTTTTAGATTTTTGAAAGGTCCTTGAATTTTTTGAAAAACCTTGATAAGTATACTTTACTTTTGAGTTCGAAGACTCTCCTTTCACAAACTTAGGAGCAGTATTCTTTTGTTTAGGAGAAGTATTCTTATCATAGCCCAACCCGGATCTATCACCACATTTTCTCGATCCGGATAATAATTTTTCCAATTTAGGATCACCTTGGGCATATCTCCAAGTGTCTTTTAAACTCAAAAGATAAGCTACTTCATTTTTGAGTTTCTCGTTCTCGGTTTTCAAATCATCAGCTTGGGAGGTTTTGATTTTTAAATCACATTTGGTCTTTTCAAAAAAATCAGAAATATGAGATTTTTCTAAAACAAGAGACTCATAATCTTCTTTAAGTTTAGAAAATTTTTCCTTTTATAATTTAAGCTTGACAGCAATTTTACAACTCTCCTTATAAAGGGCATTGTATGCATCCTGAAGATCATCTTCATTGTCACAATCATTATTCAGATTCTCTTCGCTAGTTACTTCATCATAATCTGAAAAAGTGACTTTAGCTAGAGTCATAAGGGCTTTAACATTATCTCCCGACTCATTTTCAGAATCTTCTGATTTCGAAGAGGATTCTGAATCAGATGATTCATCCCAAGTAGCCAACATACTCTTCCTTTTTGATTTGTCCTTTTTAAGACATTTGTTAGCCAAGTGCCTATACTCTTGACAGTTGTAACATTGACTATCTTTCAAAGATTTTCGAGCTCTAGGTTTAGATTGTCTCTTATCCTTTGATTTTTAAAAATCTCCTCTTTTCTTATTTTTCAAAATTTTATAAAACCTTTTTATAAAAGTGCCATATCATCTTCAGAATTTTCAAAGTCTGAAGTGCTCTCTTATGGAATATTTTTAGATGACTTGAGAGCAATTGATTTTCCTTTTGGAGCTTTAAAGTTCAATTCGTAGGTTTGTAAAGAACCAACTAGTTCCTCAACCCTCATGTTATCCGTATCACGAAGTTCCTGAATGGCGGTTACTTTTGAATTGAACCGTTCAGGAAGTGAGCGTAGTATCTTTGTACATACTTTACTTTCTGAGATTCTATCACTAAGACCCCATATTGAGTTTACAATGTCATTCAATCTAGTGTAGAAGTCCATAAACATTTCATTCTCCTCCATATGAATTTCTTCAAATTTAGTTGTGAGGAGTTGGACTTTAGATTTCTTGACAATTGATGTACCCTCGTGTGTCATTTCTAAAAGATCTCATGCTTGTTTAGCATTTTCACACGAGATGATTCTTTTGAATTCATTTGGTGAATATGCACAAGTAATTACATTTAGTGCTTTTGCATTGGCACTACTCTAACTTTTCTGAAGTGTGGTCCAAAGAGCATAAGATATTACTTTCATTGATTTTGAACCATCTTCATCAGTTACTTCAGTGATAGGTAGTTTCCATCTGTTTATTGTGGCCAGCCACATACTTTCATCCATGGATTTGAGAAAGATTCTCATCCTTGCTTTCCAATAGGCATAGTTTGTGCCATTAAAGGGTGGTGGCCTAGTGACAGATAGGCTTTCAAAATTTGACATCTTAATATAGCTTAGATCGTTAGCTCAGGAAATAAATCCAATAAATAAGCAATAAGCACGAGCTATTAGGCTTTGATACCACTTGAAAGGGCCAAGCTATATGCCCTAGAGGGGGGTGAATAGGGCAATGCCAAATAAAACTTAAAACAAGGAATAATAAAAGATATAAATAACAATGCTGAAATAATAACAATCTCAAAGCACATAAAATATGAGAATGATACTAAATCAGTTCTAAGAACAACCTTACACCAAAAACCAATGGCTTATGGTAGGACAACCTTATTTCTAGAACGATCTAGAAAACACAAATGATATGGAGAATAAATCAAGAATAACTTAAAGAAATAAATCCTAAGTTATTACACCATTCAACCACACTTGCTTGAAATGAAAATTACAACATTCATCCACAAAAGCAATTCACAATACTGAAGGAATAAATGAATAAAGAAATCAAGCACATCCACAACACAACGATATATAGTGGTTCGCCTGTGTGTTCACCAACTGTTAGCCAACAGCCACACAGAATGCTACTCCACTCCTAATATCCTCACACAGGGGATATTAGCATGCACTATCAAAATAGGTTTTCACAGGTTCACCCAAAACCTTCACAATTGTGTCTTTTTATCTCGGGCTTACACAATCTAAAAACCCCCACAATCTGAGTTTTCGGCTCTCCTCAGATAACCAAAACAATGAGATTTTTCTGGCAAATCTCAAACAAAACTAGAGAAAGTAAATTACAAAGTAAAATACCTGGATCTCCTTTTGAAGTAGCCCAGTAGAACCAATCGGAGTAGATGAATGATATGTCGTTCAATGTCTAATACTCACATAAAGAATGGTTCTAAGTCTAATTGATTTTAGATTAAATCAAGAAGAGCAAGGTCTATTTGATTTTGATCCTAGAAGAAGGAATATCACAAATTCCTCTTTTCTAAATAAGATTGGAATATGGATCAAAATCACAATAGAAAAATGTTAACAAAAGGAATATTAAATATGCACAATAGCTTAAAAAAATAATCACTACTTATCTCAGAGTATAGCCTTAAATCGCTTGAATTGAATGGAATGGAATGAATAAACTCTGAAATTCGTGCACTATTTATAGCCTCAAAAATCCCATCTTCGACTGGTCTTAAAATCCTAGGACTGGTCGTAGCGTCAAAGATTTTGAAAGATTTCCGCAGGATTAGATTTGTTATACTGATGACTGGTCTTAGGTAGCCTACGACCGGTCGTGGACCACCTACGACTGGTCGTGAGACACCTACGACCGGTCGTGGTACTCGAGATAAGTCACTGGAGTTCGAGTCGTAGAACTACGACTGGTCGAAGGATGAGTCGTAGGACTTCTCAGGACTGGTCAAAGCAAGTCCAGGACTAGTCGAAGGACAACCAAGAAAATCCAAAAATCTGTAAGAACCTAGGACTGGTCCTAAAAAACCTAAGACTGGTTGAAGCAAAGCTAGGACTGGTCTTAAGATTTCTAGGACTGGTGTTAGAACAGTCACACCAAGTAAATTAAAATATTCGAATTATGTATCCAGAATGACCTATCATATAGGCCAACCTAAGGTCAATCTAAGGTCAAACAAACCTTGAGTGAGATGGACATTGAAGTCTTGAATGTCTGTATTCTCAGATGATCTTGAAATAGAAGCTTGAGTCGAGTTGATGGTCTTTCTCGAGCTTGGTACATTCTTGACTTGTCTTGATGAAGTCTTCTAATCTTGAACTTGATAGAAACAAACTTGGAGTCTTCTATTGTTGTAGACTTCATTCATGACATGTCTTGCAAGCATTCTTCATTTATGATCTTGTCTTGAAAACATTCTTCATTCATGATCTTGTCTTGAAAACATTCTTCATTCATGATCTTGTCTTGAAGCAGTGTGTAGTCACAAACAAGAAACATAAGAAGTACAAGACATATAGGTTTGGCACTACAAAATTTGACAACCAAAGGGATATGAAATCATAACACTAACATGATTACTATTAACATGTTATGATAATATTAGTTGTTATAAATGAAACTACCATTAGCGATATTGGCATGGTGTCCATCACTTGAAAATATTATCTTTAATGATAGAATATACTATTTTATTACAATTTTAATACTAAAAGAGTTAAATTGTAACTAACCATATTATAATTATATTGTATTTAAGTTACACATACATCATAAGTTCTACTCCTAGAATTAAGCCCTAAGATGTAAACCCTAAAGATAACTAAAATCCCAGGCTATGATCTTAAACCGTAGGTAGTATGTAGGACTTGGATCTAATTGCACCAGTTCCTAATCTATGATAGGGGCTGATTCTAAGGGAACACACACTCTCTAGCAACACTAGTAGGCGATTCAAAGTATAAGGTGATGATTCTTCCCCTCGAGCTTTCCATCTTCTCATTAGCTTAAGTTATAGTTTTTATTTAAATTCATAATTGATATCTCTCTTGAAATCACATGTGTTAGCTAGTGGAAATTGAATCGTTATATTGCATGCTTAATGTTCATCCTGTATATTTATTCATGCATGTGTATTGCTTATGAACTTTAAACTGGTACATTAGTCCCCCACCTATAAATGTACACCCATACTTAGGATGTAACCTGACTGGTTGTGATTAAAATGGACCTTCGACTTAGTGGTTATTGAGTGGTGGTCTAAATGGATCATTGATGGGGGCCTACCATCCACGGTTGTTGTGTCCAATGGTTTTCAAGGATGGTCTTTTATCGGATGGTTTTGATGCTCATCGTATGAGGCTTATTTTGATAATTGCCTTATGCGGCTTGTTTTGATATCGCCCTATATGGCTTTGTTCTGGTATTTTCCCTATGTGGGTTCGATGTTTTACACCATGTAGCCTTGCGATGGTAAGCCCTATATATATATTGTAATATGATTGACCACTATTCGATGGGGTACCATTAAACATCCTAAGGTGGTAGTCTCATGAGCCGGAGATGGTGGTATGGGACACTATGCCCGAGCTTTCGGCCTATGCTGGGCCATGTGCTCCCCGTAGTGACCTTTAAGCTTATCTAAATTGGTTGGTTGTAAATGGACTAATAACGACTCGGCTAATCATGCATACATGGCACGTATTGTTTCGACTGGATGATATTTCTTAGGTTCGATGATTCCGACTGAAGGATATTTTCTAGGTTCGATGACTGCATGGGCGACGACCCACTGTCCACACGGATGAGTATCCCTCGGGCGATGATTGCATTCACGCATCCATGCATCTAACAAGACCCGCATCACATATTATTTTGTATGCTTTATTTTATAAATATGCTTACCCAATGCGGTGGAGTATAATATTGAGGGGAATTCACACTGAGTTGGCCACTCATCTATCAAATATACAACCGTACAGGTAGTACAAGTGGCTTTAGTGATATACATAGTCAAATTTGATGAGGAGAAGGGTACGACCGCCAAGGATGCATGTCCATATTTTCCTGGAGGAGCTGTGTGATCTGGCGGCTTACATTTATATGCTTTCTGCTATTCTTCATGTATTAAATTCTTGTAAATATTGTACTTGCTAAATTCTGAGACATTGGTTTGTATAAGTCATTATGGGCAGCTTCTTGTATATTTGAATAATAATAAAATTTTCTTTTATGTCGATTTGTCCACACTACACTCATCTGTTAACTCTAATAAAAGAAAAAAAATGTGTATACTCGAATTTAACCATCCTTTAAGGTTAACACTCGAGTTTTTGAGAAACGAGCCATGTACTCGGGTCCTAAAAATTTGGGGCGTTACAGTTGGTATCAGAGCATAGTTTGGACAAACTTGGCCTTGGGAAATGATCTTATACAAACCTTGAAGTTTAAATTTGGATGTGTAAAACTAGAAATTTGAACTTAGGAAAATTTTCCCTTGACTTATAAGAGTTTTTGAGAGTGTAGAAACCCAAACTTAGGTTCCCTTAAAAATTATTAGAATGTCATTTCAAATTAGGTGAACTCCCCTTTGAATTTAGGAGAAATTGAGAACGTAGAAATTTAAGATTCTAAGCTCCCTGAAGAATTGCTTAGATAGTCAAGGACTTAAAAATGAACCTAGGTTCCCTTGGAGAATATTAGCATAGTCATTTAGACTTATGAAAAGTTCCTTTCAAGATTTCAAGAACATATATACTTTTGACCTTAGGCTCTTTGAAATGATAGGCTAGACCCTTGGATGTCAACTTATGAAGGAATCCATTGAAATTGGGAGTAAATGAGAATATAGGAACTCAATGTGTTAGGCCCCTAGAAAGTTGTTAGATAACCGTAGAACTTAGAAATGTTTTTAGGATCCCTTTGAACATTTAGGTTTAGTCGTTTGAACTTAGAAACAAGAACTTTTGTTCCCTTGTAAACTACCAAAATGGTTGTTTGGGCTTATTAATTTAATACGTGTACCAAGTACTTATTATAGTGTACACGAGACTACACAAGAACGCTTCCTATATTTGACTTATAAAGAAAAATATTCTAGAAATCTAGGATCTAAATTTTCCTAAAGCTTCATTGATTAGAAGCAACACTGTCATACATTCAGCATATGATGTAGACTTAGTCATCGTAGTAAGATCCTTACCCACCGTATTGTACAAACATAGGAACTTCATGAATCTAAGAGAATCGTAGTAAGAATCGCAATCTGATTTCCCTAATGCATCTCATTAGATAGAAACGATGACTTTCATAAATTTCAGCACTTAGGATTAATTAGAAGTGAGGTATAAGAATTTAGGTACGAAAATTTCGACCATAGGCTAAGCATATTGAAATTAGGTTAGAAATCTTAAATGAACTTAGCAATCTTTAAACTCAGGTTCCATGTAGAAATCCTTGTCTTGAAATTTCTAAGTGGTACTCTGATAATTAGAGTGCGCATTGGAAGCATAATGGGCCACATGGTCTTATCCATTATGGAGGTGAAAGAGTAATTGATATCGCCCAGGAATCTAGAATAATCAAAATCACGGATTGATGGAACTAACTTTAAGCGAAGTTGCATTGTTTGATCTAAACCCCATATCCTAGTAAATTCCAATGATCTCAATGCCCTGATCAGGCAGAAGATCAAGATTTACTAGGATTAGGGATTAATACCAAAATCCTCAGTTCTGCAGGCAAATGATCAACGTATTAGGCTCAAATCCACTACAACCATCTATCCGTGATAGCTCGAACACTGAAAACCAGAAAATTGTATTGTACCTTGGATAACAGGGAACTAACATTAGGAGTATAGGGATAAAGTATTATTAGTAGCCACCTTGATGAAGTTATAGTCTAAGCCAATACTATGAGAAGTTCAAAGGTTGACAAGCAACGGGATATGCCTTCATGAGAATTGAACCACTTATAACTTCAATAGTTGGACAAGCACTGTCGAATCCCAATGTAAAATCTTCTTTAAGGGGGGTAGATCTGTAAATAGCTTGTTGGGTTTCATACCTAGGCACACACATCTTACGACTTATTAAAATGAAGGTATGAAAGGTTAGAAAAATTCTCCTATGGGCAGTTTAAACCCAAGTTTTGATAGCACGCTTGGACATAGGCGATATAGGGTACACAGATCCCTCATCAGGCTAATAATCGGGATGCGATTTTCCAAATCTCGGGGATGAGATTTTCTTTAAGGGGGGTAGTTTGTAACATCCCGTACTTTCCAGTACTCAAGTGTTACCATATAATTTAATTTAATATAAATACAAAAAAAACAAATAATAATAATACTACAACCTAAATATATATATACACTATGAAATGTATATACTTTGTAGAGATTTAGAATCTCATGCTAAAAGGATACGTGTGTACTTAATGTACATAAGACATTATGAAAATAAAATTATATTAAATAAACCTAATGAATAATGAATTCACAACATAAAGTCAAATTATAATGTAGCATTGAATATTTTTTTTTAATGGAATTGTATATTATTTAACGATATCATCAAATACGAATATAATTTTAATTAAATATAATATTGTACAATCTTCAATTCATTTATACATGTAATATGATATGGTATATTATAAATTATGTATATTAATGAATGAGGGAACAACAGTATGTAATTAGTAATATGTTAATGTTAAAATTATATATATATATATATATATGAATGAGATTTCAAACATTGTAATTATAAGTAATAAGCAAAAATAATAAAAATTATATTAACATTAGTCTCTGGTTAGTCACTCATTGCAAAAGACATACAAACAACCAATAGGACCCTCTTCAATCGTTGACGTTCAATCTTGGGACGATCTGACCACTAGATTAATGGAAAGCCACCATTAGAGCTAGGAACTAACCTGAATGACCCACCTGGACCTTGGATATGGCCCACCCTTGGTCTAGGGCCCTATATGGACATGTGAAACTAAATGAATGGGGTGGATTTCCCACAAACATCACTCTGGGCCCCACACATACGTTGCATGTGCATAGGGGGAGTGTGCCTCGCTGTGCACCAGTCCGAGCCACCCGGTCAAGGTGGGCTGACCCGCCATTTCCATAAAAAGGAGAGGTTTCTCTCTCTCATTGCGCTAGCCGATGGAAAACATCCGTTTGGGGACGTCCGTGGCCCACCGCGATCACCCACCTGGGGGATCCAATCTGTCCATCAGCTTTAGAGGGTGGAGCTGACCAAAACCCAACCTCTGCCGCACGTGGAAACATATGTGCGTGCGCACGGTTCTTGACGCAAACAACCCCTACTAACACTCATTTCCATAAATGGAAACTGTTTCTATTCCACCTCGGCGATCCGCATAAGGGAGATTTGTGTGATCTCAGCCCTCAATTTGGACATATCTCGACTGTCCATTTTTTGTTTACAAAAATCCTGGTTTTCTAAGAAAACCAGTGACCTAAACTATGGCCTATTTCAGTCCTTCAAGCTGTATCTGGAAACAGCTTCAGGTCAGTGCAATCTGAGCTATCCAAATTGCATTCCACGGCTCTAGAGAGCTAGGTCTTCCTACAGAAAGGGAGAGAAAACAACTCCTTACTATCTCTTGCTAAAACCTAAGGAAAACAGCCGTTTTCTCCTCCATTCAAACCCACCACCTAGACCACCAAGAAGCTTCGAAAAACCACCTCCCTAAGCTCCCATGGACCTTTCCTGGCCTTCTGAAAGAAACGTTTTGAAGAAATGAAGCTCCATCTCGAATCTGTCATTGTTGCCTGTCTTCTTCCTCGTCGTTCACTCGCTGCCACACTTTGATCCGCACCACCAGATTTTGAATCTGTCTTGGTCTAGTAGATTGCAGGATGTTGTAAAATAGAGTGAGGGAGAGAAGAGAAAGGAGTAGAAAGGAAGAAGAAGGAGATGGAGCGGTGCAGTTGTTGCCGCTGCCGCTACACTGCACCCGAACTCAGGCCATGATCGGGCCGGGTCTGTCAACTATTGTTGGGCATCTCCAGCAGTAAGGAATGAGAGGGAATGGGTTGAGGAAGTGAGAAAAGAAGAAAGAAATGGAGGGAGAGGAGAGAAGCAGGAAGAAGGAGAAAGGAAAAGTGGTGCAACCGTGCTGCTACACCAAGTTGGGCCTGGCGGCCGGTGGCTCTTGACTGAGCCCTGAACAAGTTGGGTGCGATCGGGTCGAGTCTGGTTGCATTTGGATTGCAACGAATCAGAGAAGGAAAGAGAGAAGAGAGAGAGAGAGAGAAGAGAGAAATCGAGGAAGAAGAGTGTGAGTGAGTGTGTAGGACCCATCTCGAGTCAACTCGACTCGGCTGGGGCTCGCTCGGTCATGCTGCATGAGCTAGGTAGGTCTAGTTTAGTCCAGTAACTTGGCTAGCATGTGGTTTTGAGTAAAAGAAAAAGGAAAAGAAAGAAGAGAGAAGAAATGAGATGGTGCTGAGTTAGGGGCTGACACGTTGGCGAGTCAACTGGGTCAAGTCTGGCCTGAATAGACTAGACATGCCTCATTTTATTAATATCACTGTTGCACTCTTATTATTAGGATTGCTAATATTATATATGATTAGCCATTGACGAATAATTTATGCTAGAACTAGTTATAATAAATAGAATTAAAATTAGTGAATAGTGTAATTTACTTACCATTCTTAAATATTATCATGATATTAATTATCATCATGATGATTACTATTAACATGTTATGATAATATTAGTTGTTATAAATGAAACTACCATTAGCGATATTGGCATGGTGTCCATCACTTGAAAATATTATCTTTAATGATAGAATATAATATTTTATTACAATTTTAACACTAAAAGAGTTAAATTGTAACTAACCATATTACAATTATATTGTATTTAAGTTGCACATACATCATAAGTTCTACTCTTAGAATTAAACCCTAGGATCTAAACCCTAAAGATAATTAAAACCCAAGGCTATGATCTTAAACCTTAGGTAGTATGTAGAACTTGGATCTAATTGTACCAGTTCCTGATCTATGATAGGGGTTGATTCTAAGGAAACACACTCTCTAGCAACACTAGTAAGCGATTCAAAGTATAAGGTGATGATTCTTCCCCTTGAGCTTTCCATCTTCTCATTAGCTTAAGTTATAGTTTTTATTTAAATTCATAATTGATATCTCTTTTGAAATCACATGTGTTAGCTAGTGAAAATTAAATTGTTATATTGCGTGCTTAATGTTCATCCTGTATATTTGTTCATGCTTGTGTATTGCTTATGAACTTTAAACTGGTACATTAGTGGGAAACCCCCACCTATAAATGTACACCCATACTTGGGATGTAACCCGACTGGTTGTGATTAAAATGGACCTTTGACTTAGTGGTTATTGAGTGGTGGTCTAAATGGATCATTGATGGGGGCCTACCATCCACGGTTGTTGTGTCCAATGGTTTTCAAGGATGGTCTTTTATCGCATGGTTTTGATGCTCACCGTATGAGGCCTATTTTGATAATTGCCTTATGCGGCTTTTTTTGATATCGCCCTATGTGGCTTTGTTCTGGTATTTTTCCTATGTGGGTTCGATGTTTTACACTGTACAGACATGAGATGGTAAGCCCTATATATATTGTAATATGATTGACCACTAGTAGATGGGGTACCATTAAACATCATAAGGTGGTAGTCTCATGAGCCGGGGATGGTGGTATGGGACATTATGCCCAAGCTGTCGACCTACGCTGGGCCATGTGCTCGCCGTAGTGACCTTTAAGCTTATCTAAATTGGTTGGTTGTAAATGAAGTAATAACGACTCGGGTAATCATGCATATATGGCACGTATTATTCCGACTGGATGATATTTCTCAGGTACGATGATTCCGATTGGACGATATTTCCTAGGTTCGATGACTGCATGGGCGACGGCCCACTGTCCGTACGGATGAGCATCCCTGGGGTGATGCTTGCATTCACGCATCCATGCATCTAACAAGACCTGCATCATGTATTGTTTTGTATGCTTTGTTTTATAACTATGCTTACCTAATGCGGTGGTGTGTAATCTTGAGGGGAATTCACACTAAGTTGGCCACTCATCCATCAAATATACAACCGTACAGGTAGTACAGGTGGCTGTAGTGATATGCATTGTCAGATTTGATGAGGAGCAGGGTACAACCGCCAAGGATGCATGTCCATATTTTCCTGGAGGAGTTGCGTGATCTGGCGGCTTATATTTATATGCTTTCTGCTATTCTTCATGTATTAAATTCTTGTAAATATTGTACTTGCTAAATTCTAAGACATTGGTTTGTATAAGTCATTATGGACAACTTCTTGTATATTTGAATAATAATGAAATTTTCCTTTATGTCGATTTGTCCACACTACGCTCATCTGTTAACTTTGATAAAAGAAAAAAAAAATGTGTATACTCGAATTCGACCATCTTTTAAGGTTAATACTCGAGTTTTTGGGAAACGAGTCGTGTACTTGGGTCCTGAAGATTCGGGGCGTTACATGAGTAGACTCAAGATGAGAAAATGAGATTTTGAAAACCTAGAGCCGAAGCATATAAGCAATCGATCAAGTAATTTCTTTATCCATTACGTCAAAGTATAGTTCGCGTATCAAGCTTTTCAACGTACTCAGTGAAAATACTATCTTTTCATAATGTTAGCCATGCTCATCACTTCAAGATTGGTTTAAAATCGAAGTACTGATTCCGAACTTATCCCCTTTTCCTTTTTTTTTGTTAATTTTATATCGATGGTCATTTGTATTCATTCAGTCTTCTTTAGACATTACATCCTTTTCAAATACATTTTTCATTCCCCTCAAATATGTTGTCATTTTTCATTCTTTATGACCTCTTTGTTGATCTCCTATTTTTTAACTAGTTCATTTTCTTCTTTTAAGGTGGATTAAATTCTCCAGACTCGGTTCTCAATATCTTTCAATGATCATCATACTAACAATCAAGAAATCTAGTACTATTCTTAGAAAAGAATTTGAATAACAAAATATTCGGACTTACTCTTAATCAATTGAATGTAAGAACCATAAGTGATAGGTTATTCAGCTGCTCCAACTCCAACAATTCAAAATTCGATTTTTATCCTATCATCATACTCAAAGCAGTCTTAAATACAAAACTTATCACTTTCCAAAGAGATAAACATTGAAATTTTTTCAAAATTTGCACAAAACTAAGAAAACACTCATTAGTTTATCTAATATTCCTTTTGCACAAAACTGAGAAAACACTGATTAGTTTACCTAATCTTTCATCCCCAATGTAAGGCCCGTATCTTAGACTATACCATTCCTTAGGCTTTCGTGGTCCTTGTGGTCGAATTCCGGCAACCCGCAACCTGTATCCAACATTTGCACACGATCCTAAGTCGAGCCCTGCATATCGGAGTCGGCTCAACCTGAGACTTGCACCACTATGACCGCACCGTTGTTGCGGTTCTGACGTCGCATCTCATGCGGTGAGGTGATACCTAGCCCAGAGATGTGGGCCCGTGTTCAGTTCAAGGAAAACGCCACTCGTTGCAAATTCTGAGAGAATCTCTGCGACATGTCCCATCAATCAGATCAATCATAAGTCAAGTACATTCCATCACAAGCCATCCCTCACCCTTACCTCTCCAAAGTCAAAGAAACCCATGCTTATGTAAGTGTTATTGTTGATAGCCCCTTTTGTTATTAAATTTATGGTGTCAAAGACACTGTTATGAAGCTTACATATGTGAGGATCAAAGCACTACTCAAGATCAACTTTGATGCATAAGCACTGCTCACAAGTCAAGATCTCAAGAAGCTTTTGAGTTCAATCTCAAGATCTCAAGAAGCTTTCAAGTTCAATCTCAAGATCTCAAGAAGTTTTCACGTTTAAACTACATCAAGACTTCAAGCTTCACTACTGTTAAGGTCACTTGTTCTTAAGTTTCAATGTCCTTACTTCACTATTGAGGTTTGACTGACCATAGGTTGACCTTTAGAGTAGGCCATTTTGGATATAAAATTCATATATTTTATATATGTGAGTCTGGCCTGTTCTAAGACTAGTTCTGGATTTTGGTCGTCTAGCCCTAGCACTGCTTCGACCTGTCTACAGATTTCCTAGATCAATCGTAAGTTTGTTGAAAAATTCAAAAATTTTCTGTTAGGCTTCGACTAGTCCTGGGGACTGTTCGACTAGTCGTAGGAATAGTGTCGACTAGTTCTTCGATCAGTCATAGACATTCGACTCAAACTACAATGATGATTTGCACGTAGCTTCGACTAGTCCTGTGTGACCTTCGACAAGTCAAAGGTGACTTACGACCAGTCGAAGGTGCCCTACAACTAGTCGTGAAACAGTCTTATCTTATCGCGCCTGAATTTTCAAATATCTGTTGAATCTTCGACCAGTCGTAGCAACTTAAGACCAATTGAAGACATGATTTATTCACACTATAAATAGAGCACGAATCTCAGAATAAAAGAGACCATTCAAGCTAATTTAATTCGGCCTTCTGAGAGATAAATCTGTGCTTTGTTTAAAGCTAAGTGTGCTTATTTAATATTCTCTTTCTTTAACTTTGTTAATTGATTTTGTTTCTTGCATTCCAATCTAATCTATAAAGAGGAAGTTTTATTTTCCTTTTACTGGAATCAAAATCAATTCAAGCTAGCCTATTTGTTTTAATTTAAAATCTATTAGAAATTAGAACCATTATAAAGTGAGTATTGGACATTGATCTTGAACATTCAAATCTCTACTCCAATTCGGTTCTTTTTAGGCTACTACATCGAAGGAGAAATTCAGGTATTTTACATTTATTGTAAATTCATTTATTTTGGTTTTTTTGAGGTTAAGCTAGAAAAATCTCAAAGCTGTTGGTTATCTGAGGAGAGCCAGAAAACTCAGAAGTGAGGGTTTTCTTGAATTGTGTAAGCCCTTTGAAAAAGACACAATTGTAAAGGTTTTGGGTGAACCTGGAAAACCTACTTGATAATGAATGCTAATATCCCTTGTGTGAGGATATTAGGAGTGAAGTAGCATTCTGTGTGGCTGTTGTTAAACAATTGGTGTACACACAGGCGAACGACTATAACTCCTTGTGTTGTGTGGAAGTGTACTTTATTTTCCTATCTTTGATTCTTCTTTTGTGGAATGTATGTGGATGTGAATGTTGTAATAGTTTAGATTTAAATTTCTGCAATTTATTTCAAGCTATTCTTTTATTTGTTTGAGCTTTAGATTCTCTAAATTGTTCTAGTAAGGTTGCCCTGCCATTTCTATGGTGTATGGTTGTCCCTAGAACAATCAATATTTGAGATTACATTCTATTACTCTGTTTAGTTTTAATTTGTTTATTCTTAGAAAGTTTGAGTTCTTGATACAAAGATCTTTCTAGAAATCAGGTTGTCCTACCATAAACTTTGGTTTTTTGTGTAAGGTTGTCCTTAGAATAACTTTTGTATCAACTTCTCAATACTTGTTTGTTAAGGTTGCTATTCATTTCAGCATTGTGGATTGATTTACTTTATTTGGCTATCTTGGTATTTTAATTCCACTGTAATTATTTTAAATTTGGCATAGTCCTATTCACACCCCCCCCCCCTCTAGGACATATAACTTGGCCATTTCAAGTGGTATCAGAGCCTAATAGCTCGTTCTTATTGCTTTTTATTTGGATTTAGTTCTTGAGCTAACGATCTAAGCTTTATATAAGATGTCAAATTTTGATAGCCTTTCAGTCACTAAGCCTCCATCTTTCGATGCCACCAATTATGCTTATTGGAAAGCCAGGATGAGGATCTTCCTCAAATCCATGGATGAAAATGTGTGGCTAGCCACAGTGAATGAATGGACCCCTCCTACCACTGAAGTGACTAGTGTTGATGGTTCAAAAACCACAAAAATAATGGCTTATTTTTCTTGCACCACACTTCAGAAAAGTGAGAGTAGTGCAAATGCTAAAGCACTAAATGCAATTACATGTGCACTATCACCAAATGAATTCAAAAGAATTATATCCTGTGATTCTGCAAAACAAGCTTGGGATATATTAGAAATGACACAAGAGGGTACATCAATTGTCAAAAAATCTAAAGTCCAACTCCTCACAACCAAATTTGAAGAAATTCATATGGAGGAAAATGAAATGTTTATAGACTTTTACACAAGATTAAATGACATTGTAAACTCAATGTGGGGTATTAGCGATAAAATCCCAGAAAGTAAAGTGTGTGCAAAGATACTACGCTCACTTCCAGAACGGTTCAACTCTAAAGTAACCGCGATCCAGGAACTTCATAATACGGACAATATGAGGGTAAAAGAACTAGTTGGTTCTTTACAAACCTATGAGTTAAACTTTAAAGCTCCTAAAATTAAATCTATATCACTTAAATCTTTTAAAATTGTTTCTAAAGAAAACTCTGATTCTGAAGATGATATGGCTCTTTTAGCAAAGAAGTTTTATAAGATTTTCAAAAGTAAGAAAAGGGTTGATCTTCAACAATCAAATGATAAAAATACATTTAGACCCAAAACTCGAAAATCTTTGAAAGACAGTCAGTCTTACAACTGCCATGAATATGGGCATTTAGCAAACAAATGTCCTAAAAAGGAGAAACCCAAAAGGAAGGGTATGTTGGCTACTTGGGATGAATCATCTGAGTCTGAAACTACTTCTGATTCAGAAGATTCTGAAACCGAGTCGGGCAATGATGTTAAGGCCCTTATGACTCTAACCAAGTTCACTTTTTTAGATCATGATGATTCAAATAGTGAAGAAAATCTGAATAGTGATTACGAAAATGAAAAAGATCTTCAAGATGCTTACAATGCCCTATATAAGGAAAGTTATAAAATTGCTGTGAAGCTTAAACTTCAAAAAGAAAAGTTTTTTAAACTCAAAGAATGTTTCGACTTATTTGTTTTAGAAAAATTCCAAATTTCAGATAGTTTTGAAACATCAAAATGTGATTTGGAATTGAAAACCTCCCTGATTGAAGATTTGAAATCTAAAATTGAGAAACTCAAGAATGAAGTATCTTCTCTTCTGAGTTTGAAGGATACATGGAGGTATGCCTAAGGAGATCTAAAGTTAGAAAAACTTTTATCCGGAACTAGAAAATGTGGCGATCGATCCGGGTTGGGCTATAATAAAAACATACCTCATAAACAGAAGAGTACTCCTCCCAACTTTGTGAAAGGAGAAGCCTCAAACTCAAAAGAAAAAGATTCTTGTTAAGGTTTTTCTAAAAATACAAAAACTTTTCAAAAACCTAAACGTAGCTATCTCAATTTCAAAAATTAGAACAGAAACCCACTGGCTTAAAAAATAGCTAATTTACTTAAGGAGATCTTAAAATCTAACTCAGTAGGTCATTCCCACAACTATAAATATAAGAAGACCAACTATGTTCCTAAACCCAAAATAGTTCTAAAATGGGTTCCAAAAGTCACTTGCTTGGTTGCTTACACTACTTTCAAAGCTACAAGCCATTCTAAATGGTACCTAAACAGTGGATGCTCAAGGCATATGATGAGTGATAAAGGTCTATTTACCGATCTCAAAGACATGACTGATGGTTCAGTCACATTTAGTGATGGCAGCAACTGTAAGATTATGGGCCAAGGTATGGTTCAACTTTATAACCTTCCTTTATTAAAAAATGTCTTATATGTAGAAGATCTAAAACATAACTTGCTTAGCATATCTCAGATATGCAATAATGACCATAGTGTACGGTTTTCTAATCAAAGCTGTGAGATTCTAAATAACAGAGGCTCGGTAATATTAACTGGACGAAGAATGTTTGAAAACTGCTATATTGTAAGCGAATCTAGCTCATCTAATCAATTGTGTTACATGGTCCATACAGACGAGACTGATTTGTGGCACAAACGTCATGTACATGTACACTACCGAAATCTATATAGATTGAGCAAACAAGAACTTATAAGAGGTCTACCTAAACTACAAAAATTGGATAAAATATGTGGTGAATGCTAAATTAGCAAGCAAACAAGGAACTCATACAAAAAGGTGAATTCCAATACCACATCAAGACCACTCGAGCTTCTCCATATGGATCTTGTAGGACCTAGAAGGATAGAAAGTCGAGGTGGTAAAAGATATATCTTGGTAATAGTGGATGATTTTTCCAGATATACATGGGTTGTCTTCTTAAGGGACAAATCAGAAACCTTTGAAGAAGTGAAAAACGTTTTAAAAAGGATTCAAACTGAAAGAGTTCTCAAGTTAATAAGATTCGTAGTGATCATGGATCTGAATTTGAGAATAGCGGTTTTGAGAAGTTCTGTAGTGACCAGGGAATATTACATGGATTCTCAGCACCCAAAACTCCTCAACAAAATGGTATTGTCGAAAGAAAAAAAAAGTGTGCTTCAAGAAATGGCAAATGTCATGTTGAATAGTATGAAGCTCATTAAGAATCTTTGGGCTGAAGCAGTCAATAGAGCTTGCTACATCATTAACCAACTTTACACTAGTAAAGGTAACAATAAAATGGCTTATGAATTGTGTTTTGATAAAAAGCCTACTGTCAAATACTTTCAAGTTTTTAGCAACAAGTGCTATATTTTACGAGATCGTGAAAATCTGGAAAATTTTGATACAAAGAGTGATGAAGGGATCTTTTTAGGATATTCTTAAAACAATCGAGCTTATAGGGTTCCGAACAAAAGAACCGGTGTGATTCAAGAGTCCATCAATGTGGTCATTGATGATCACTTGAACACACCAGTCTCAAGTTCAGATAATGATGAAGTTCTTGTAATTGATAAATCTGACACTTCATCTAATCAGACTGATTCTGATCTGAGGACTGTTAAAGATCATCCAACCACACAGATTCTTGGAAACCCTCTCACTGGTGTTCGTACTCGTAGACAACTTGAGGATATATGTAATTACATATGTTTTACATCCTAGATAGAACCATCTAACATAAAAGAAGCTCTTGCTGATAAAAACGGGATTGTTGCAATGCAAGAAGAACTTAATCAATTTGTTCGAAATGATGTCTGGTATCTTGTTCCTATACCTAAAGATAAACATATTATTGGAACAAAATGGATTTTTAAAAATAAGTCTGACGAGCTTGGGAATATTATTCGAAATAAGGCAAGATTAGTTGTACAAGGGTACACTCAAATTGAAGGTATTGATTATGATGAAACCTTTGCCCCAATTGCTCGTCTTGAATCAATCAAACTTCTTATATCCATGGCATGCTTTAAAAAGTTTAAAATTTTCCAAATGGATGTAAATAATGTCTTTTTAAATGGGGATTTACATGAAGAAGTTTATGTTGAACAACCTACGAGGTTTGAAGATCCTAAGTTTACTGATCATGTATATCATCTTAAAAAAGCTCTCTATGGTCTAAAACAAGCTCCCAGAGCATGGTATGAGAAATTGACTAAGTTTTTACTTTGGCATAACTTTCAGATGAGAAGTGTTGATAAAACATTGTTTATTGAGAAACATAACGAAGATATTTTAATGGTTCAAATCTATGTAGATGATATCATTTATGGATCTACTTGTACTGATATGACTATTGAGTTTGCAGATTTGATGAAATCTTAATTTGAAATGAGTATGGTTGAGGAATTGGATTACTTCCTTGGGTTATAAGTAAAACAACGACCAGATGGAATGTTCATCTCTCAATCTAAACATGCTATAAATTTGATTAAGAGATTTAGATTTGAGAATGGTAAGAATTTTGATACTCCTATGAGTACAACTTTGAAACTCTCAAAAGATTCTGCAGGTAAGAATGTTGATCCGAAATTATATCGGAGTATGATTGGTAGTTTACTGTATTTAACTGCTAGTAGACCCGATATTGCTCCAAGTGTTGGTATTTGCACTAGATATCAGTCTGAACCTAAAGAATTGCATTTGATTGTAGTCAAACAAATTATACGCTATGTTGCTAGTACTGTTAATCTCGGTCTATGGTATCCGCATAAGACTAGTATTCAATTAGCCAGGTACTCGGATGCTGATTTGGCTGGTAATCTTGATAATAGAAAATCAACCAGTGGCGGTTATTTTTATATTGGAAACTGTTGAGTTTTTTGGCTTAGTAAGAAACAAAGTTCTATATCACTTTCAACAGCTGAAGCTGAATATATCGTAGCTGGTAATGCTTGTACACAACTTGTTTGGATGAAACATATGCTAAGTGATTATGGAATTAAACAGGATTCTATGTTATTATATTGTGATAATACCAGTGTCATAAATATTTTGAATTATATTGTGATAATACCAGTGCCATAAATATTTTTAAAAATCCAATTCAGCATTCTCGTACTAAGCATATTGATATTAGATTTCACTATATTTGAGATTTAGTAGATGAAAAGGTAATATCATTGGAATATATCCCTATCGAGAATCAACGTGCTGATATTTTCACTAAACCGCTCGACAAAAGTAGGTTTAACAAAATGAAATTTGATCTTGGCATGTGCATTCTAAAATGATTATTTATGCCTATTTGTATCATATTGTATATATTTGCTAGATTAAATTTCTAATTTTTTTTGAAATATGCATGAAAATCTGATTTTTGGTGGTACTCGACCAGTCGAGGATTTCCTCGACCTGTCGTGGCACGACCAATCGTAGATCGTGGTGATTGACTTATATTTGGGGGAAATCACTTTCTTTCTCATTTCTTCCTTCCTCTTTGACTAGCCGAAGCTCGACCAGTCGAACCCACCTTCCAAATCATTCATGGTTAGTGCTTCATTTACTTATTTCTTATGGATTTGTGTCCAGATTACTTCACTTTTACTCTGAAGTTATCTATTTCAAATTTCGTTGAGATTTGGGGTTTCCCTTTTGAAAAATTTGTTTTTAAAAAACCTTCTTCTCAAACCTTTGCAACTCTTTATTTTCTTGAAATCTTCATTGCAAATGGCATCTAGAGGGAGAAAAGTAGCATCCCATGGTCCGTCTTCTTCTTCCAGATCAGCCCCTCTCACTAAGCGTCATCTTCGGCCTCCCGATGATGATCCGTCTTATGTTCAGGACATCAGATTACGCAATATTATTGTTGAACACCAAGTTTCTATTAATCATGTTGCTCCTTTTGATATCCTTCCTATGCTTCAAGCTGTAGTTGGGATTACGTATTACATTGGGGTGGGCTAGCATACCGGTCTATTGCACAGTCTATGTTTACATGTATATGTGATTTTTAACTGGACAATTTAACTTTTAAAATAGCCACTAAAGAAGGACCATTTGACATTGATCGTCATTTGATTTCAACTCTTATGGATATTCCTGTTAATGATGAGGGGATTCCTATCTATAATTTATCTGACAAACCCTCGGAAACTGAAAAACATCTCCTCACTAGAGATTTATGTAATCTGAATGCTCAATGGACTCATAAAGGGAATGTGCTTCCTTCAAGGTATTTATTACCCAAATACAGAGTTCTTCACAAAATCTCTGTGTCAAACTTATATCCACGATCGAGTAATAAATCTGAATTGACTTCCTTCATAGTTCGTGTTCTTCATGTTGTTGCCACTGGTTGGTCTATCTGTTTACCATCCTTGATTTGTCACTTTATTCTTAATTTTCATCTCTATCCTGGACACTGACATTCCTTTTGCCTATTTGATGACTGTGTTGGCTACTCATATGTTAGTCGATATGCCAGTTGGAGAGGCCCCTATTCGTCATCTGATATTCAATAATTCTAACTTAAATAAGATGAAGTTGGATTTACTCCCTGGCCAAGGTGATGGTGTTGGTAATGCTGAAGTAACACATGAGGAAGTAGCTGGGGATATTCCTTCTGATGATATTAATATGGATGATATCTTTGAAGAACTTGATTCTGATTCTACGAATGATCCAGATTATGAGCTTTCTGACTTTGGTGCACGTCTGCATGCATTGGAGGATAAGGTTGAGAATATAAATGTTAAGATGGAAAACATGTCTGTTGCTCATGATTTACAATTCAAGTATATGCGTAAATATCTTAGGCGCTTGAACAAAGGCATGCATAAACTTGATACTTTCATCCCTGCTCCTTTATCTGGTTCAGATTAATTCTTTTCAGCTATCTAATTTGTAATAACTTTACTATTCTCGTGTTACAACTGGTTGGGAGATTGTAGTTATCTATGACTTACCTCGGTCTATAAATTATGTGAGTTAATTATGATATTTTCTGTTATCTTGTCTTCTTCCCTCTCATATATCTCTCTAATTATTTCTCCTCAGTTTATCTTTTCTGTGCTTCCTTTGTCCTCTTGTGACAAAAAGGGGGAGAATGCATATTATGTCTAATGTCTAATAATGCTCATGATTAAGTTATGAGGAGGGAGTAGCATTGCGCATTGCTTTTATGCATATGTTACTCAGGGGGAGTATGTGTAAAGGAGGAGGACTATTGACTATTGATATGCAGGTTCATGTTTAGCATGTCAGTTGATAACAGTTGATAACAACTGGTGCATGATTCGTTAAAGCCAATGCTTTGTGTTCTGTAACATATCTTGGAAGTGTGTTTTATCACTAATTTGACAAAGGGGAAGATTGTAAGTGTTATTGTTGATAGCCCCTTTTGATGTCAAATTTATGGTGCCAAAGACACTGTTATGAAGCTTGCATATGTGAAGATCAAAGCGCTACTCAAGATCAACTTTGATGGACAAGCTCTGCTCACAAGTCAAGATCTTAAGAACCTTTTGAGTTCAATCTCAAGATCTCAAGAAGCTTTCAAGTTCAATCTCAAGATCTCAAGAAACTTTCAAGTTTGAACTACATCAAGACTTCAAGCTTCACTACTGTCAAGGTCACTTGTTCTTAAGTTTCAATGTCCTTACTTCACTATTGAGGTTTGACTGACCGTAGGTTGACCTTTAGAGTAGGCCATTTTGCATACATAATTCATATATTTTATATATGTGAGTCTGGCCTGTTCTAAGACTAGTCCTGGACTTCGGTCGACTAGTCCTATCACTGCTTCGACCTATCTAAGTGTAACGTCACAGAAAAATCCGTACAAAGACCCGAGTACCACCTCAGGCAGAAATCACTTAGGATCAAATCCTCTAGGAATTAAACAGAATTAACTAAGTGTTAAACTAGATTAGCTACAAAATCTACTTGATCCACTTTAAATACGATCTGCAAAACCCAAAACTTATAAAATCAGTGACGCTAGGTTACCCTAAAATCTAGGATCAATCTCATTACCCAGTTGCTTTTGGGAGCATCACAAAACTTCGTATCAAACCTGTACCGCATGTCGAAAGTCCGATTACCGCAAAAGTAAACGATTATGACCGCCTTGCTAGACTTGACAACCACCTCGGAAATCAAGTCTAGATACTGTCCCGAAGCTATTCGCTTGAACTCGGAGAGAAGTGTGTGAGAAGCGTGAATATATTTAGAAATGAAATCCAAATTTAAGTAATCTGAGACTTGTCGCTTGCGGGCCGAATATAAGGATTCAGACCGTAAGAATCTGACCCAAATATACCCTCAGATCAGGGGAAATTTCATACACAGGCCAGTGTACTTGTGGCCCTGATCGGTGATCATGGAACGTTGAACTGAAACTGGTCCGCCACGAGCGATCTGTAAATCCGATCGGATTAAAAACTTAACTCAACCTAGATCCACGGTTAGGGAGCTTAAGTCTGACCTTTGGCTCAAGGGGGGGCTCCGGAAGTGCTCCGTTGAGCTGAAACAGACTCCATTTTGCTATAACCTAAGTATACCTTGGCCCTGGGGCCATATTCATCAGTTTTAGGCCTATATAAGGACCTTAAACCCTCTCTCATTCACTCCATAAGAATTTTGAAAAAAACCCTAGGAGTGAGAAGAGAGTAAAGAGAGAGGAAGTGAGAGAGAAGTTGGAGTCACTACTAGGATTCGATCCTTGCTATTCTACTTGCCTATCCATCACTACTAAATCGTTATTCTGGCGATTCTGACTTCGTTCTTAGGTAAGAAAACCTAACCCTGATCTATTCTAGGGTTTCACTTATTACAAGTGGCGAGATAGCTGACTTAATTCATGTTATAGGTCGCCAATCCGCTGTTGACAAAGACTAAGTGTCTAAAATGATTCTGTTACACGTTTACCGGTGTAAGGTGTGGACTATAGACATATAGGTTATGGTTTTTAGGCTTTCAATGTCGATTAATGATTTATTCTTGATGTGGATGTTATTTCACATGCAAAATGCGATATCTGTTTTGCGTTTCAGTTATATACGAACTATGTGGCATTTAGCGTATTCTTTGTATTTGTAAAAAGTACCATATACGTATGAAATTTAAAAGGGTGTTTGCCATGATTAACTGTCATCTTTGTATGCTAGATGTATGTATAATAACTCCTAGGCGAAAGGATTAGTCCTAATACATGTTATTCAACATACATTGTGTATGTTATTATGTGTAGCATAAGTGTTTGTGATAATGACTGAATGAGTATAGAAATTGTATTCGTACTCGCCATGACTAATTGTTATGGATATATGATTGTCGTATAGGTGACAACCCTTTGACAAAAGAATTTGCCCTTATATGTATGATAACTAATATATAATATGTATGATGGAGGGTGTAGTCTAAGTGTTTGTTGAAATGACTGAATGAATATGAAATCATGATTTGTGCCTACCATGGCTATAGGATGCAAGTACATGATGATTATGTATGTGACAATTCCTTGTCGGAAGGATTTGTCTAAGTACATGTTAAAAATCGACATATGTCATGTGGGTTGATAAGTGCAGTATAAGTGTTTGATAAAATGTTTGTATGAGTAAGTATTTGGTGAATTGAACTGTATATGAGTGTTGAGATAGGATTCTCAACTACCTTAGGGATGTGTATGATTTCCTCCATACAAGTTGTTTAGTTTCTTCGCTTTACTTGTGAAAGGCATGTGTATGGATTCTTGTGTATGTTGCATCTTATAACATGCTTGATAATATGATTGGACTATGTGGTTACTTCTGTTCTAACTACTTCACATGCTTTTTAGTTAAGGTTGAATGTGTATGGGGCTATGCTATAGTCCAGGCAATCGGTAATAGGCTTTAAGTTCATGGCTGAGAATCATTTGCCACGTAGGACGTGTTTGATGAACCCGAGCCATACTGGAGTTGTCGACAGTGGTTAGGCCACACGGAGTGTTTACGCACTTCATGTCAATCAACTTTAGGTATGCTCGTAGTAGTCGAGCTCGTCAAGTAACACGATTGACCCGATGTATGTTTACCACGTTTGGATGTTACTGCTTGAACCTAAGGTACCAAACTCACCAGTGAAAACCCCGCTAACCTTGGTACCTCGATCCGTTAAGACTCATGAGTTGGACATGGTTATATGAGACACCGTGGTCAAGCTGTCAGCCTACACTGGGGCAACGAGCCTCCCCGTAGTGACCAGTGAGTAACCTAGACTCGTGAGCTGAATAAGGTGGTATGGGACACTATATTCGAGCTATCGGCCTACACTGATTTGGTGACAAGCCCTTTATAGTGACCTCGAGTATAAAATAGCCCTACCCCGGCATAGCCTGGCTGTAGTCCCCAATCGGGTTGGCGACGAGCTTTCGAAAATAGACTGCCAGTTGGTAGGGTATTGGTGGTAGTGACCTGAACTTACTTATCATGTGATTAACTATGATTAACGACCTTAGATGGATCATTATTTGGGAATTGATATAAGGGAGGTACCTTAGTTTTCTAATCCTGCTGTATGAAATGAACTAATAAGAACTCAGTAATCATGTTCATAACATCGCACTGCATGTGCCCCAGGTTGAAGAGCACAGACGGAAGAAAGCATACCGCGACCGTAAGATGGTGTCGCACGAGGGAGTGTAGGAGAGGGCATGCATTATTGTTCATATCATTCTTGCATTAATAATAGTATCTAGGTATGTTTGACTTTACTGCTTTATCATTACTGCTTGACTGAATTGATAACATGTTAACCTTTGCTGTATAGTTCCACTGAGTTGATCACTCACTCCTACGTTACGGGACGGTGTTTTAAACACCAACTAGACTCTATCTTGATTTCAGATGACGACGTGACCCTAAAGGCGGAGCCTGATTTCTATGACGATAAGGACGAGTTCTCGTATATGCAGTTCTCCGGCGGCTTCGCTTAGGCTATCCAGATCGACGAGGCTACAGAGATTATCATTGTAGTTGTACTGTTTGACATTTTAATTTTGAGACTATTATATGTATATGGTGACTTAGTGATGTATTCATACTCTGGAGACCGATCGTGATCTTTTGTCTTATATATGTTTATTTATGTCTTTCAGTCTTCCGCTTGCGTTTTACAACTTGATCTAGAGTATGAATTACAACTTTGGTATAATCCCACTCAGGATTAATGCACTGACACGGACAACATTCAATCATAAGCATAATGTTGCATAAGTGATGTTTTGGAACTCAAGAGTTGAGTTCTACTCGACCCCCGATTTTCAGGGCGTTACAAGTTGGTATCAGAGAATGATTTGGATTAAATTGGACCTAGGTTTGAAAGTGCACCTGCTAGTGCCCTGGTTTGTCAAGTTATGTGAGTGGTGGGTAAGACTATCTACAGAACTTGATAGGAAGAACAATTCAAGCGTCTGCCTCAACCGGATATGTGGAAGCTCACAACAGGAAAATCATAGCCTCACATCTCATGTCCCAAAATACCAGGTGATTAAAACCCTTAAAACAAGATAGACATATTAAGGTTTTTGAGGTGAGAAAACTTGTTTAAAATAGGAGAATCTCTATGTTTTTCTCGCCTTATCAATCTTATCGAAACACCCTCGATATGATCGACCTGTTTTGTCGATGTCCTCAATACCTTAACGATATTATTGATGAGAGGACCAAAAATGTCCAGCAACTAAATATTCATCTGGGCGGATTTATCGATATCATCGATAAAATCAGTAAATATGTCCAGCAACTTCACAACATAACTGGACGAATTATCGATGTATCGATACACATATCGATATCATTGATATTCAAATTTTGATTCCATTGAGAGTAGCTCGATAAGATCGACAGATAGATTTTCAGCGCCCCTGTTTTTTAAAGAAAATCTTAAAAGTCTTCGATAGCATCGATGCTCTTCCGATATGATCTGAATTCAAATATCGATAAGATTGAAGGTCCATCGATGATATTGATAGTGGGCCCGCATTTCCTACAGCAAATATCTCAGGTTATTTTTAACTATGATCGGGGGCCCTTCGATAGAATCGATATTCAAATATCGATGATATCGATACTAAGTCGATTGCATCGAACAAGGACACAAATCGTCCAACAAGCTTAAAGACAAATCTGCTGGATTTATCGATGCATCGACTCTGATCTCGATATCATCGACATTCAAATTCTGATGATCTCGACGGTTCCCCCGATCATTCATGAAAACCTGAAATATCTCAAAGTCAAGTCTCTCTCATTTTTCAAGTTTCGATTAATCGAACCTATCATCGATGGAATCGGAGTCCAAAATCTGATGACGTCGACAATAGCTTCAATTCATCGACCTATTGGCAAGAAGTTTCAAAAGCGTATGACATTGAGTCTGAGTCATCGAGCAGACCATCGATGCTATCGAGAGTATACGCTCGATGATGTCGAACCTGTTTGATGATATCGAACTTTGTCATAAATGTGACCATTTTATATCCATTGGAATTTTTTTCCTATATAAAGAGGACTTATCTTTTGTTGCTGTAAGAGAGAAAAGTGAGAGCTTTTGTGTGTTTTAACTTACATCTTATACCCTAAGCCCTTTCTCTCGAGGGAGTTCATCCTCCAATCCACCATCACCATTGACATTCAATAGAGTGGATTGGGGAATGAACTCCTGCATTCAAGGATCCTTCAGCTATTACCTGATTGGCAAATCATTATGTTGGGATGCCTTGAATGCATCGGAGTGGAACTACTCTACCTTCCTTATAGGTAAACCTTTAGAGAGTAGAATTCCAACTTAACCTTGACCCAACCCTAAGCCTAGCCTTGGTATATCTTTTGTGTTGTGGATCAAGGGAGTAGAAGACTCTTCATCAACAAGGAGGAGGAGATCTTCGGCATTGTGCTTAACAGGACCCACCAACTTATTTGTAAGTATCTAGAGTCTAAGAGGACACTTGCGATCATTCCTTTATAGGATTAGGTCTTAAGTGGTTCCCACCCTTTGAAGTCCTCAAGGAGGCCTCCGGCGGGAGTGTATGTTATGGGTGTGTTGTGTGAACCCTTGCTCTGTGGAGAGCATAAACATCTGGTTAGGAGTGAACCAGTGAAACTCCAAGGTTATAGGTGAACTGAGTATAAACCTCTGGGTGCGTTGTGTGGACCCTTACTCTATGGAGAGCAGAAACATCTAGTTAAGTGTGAACGAGTAAAACTCCAGGGTTAGAGGTGAACCGAGTAGAAACCTTTGTGTAAAGGTTGAAGGTGAACCTGATTAAAACCTTAGGTTTGAGGTGAATCCTAGGAAACCTCCTTAGTGAAATCCGGTACACTCAAGGGTTGAGTGCGGCAGCCGGGAGTGGAGTAAACAAGTAGTCGAACCACTATAAAAATGACTGTGTCTGTGATTAATTCTTATGCCTGATCATTTGTGTGATTCTATTAACCGAATTCATATCTGCTCACACTTCACACACAGTCACATCCATCATAGACTATAACTGCTTCATGCTTATTATTTGAATAGTTCTATGATTGGATCCTCTACTAGGCTTGGAAGCCAGTTGAGTTACATTTGAGTAATCCTGAAAATTACATACTTGTTAGGATTAGAGTGATAGGATTTTTAATAACTCGTAAATCTTTAAAAAGTCCTATTCACCCCCCTCTAGGACATATTGACATATTCCAACTTCAACTCAAGCAGTCTTCACCGCTATTTTAATTGGTATCAGAGCAGGTCTCTCTTTAAGGGCTTCACCGCCTAGAGAGTGATCTTGACTGAAGTTGGGAATATGGCCAAAGGAGAGGGCTCATCAGTCACTAGACCTCCAGTATTTGACGGCTCAAATTATACATACTGGAAGGCTAGGATGCACTACTTTCTGAGATCTTTGGATCATGATGTTTAGGATATAGTTGAAAGCGGATATGTACCACCAACGGATCAAGTTGTACTAGATAGTGGCACAACTATCACAAAACCCAAATCCAAAGAGATGTGGATGGCATTTGATAAAGATAAATAGACTTCTAAAGCTAAAGTTATGAACGCCATCTATTGTGCCGTGTCCCAGGATATTTTCAATTAAATCAGTATGTGTGGGACATCAAAAGAAGCATGGGATTTATTGGAAACAACCCATGAAGGCACAAACACTGTGAATCGATCCAAACTTTAACTCCTGACTTTACAGTTCGAAAGTCTCAGAATGGAAGAGCATGAGACATTTATGGAGTTTTTCACAAAGTTAAATATCATATGCAACTCCATGGGTGGATTGGGTGAGAAAGTTCCGGTACCAAAAATTTGTAGAAAAATTCTAAGATCCCTATCGGAACGGTTTAATCCCAAGGTAACAATAATAGAGGAGTGTAGGAACATAGACGAGATAAAAGTAGAAGAACTAGTAGGTTCCCTACAAACTTTTGAACTACACTTCACTCAATCCTAAAAAACCAAAAACACTGCCCTAAAAACTTCAAAGAAAATAACTCATGAGGACAGTGAAAGTAAAAGAGAGGATGATGATGAGGAAGAGGCCTTGCTGGCATAAAAATTCAGAAGATTCTTTCAAAAGAATCGCGGTCGTCCCTCTAGAGGGAGAAAGATGGATAACAAACTCTCTGCAGGCAAATTTGGCAAAAAGACCAAAGAACCACAATGCTACGCCTGTCAAGAGTATGGACGCCTATCTACCGAATGCCCAAACAGAAAAACCAAGGGCAAAGCAATGGCCGCACGTGGGATGATATGATGAGTCCAATTCAGAATCTAGTGACTCAGAAAGCAATGAAGATCAGAAATCATTGAAAATTCTCATGGTCTCCACTGCTTCGATCATTCCCACTGAATTTGAGAACGAAAGAGAACAACAAGCCATGGAATCATTTTCATCTGATGACGAGGAAACTGGAAATGAAGAAGAAATAGAAAAGGATAAGTTGCAAGATGCTTACAATCAACTCTATACTCATAGCATCAACATTCTTAAGAGACTTGGAATCTCAGAAAACAAGAAGATACTACTACAAAAAGATCTAGATAAATCACTGGAAATCAATTCACACCTAATTAATGATCTACAACAATATTATGCAGATAATGACAAGTTGGAAAGAATCAACTTATCCCTAAAAACTGAATCATCCAAGCTTACCAAACAAATTGAATTGTTAGAAGATGAAAATAGGCATCTCAAGAATGAGAATCACACACTCTGCTATGACTTAGAGAAATCTAGAAAATTTGCTAAAATAAACTATAAATTTTCTCAGAGTAGTGAAAAGCTTGAAAGGATGTTAGGGATGGGAAGGCCCGGAAAGGACAAGAGTGGCCTAGGGTATAAGAAAACTAAGAAGAAAACAGGAAATGCAGCACCAACAACTGAATCATTGGCTACTTCAGGAAGTAATATAAGAATAAGAATCTCTCCAGTTTGTCATTGATGTGGTGATACGGGTCATTATGAGGTTGAATGCCTAACACGTAGACGGACTTCACATAACTCTGGACAAAATCACATTGGTAAATTCAAATCGATCAGAGAAACACAAAATTTCAAGAGTCCACCTAGGAGAAACACTCATCTATCACCACCTAAGATGAAAGAAAGGATAAAGAAGACTGTTTCAAGATGGATAGAAAAAGAAAAACAAAATTGTCTTATGACTAATCTTCACATACCCTGAAATTCCAAGCATAGAAGGACAAGTCCAAGTCATGCATCTAGACCTGGATATTTGCTGAAATGATGCAAGTTTTGCTGAGCTTTAAATGATACATCTGAGGTTCCTGACCTCAAATTTTCGTATATAAACATTTTATATGTTTATAATCTTACTGTGTATAGTGATTGTACATAATTTTACCAAGTATACTGTTGATAGAAATATTAAGAGTATACTTGAAGAATCATCTGAAGGCTGAAAATTGAAAAACATTCACGTCTAATATGTCTGCCAATCTGTCATGAGCATTCTTGATCAAATCGATAAAAAGTCAATATTATCGACGACTCTTCAGAATGTGAAAAGTCACTCGATCGAGATTATCATCGAAACCATTATCGATAACATCGAATGAGGATCGTCGATAAAATCGAAAGAGTGTTTGATCAAATCGAAGTCTGGCGTCCAATAAAAAGTGGTCAAGCGGAGAAATCTTATTTTTAAAATTTAAAAAAAAAACTGCCTGTCTTTGTTTTTGCTCGAATTGACGACCAGAAGACCAGTGGTGGGTCCCAGAAACTTCTAAAAAACCGGTACTATCCTTCCATTTGCTCAAATCTAGAGGTTTTCTCACTTTTAGTCGGGTATTTTCCATTTCATTAAAAGAAGAATTTTGTCCTCTTTCCCCAAAATTTTCAAATTTGTTGTCTCCATGGGAAAAGACAAAGGGAAAACGTCCGGATAGGGGGAATCTTCAAAAACCTCCCGACAAAAGGCGCTTGCCACTAAGGCTAAAACAAATGCTCCCAGACGTGGGATTCCCGCAAGGCAACGCTCACAACATCATGGGTCCCAGTCAGAAGGGCAGGCACCTCCACTTGTGCAAGTCAATCCCATCTTAGCAAGATTTGCAAGAGGAAAAGTCATTCCCGAGAGAAAAGTCGACAGAAGCTGCTGAAAGTGCCAAGCTATATGCCCTAGAGGGGGGTGAATAGGTCAATGCCAAATAAAACTTAAAACAATGGAATAATAAGAGATATAAATAACAATGGTGAATTAATAACAATCTTAAAGCATATGAAATATGAGAATGATACTAAATCAGTTCTAAGGACAACCTTACACCAAAAAACCAATGGCTTATGGTAGGACAACCTTATTTCTAGAACGATCTAGAAAACACAAATGATATGGAAAATAAATCAAGAATAACTTAAAGAAATAAATCCTAAGTTATTACACCATTCAACCACACTTGCTTGAAATGAAAATTATAACATTCATCCACAAAAGCAATCCACAATAATAAAGGAATAAATGAATAAAGAAATCAAGCACATCCACAACACAACGATATATAGTGGTTTGCCTGTGTGTTCACCAACTGTTAGCCAACAACCACACAGAATGCTACTCCACTCCTAATATCCTCACACAGGGGATATTAGCATGCACTATCAAAATAGGTTTTCACAGGTTCACCTAAAACCTTCACAATTGTGTCTTTTTATCTTGGGCTTACACAATCCAAAAACCCCCACAATCTAAGTTTTCTGGCTCTCCTCAGATAACCAAAACAATGAGATTTTTCTGGCAAATCTCAAACAAAACCAGAGAAAGTAAATTACAAGGTAAAATACCTAGATCTCCTTTTGAAGTAGCCCAGTAGAACCAATCGGAGTAGATGAATGATACGTTGTTCAATGTCCAATACTCACATAAAGAATGGTTCTAAGTCTAATTGATTTTAAATTAAATCAAGAAGAGCAAGGTCTATTTGATTTTGATCCCAGAAGAAGGAATATCATAAATTCCTCTTTTCTAAATAAGATTGGAATATGGATCAAAATCACAATAGAAAAATGCTAACAAAAGGAATATTAAATATGCACAATAGCTTAGAAAAATAATCACTACTTATCTCAGAGTATAGCCTTAAATCGTTTGAATTGAATGGAATTGAATGAATAAACTCTGAAATTCGTGCACTATTTATAGCCTTAAAAATCCCATCTTCGACTGGTCTTAGAATCTTAGGACTGGTCGTAGCGTCAAAGATTTTAAAAGATTTCCACGGGATTAGATTTGCTATACTCACAACTGGTCTTAGGTAGTCTACGACCGGTCGTGGACCACCTACGACTGGTCGTGAGACACCTACGACCGGTCGTGGTACTCGAGATAAGTCGCTGGAGTTCAAGTCGTAGAACTACGACTGGTCGAAGGATGAGTCGTAGGACTTCTCAGGACTGGTCGAAGCAAGTCCAGGACTAGTCGAAGGACAACCAGGAAAATCTGAAAATCTGTAACAACCTAGGACTGGTCCTGAGAAACCTAAGACTGGCCGAAGCAATGCTAGGACTGGTCTTAGAACAGTCACACCAAGTAAATTAAAATATTCATATTATGTATCCAAAATGACCTATCATATAGACCAACCTAAGGTCAATCTAAGGTCAAACAAACCTTGAGTGAGATGGACATTGAAGTCTTGAAGGTCTGTATTCTCAGATGATCATGAAGTAGAAGCTTGAGTCGAGTTGATGGTCTTTCTCGAGCTTGGTACATTCTTGACTTATCTTGATGAAGTCTTCTAATCTTGAACTTGATAGAAACAAACTTGGAGTCTTCTATTGTTGTAGACTTCATTCATGACATGTCTTGCAAGCATTCTTCATTTATGATCTTGTCTTGAAAACATTCTTCATTCATGATCTTGTCTTGAAAACATTCTTCATTCATGATCTTGTCTTAAAGCAGTGTGTAGTCACAAACAAGAAACACAAGATGTACAAGACATATTGGTTTTGGCACTACAAAATTTGATAGCCAAAGGGATATGAAATCATAGCACTAACAATCTCCCCCTTTGTCAAATTTGTGACAAAAACACATTTATAAATATAAGAGTAAAATGAAGAAAGAATCATGAGCCATCAGAGTGAGAAAAAGAAATACTCTACTCCTCCTAAGTGAGTAGAAACAATCAACCATTTTCAAGTAATCACTTTCTCCCTTTCTCCTATTCTCCCCCTTTCCATACTACTCCCCCTTTTTGTCACAAAATGACAAGGGAACGCCAAACGAGAGAAGAGAACACCATATGAAGAGTCAAGATTTAATTATCAAATTAGTACAACACTTCAATGTCATCAATCCAAACCATACAACCAAAGTCATCAAACGTAATAATAATACAGAATCCATCATATTCAAACAAAAAAAACATCCACCTAATCAGATCCAGATGAAGGAGCAGGGATGGTTAGATCAATCTGATGTAAACCCCTATTAATGCGACGAAGATATTTTCGCATATATTTAAATTGCATATCATGGGCTATACTCAGGTTATCAACCTTCTCCTCCAATGCACTTAGACGTGCATCATAACCAGAAGATGGATCGTAATCAGAATCATTTTGGGAGTCAGTTTCAATTTCTTCAAATATATCATCCATATTTATATCAGCCTGTGGAGGAAGATCAGCAGCTTCTCCTTCATTTCCAGCTTCAGCACCTTTACCACCACCTTCATAAAATTGACCAGGAAGCAAATCCAACTTTATCTTATTTAAATTAGTATTATTGAATAAAAGATGATGAATTGGTGTCTCATTCTCAGGTAAAGCAACGAGCATATTTGTGGCTAAACAAGTCATAAGATAACTAAATGGAATATCACTATGACCCGGATGAAGACGAAACTGAATGATAAAATGATATATCAAAGAAGGTAAACAGACAACCATGCCGGACACAACAGAGTGCAATACCCGAACCATGAAGGCAGTTAACTCGGTTTTATTGCCTGACCGAGGATACACGTTTGAAGTGAAGATCCGGTGCAAAACTCTGTATCTGGGTAATAAAATTTTTGAAGGGAGCACATTTCCTTTGTGTGTCCAATGCACTTCCATATTGCACAAATCTCTTGTCAACATTTGTTTTTCCGATTATGATGGTTTGTCATATAATGTATGAATCGGAATACCTTCATCTTTGACAGGTATATCCATAATACCTGATATCAAATGTCGATCTATCAAAAATTTCCCTTCTCTAGTAGCAATTGAGAACGTTAAATTATCAAGGGAAAAATCAGAGATACATGCAACCATAGATTGTAAAATGAACTGGTATGTAGGCCCACCCCAAAACAAAATATTAGTCCAGCCAACAGATTCAAGGAGAGGTGTAATCTCAAATTGTTTAATGTGACTAAGACTTACAGGACGCTCAACGATAACATTACGATTACGTAACTCCCGTACATCATTGGGATCATCTTCGGGTGACCGAAGGTGCCGTCTTGTTATAGATGTAGATATAGATGAAGATGGACTACGAGATGTTTTCTTTTTCCCTCTAACATCCATTTTCAACAAGATTTACCAAGGACCAAGCACAAAGAACACTAAAAGTGGTAGGTTTGTCTAGATCAGATTTTTAGAGAGGAAACCTTAAAAAATCAACAAAAGACGAGATCTAGCTTATGGAATAAACAAATCAAAGCATAGAAAGCATAAATCTTTAATAAAAATGAAGAAAAATGACTTATCTTGAAGAAAATCACGAACTCTCAAGACTGGTCGAGCCACGACTCGTCGAAGGAAGAAGAAGAAATGAAGAACAAAGAGATTTTCCCCAAATTATATGATGCTCACAATCTCTACGACCGGTCGAGTGCAGTCCACGACCGGTCGAGTCAGGACCGATCGTGTATGGCAAAGGCCGGTCGAGCATCGACAAAAATAAATATTTTTATGCAGAAATTGAAATTTATTCACATAAAAATTTAAAATATAGTACACTATGATACATGCAGACAAGTATATTCAATTTAAAATGCACATACCAAGATCAAATTTCATTTTAGTAAACTTGCTTTTGTCGGCGATTTAGTAAATATATCGACAAGTTGGACATTAGTTGGAATATATTCCAAAGAGATAGCTTTTTCTTCAACTAATTCACGAATGTAATGATACCTAATGTCAATATGCATAGTACGCGAATGCTGAATTGGATTTTTGGAAATATTGATAGCACTGGAATTATCACAATGTAAGATCATTGAATCTTGATTAATTCCATAATCGCTTAACATGCGTTTCATCCATACGAGTTGTGTACATGCATATCCTGTTTGCGATATACTCAAATTTCAATGAGTGGAAAGCGATATTGAACTTTGCTTCTTCCTAAACCAAGAAACCAAACAATTTCTAATGTAAAAACAACCACCACTGGTTGATTTTCTATCATCAATATTACCAGCCCAATCAGCATCAGAATACCCAGTTAATTTAACATTAGTATCAAAAGGATACCAAAGACCCAAATTAGTTGTACTTGCGACATATCTAATAATCCGTTTGACAGCAGTAAGATGTGAATCTTTAGGATTAGACTGATATCTCGCACAAATACCAACGCTAAAAGCGATATCAGGTCTACTAGCAGTTAGGTATAATAAACTACCAATCATACTACGATATAGCTTAGGATCTACATCTTTACATGTAGAGTCTTTTGAGAGTCTCAAGGTTGTACTCATAGGAGTATCAAAATATTTTACCATTTTCAAATCCAAACCTTTTAACCAAGTTTGTAGCATACTTGGTTTGAGAAATGAAGATTCCATCAGGTTGTTGTTTTACTTGTAACCCTAGGAAGTAATTTAGTTCACCAACCATACTCATTTCGAATCTTGATTTCATCAACTTTGCAAACTCAATAGACATGTTAGAACAAGTTGATCCATAAATAATATCGTCTACGTAGATTTGAACCATTAAAATCTCATTATTATGTTTCTTAACAAATAGCATCTTATCAACACTTCCCACTTGAAAACTATGACTTAGTAAGAATTTAGTCAATTTTTCATACCATGCCCTGGGCACTTGTTTCAGACCATAGAGAGCCTTTTTGAGACGAAATACATGATCAGAAAGCTTGGGGTCTTCAAACCCTGAGGGTTGTTCTACAGAAACTTCTTCATGTAAATCGCCATTTAAGAAGGCACTCTTTACATCCATCTGATAAATTTTAAACTTTCTAAAGCAAACGATGGAAATAAAAAGTCTGATAGATTCAAGGCGAGCGACTGGAGCTAAGGTTTCATCGTAATCGATGCCTTCAATCTAAGTGTACCCTTGTACAACCAGTCTAGCCTTGTTTCGTATAACATTTCCAAGTTCATCAGACTTGTTTTCAAAGATCCATTTTGTTCCAATAATGTGTTTATCTTTAGGTCTAGGAACAAGATACCAAACATCATTACGAACAAATTGATTAAGTTCATCCTGCATAGCTACTATCCAATTTTCGTCAGAAAGAGCTTCTTTTACATTGACCGGTTCTATTTGGGATGTAAAACAAACATAATTGCATATGTTTTCAAGTTGTTTGCGTGTACGAACTCCAGTGAGAGGATTTCCAAGGATTTGATTAGTTGGATGATCTTTGACAGTCCTAGGTTCAGATTGAGATGAAGAGGTATCTTGATTTTCAATTATAAGAATTTCATCATCATCTGAACTCGAAGCAGGTGTATTCAAATGATCATCAATGACCACATTGATGGACTCTTGATCACACCTGTTCTTTTATTTAGAACCCTATAGGCTCGACTGTTTAAGGAATATCTAAGGAAAATACCTTCATCACTCTTCGTATCAAATTTTCCCACATTTTCACGGTCTCGTAAAATGTAACACTTACTGCCAAAAATTTGAAAGTATTTAACATTAGGTTTCTTTTCGAACCATAACTCATAAGCAGTCTTATTTTCAGATTTACTAGTATAAACACGATTAATAATGTAGGAAGCAGTATTAATTGCTTCGGCCCAAAGATTTTTGGAGAGCTTCATACTATTTAACATGACATTAGCCATATCTTGAAGCACTCTATTTTTTCTCTCAACTATACCATTTTGTTGAGGAGTTTTGGGCACAGAGAATTCATGTGATATTCCCTGATCACTACAGAATTTCTCAAAACTGCTATTTTCGAATTCAGAACCATGATCACTACGGATCTTATAAACTTGAGAACCTTTTTCATTTTGGATTCGTTTGATGATCTTCTTTACCTCATCTAGGGTTTCAGATTTGTCTTTTAAGAACGATACCCAAGTGAATCTAGTAAAGTCATCTACGATAACCAAGATGTATTTTTTGCCGCCTCGACTCTCCGTTCTAGTTGGTCTAATGAGATCCATGTGGAGAAGCTCGAGAGGTCTGGATGTGGTATTGGAGTTCACTTTCTTGTGAGAGCTCCTAATTTGTTTGCCCAACTGGCATTCACCACATATTTTGTCTACTTTTTGTAATTTGGGTAGACCTCTTATAAGTTCTCTTTTACTCAATCTAAATAAGTTCCGGTAGTGTACATGTCCAAGGCGTTTATGCCATAATTCAATCTCATCAGTATGGACCATGTAACATGATTGAGTAGATGAGCTTGCATTACTAACGATGTAGCAGTTTTCAGAAGTTCTGCGACCAGTTAATATAACAGAACCCTCTTTATTAACAATCTCACAACCTTGATTAGAAAACTTTACATTATGATTGTTGTCGCATATCTGAGATATACTCAGTAGGTTGTGTTTCAAGCCCTCAACATATAATACATTTTTAAATAAGGGAAGGTTATAAAGCTGAACGTACCTTGGCCAATGATTTTGCAATTGCTTCCATCACCAAAAGTGACTGACCCATCAATCCTGTCTTCAAGATCGGTGAATAAAGCTTTGTCACCTGTCATATGTGTAACGCCCCAGATTTTTGCCAACCTGAGATTAGACGTCCTTAGGCAATGGGTCAATCCTAACACAGGTTTAACTTCCCAAACGCTCAATTAAAGCCTCAAACCCTTTTTTTAAAACCATTTTCTTCACAAATCCCACCCTTCACTACCTTGTGCTTTCAATTTTTCAATGCACCTTCACCCTAGACACTATCTTAAACTAGCTAAGTAGCATAACTTGGATCACTTTATATACAAACTACAATGGACTAAGTTCCACCTCAGACGAAAATCACTTAGGATTAAATCCTTTAGAAATTTGACAAAGTGAACTAGGTGCTAAACTAGATTAGCCATGAAATCCATTTGAATCGCTTTAAATACGATCTGCAAGACCCAAAACTTGCAGAATCATTGACATTAGGTTATCCTAAAATCTAGGATCAATCTAATTACCCGGCTGCTCTCGGGAGCACATCGAAACTCCGTATCTGGTCTAGATCGCACATCAGAAGTCCAATTAACACGAAGCTAAGGAACTAGGACCGCCCCACTGGGCTTAACAATCATCTCAAAAAATCAGCTCCATCCGATGTTCCACGGCCATTCGTTTCGATTCGGAGCGAGGGAGTGTGAAAAACACTATTCCCATGCCAAAATAAATATCTGGAATAGTGATCTGGCATCATTCGTTGACGCGTCAATATTAAGCAACCTGACCGTCAGAATCAGACCAAATTACACCCTCGGATTAAGAAAAATTTCAGGAACATTTACATGTACTTAGAATTTCTGATCGTGGCCCATTGACCGTCGAACTGAAAGTGGTCCGCCACGTGCGATCTGGGAATCCGATCGAGTTAAAAACGTAATTCCACGTAGATCCATAGATGGAGAGCTTAAGTCTGACGTTTGGTTCAAGGAGGGCCACCAGAACCTTCCTTTTGAGCTGGAAAAGTGGCGAAGTGCCTATATAAGCAGTACCCCTTGAACCTGAGTCTAATTTCGGAATGTTTTTTGCTATAAAAGGGGCTTAGAACAGCCCCTCTCACAGCCATACGAATTTTGGAGAAAAACCCTAGAGGAGAGAGAGAAAAGAGAGAGAAGAGCTTGGGTTTTGTGAGAGATCTTCCTCCCTCTTGCTTTGGATTTGTTACACGGCCTACACCGCTTCATTCGGTGTTTTCCGGCGGTTTCCGTCCCATTTGAAGGTAAGAAACCCTAACCCTAGGTCTGATTTGAGGTGGGATCAATGTGGGTTGTGTAACAGCTAACCGATTCCGCTCTTTAGGCTAGAAATCTCCCGTATACGGAAGTTCTACTACCCTTGCTGATTCGTTCCGTTTCCAAAGGCAAAGGTGAGGACTTTAGGTGTATAGGTTGCAGTTTTCAATGCTTTCAATGTCAGATAATGGTAGATTCATGATCTGCATGCAATTGCACATGTACAAAGTGCTTTCCGTTTTCTGTTTCGATTAGAATTGTAGAATTTGGAATTTCACATACTCTAGGTATTCGTATAAAATACCGTATACATATTTTTTTATGGAAATGTGTTTGACATGTTTATTTGTCGTATGGATATACGACATATGGATAAAAGACTTATTTGGCGAAAGGATTCGCCGAAATACATGTTTTACTAATATACACTATGTATGTAGAAATACTGTATTGTAAGGAGTGCCGTATACATGTATATTTTGGAAATGTGTTTGCCATGATTATGTGTCGTATGATTATATGACATATGGATAAATTACTTATTTGGCGAAAAGAATCGCCGTAATACATGTTTGTTTGTATACACTATGTATGTTGAAAATGCGTATTCTAGAAAATATTGTATACGTATAAATTTTGGAGATATAGTTATCATGATTATTTCTTTGTAGTAATATATTATACATGGATAAAATACTCACTTGGCTAAAGGATAGCCCTAATACATGTTTTGCTAACATACACCATGTATGTTGTAATAGTGTATTCTAAGTGTTGTGAAAATGACTGAATGAGTATAGAATTCTCATTCGTGCTCGCCATGACTAATTGTCATGGATAATTGATTGTTGTATTGGCAATACCCCTTTGACGAAAGGATTTGCCCTAAATCACGCCACGGCCAATACACACTATATATGCTAAAATGTGTGGCCCAAGTGTTTGTGGAAATGACTGAATGAATATGGAATTTGGTTTCCTGCTTTCCATGACTATCCATCATGGGTGTATGCGTGTTATGATTGGGGTAACTCCCTAGTGAAAGGATTTGGCCTTATACCTCTGTGATCAACATATGTTATGTATGTTGATTCCTGTATTTTAAAGTATTTGTTGAAATGTCTGAATGAGTAGTAGTTAGTAAATTGTAATGTTTAAGGGTGTTGAGATATGATTCTCAACTCCTTTAACTATGTGTATGATTTCCTTGAATAGCTATGTAATTAGGAATTGAATATATACAAACTCATGCTTGTGTTGTTCTTTACAACATGCTTTATATCATGCTCTATAATATGCTTATAACATGCCTACTAGCATGTTTGAATTACTTTATTTATCATGCTTGAATTACTTTGTCTATCATGCTTTACTCCACATGCTAAGGATGACAAGTGATTGTGCTTGGGGCTATGATTATAGTCCAGACAATCGGTACTGGATTGGAGATCGTGGTTGAGTTTCATGTCGCCACGTGAGATGTGTTCGACGAACTCGAGTCGTACTTCGGTTGGCGATAGTGGTTGGCCACGCGAAGTGCTTATGCACTTCATGTCGTTCAACTTGTTGTGCGCTCGAGCTAGCCGAGCTCGTCATGTAACCCGATTTGTCTAATGTATGTTCACCATGTTTGGTCGCTACTGCTTGAACCTAGGGTACCAAACTTACCAGTGAAAACCCTTTTAACCATGGTACCTCGATCCGCTAAGACTCATGAGCCGGGCATGGTGGTATGGGACACCGTGGTCGAGCTGTCGGCCTACGCTGGGGCTACGTGCCTCCCCGTAGTGACCAGTGAGCAACTTAACTCGTGAGCCGATTATGGTGGTATGGGACACTATATTCGCGCTGTCGGCCTACATTGATAAGGTGATGGGGGAGCGGTGCAACCTTTGTGCGTCGCGCCACAGCGACCCATTTGTAGTGACCGCGAGCATATTTTGAAGTTGCAGTGCGCCTTAGGGTTCGCCGCGATATATAGAGTATGAACTAGGCTGTTTTATGTATAGTGATGAATCGTTTAAGGGGTGATGGGGGAGTGGTGCAACCTTTTGTGCGTAACAGCCCTGGCAGCCTCTGCAGTGACCTAGAAAATACACCATCGTCTGATATTAACTAGGACTGACGACCCTAGAATGGATCATGTTTGGGAATGATACAAGGGAGGTACCTTAGTTTCCCAATCCTGCTGTTTGAAATGGACTAATTAAAAACTCGGTAATCATGCTCATCATGCATCGCATGTGCCTGGAAGATGTGGAGCACTGTGGGATGTAAGCATGCCGCGAACGTGAGATGGTGTCGCATGAGGGAGTATGTCGGTGAGGGCATCCATCATACCTGCATTCATACTTGCATTAATCAGAGTAACTAGGAGTGTTTGATTTACTGCTTTATCATTACTGCTTGACTGCATCGATAACATGTTAACCTATGCTTTATTGTTCCACTGAGTTAGCTACTCACTCCCACGTTACGGGACGGTGTTGTACACACCAAACAGATTTGTTGAATTTCAGATGATGGCGATGCTTATGAAGCAGAGCCGGACTACTTCTGTGGTGATGAGGAGGAGTTCTCCTATCATGTAACCCTCTGACGAGTCTCTGAAGACCCGGTACTGTATTGTCGGGGCTATGGTACTGGAGATAGAAGACATTAAACTTACACATTTGGTATATTTTACAACTGTAGTTGTATTTATTTAACCTGGTAATGTTATCACACTCTGGAGACTCATCATAGTTTATATATTTTATCTATCTATCATAGTCTTCCGCTTGCAAAATTAACTGTCTCTGGAGTATGATATGTTGTTTTGGCTTAATCTCACTCATGTTCAATGCATGAATACAGTCAACATTCAATCATCATTCATTTTGTTGCATAAGTGATGTTCTGGAACTCGGGAGTTGAGTTTATGCTCGACCCCCGATTTTCAGGGCGTTACAATATGTCTGGAGCATCCACTGTCAAGGTACCACTTTGAATGGCTTGTCGCTTTGAAAGCAGTGTGGGCAACCAAGCAGTCAACTTTAGGAACCCATTTCAGTACTGTTTTGGGTTAGGAGTGTAGTTGAACTTTTTCTGTCTATTGTTATATGAATGACCTATAGAGTTAAATTTTAATAGCTCCTTGAGAAGATCAATAATCTTTTCAACCAAAGGATTTTGGTTTTGAAGATTGAAGTTGGCATGGCTATTTTTAGATTTTTGAAAGGTCCTTGAATTTTTTGAAAAACCTTGATAAGTATACTTTAGTTTTGAGTTTGAAGACTCTCCTTTCACAAACTTAGGAGCAGTATTCTTTTGTTTAGGAGAAGTATTCTTATCATAGCCCAACCTGGATCTATCGCCACATTTTCTCAATCCGGATAATAATTTTTCCAATTTAAGATCACCTTGGGCATATCTCCAAGTGTCTTTTAAACTCAAAAGAGAAGCTACTTCATTTTTGAGTTTCTCGTTCTCGGTTTTCAAATCATCAACTTGGGAGGTTTTGATTTTTAAATCACATTTGGTCTTTTCAAAAAAATCAGAAATATGAGATTTTTCTAAAACAAGAGACTCATAATCTTCTTTAAGTTTAGAAAATTTTTCCTTTTGTAATTTAAGCTTGATGTGACAATTTTACAACTCTCCTTATAAAGGGCATTGTATGCATCCTGAAGATCATCTTCATTGTCACAATCACTATTCAGATTCTCTTCGCTAGTTACTTCATCATAATCTGAAAAAGTGACTTTGGCTAGAGTCATAAGGGCTTTAACATCATCTCCCGACTCATTTTCAGAATCTTCTGATTTCGAAGAGGATTTTGAATCAGATGATTCATCCCAAGTAGCCAACATACTCTTCCTTTTTGATTTGTCCTTTTTAAGACATTTGTTAGCCAAGTGCCCATACTCTTGATAGTTGTAACATTGACTATCTTTTAAAGATTTTCGAGCTCTAGGTTTAGATTGTCTCTTATCCTTTGATTTTTGAAAATCTCCTCTTTTCTTATTTTTCAAAATTTTATAAAACCTTTTTACAAAAGTGCCATATCATCTTCAGAATTTTCAAAGTCTGAAGTGCTCTCTTATGGAATATTTTTAGACGACTTGAGAGCAATTGATTTTCCTTTTGGAGCTTTAAAGTTCAATTCATAGGTTTGTAAAGAACCAACTAGTTCCTCAACCCTCATGTTATCCGTATCACGAAGTTCCTGAATGGCGGTTACTTTTGAATTGAACCGTTCAGTAAGTGAGCGTAGTATCTTTGCACATACTTTACTTTCTGGGATTCTATCACCAAGACCCCACATTGAGTTTACAATGTCATTCAATCTAGTGTAGAATTCCATAAACATTTCATTCTCCTCCATATGAATTTCTTCAAATTTAGTTGTGAGGAGTTGGACTTTAGATTTCTTGACAATTGATGTACCCTCGTGTGTCATTTCTAAAAGATCCCATGCTTGTTTAGCATTTTCACACGAGATGATTCTTTTGAATTCATCTGGTGACAATGCACAAGTAATTGCATTTAGTGCTTTTGCATTGGCACTACTCTCACTTTTCTGAAGTGTGGTCCAAAGAGCATAAGATATTACTTTCATTGATTTTGAACCATCTTCATCAGTTACTTCAGTGATAGGTAGTTTCCATCCGTTTACTGTGGCCAGCCACACACTTTCATCCATGGATTTGAGAAAGATTCTCATCCTTGCTTTCCAATAGGCATAGTTTGTGCCATTAAAGGGTGGTGGCCTAGTGATAGATAGGCTTTCAAAATTTGACATCTTAATATAGCTTAGATCGTTAGCACAGGAAATAAATCCAATAAATAAGCAATAAGCACGAGCTTTTAGGCTCTAATACCACTTGAAAGGGCCAAGCTATATGCCCTAGAGGGGGGTTAATAGGGCAATGCCAAATAAAACTTACAACAGCGGAATAAGAGATATAAATAACAATGCTTAATTAATAACAATCTCAAAGCATATGAAATATGAGAATGATACTAAATCAGTTCTAAGGACAACCTTACACCAAAAAACCAATGGCTTATGGTAGGACAACCTTATTTCTAGAACGATCTAGAAAACACAAATGATATGGAAAATAAATCAAGAATAACTTAAAGAAATAAATCCTAAGTTATTACACCATTCAACCACACTTGCTTGAAATGAAAATTACAACATTCATCCACAAAAATAATCCATAATAATAAAGGAATAAATGAATAAAGAAATCAAGCACATCCACAACACAATGATATACAGTGGTTCGCCTGTGTGTTCACCAACTGTTAGCCAACAGCCGCACAGAATGCTACTCCACTCCTAATATCCTCACACAGGGGATATTAGCATGCACTATCAAAATAGGTTTTCACAGGTTCACCCAAAACCTTCACAATTGTGTCTTTTTATCTCGGGCTTACACAATCTAAAAACCCCCACAATCTGAGTTTTCTGGCTCTCCTCAGATAACCAAAACAATGAGATTTTTCTGGCAAATCTCAAACAAAACCAGAGAAAGTAAATTACAAAGTAAAATACCTGGATCCTTTTGAAGTAACCCACTAGAACCAATCGGAGTAGATGAATGATACGTCGTTCAATGTCCAATACTCACATAAAGAATGGTTCTAAGTCTAATTGATTTTAGATTAAATCAAGAAGAGCAAGGTCTATTTGATTTTGATCCCAGAAGAAGGAATATCACAAATTCCTCTTTTCTAAATAAGATTGGAATATGGATCAAAATCACAATAGAAAAATGCTAACAAAAGGAATATTAAATATGCACAATAGCTTAAAAAAATAATCACTACTTATCTCAGAGTATAGCCTTAAATCGCTTGAATTGAATGGAATGGAATTGAATGAATAAACTCTGAAATTCGTGCACTATTTATAGCCTCAAAAATCCCATCTTCGACTGGTCTTAGAATCCTAGGACTGGTCGTAGCGTCAAAGATTTTGAAAGATTTCCACGGGATTAGATTTGCTATACTCACGACTGGTCTTAGGTATACTACGACCGGTCGTGGACCACCTATGACTAGTCATGAGACACCTACGACCGGTCGTGGTACTCGAGATAAGTCGCTGGAGTTCGAGTCGTAGAACTACGACTGGTCGAAGGATGAGTCGTAGGACTTCTCAGGACTGGTCGAAGCAAGTCCAGGACTAGTCGAAGGACAACCAGGAAAATCTGAAAATCTGTAACAACCTAGGACTGGTCCTGAGAAACCTAAGACTGGTCGAAGTAAAGCTAGGACTGGTCTTAAGATTTCTAGGACTGGTCTTAGAACAGTCACACCAAGTAAATTAAAATATTCGGATTATGTATCCAAAATGACCTATCATATAGACCAACCTAAGGTCAATCTAAGGTCAAACAAACCTTGAGTGAGATGGACATTGAAGTCTTGAAGGTCTGTATTCTCAGATGATCTTGAAGTAGAAGCTTGAGTCAAGTTGATAGTCTTTCTCGAGCTTGGTACATTCTTGACTTATCTTGATGAAGTCTTCTAATCTTGAACTTGATAGAAACAAACTTGGAGTCTTCTATTGTTGCAGACTTCATTCATGACATGTCTTGCAAGCATTCTTCATTCATGATCTTGTCTTGAAAACATTCTTCATTCATGATCTTGTCTTGAAAACATTCTTCATTCATGATCTTGTCTTGAAGCAATGGGTAGTCACAAACAAGAAACACAAGAAGTACAAGACATATAGGTTTTGGCACTACAAAATTTGACAAGCAAAGGGATATGAAATCATAGCACTAACAGCTACTTAATTCCATATAATTTGGAACCTCTATTTACGAGCATAGATTAGTCACCAGTTCTCGACTTTGGAGGATCATATCAGCTTGAACGAACTTACCAATTCTTTGCTGCTTGCCATTCTCCAACATTTGATCCACCTTCCATCTCCGTCACTGTAGATGGTGATGATGTGCTGATCACTCCAGGGTCTATTGCAGGAATATTCAATCTTATCATATCCCTTGTTGGAATCCCTGATATGGATTTGGAAGATCCTGAAGTTCGGTCCAAGGTCACTAAATTTCTCTGTCATAATCGTGATGTTGAGTGGTACTAAGGAAATACTCTGAAAGTCAAGTTCATGGAACCACGTTATCGAGTCCTACATGGTTTCTTGCTTCAAACATTTACTCCAGAGGCTCTAACAGAGCTGATCTCACTGGCTTCATGACTATGATAATCTATTCAATTGTCGTTAGAGTCAAGATCTATCTGCCTAACCTGATTGTATATCAACTAGTGTATGCTTATCATAGGGCTAGGGACATTCTCCTACCATATCCCTGGATCATCAATACAATCTGTAATGCCATAGGATTCCAAACCACAAATGATCCAGTTCTTGCTCTCCAATTCTTCAACAAAAGCAACATCCGAAGGATGGATCTGGTGCTTCACAAATATCCTGAGGAGCTCTTGGAGGAAGGAATCCAAGTTGAGGGAGAAGATAGGGCTAGAGACGCCCCTATGAGAGGGACCGGGATGACCGAAGAAGATGCCTCCAGACCACAACATGCTCCATCAGCATCAACATCTGGGCAGGCAAAGAGGTTTAAGCTCCAGTCAGACAAGCTTGGCGCTATTCAGCACGATGTCTCTCAGCTCAGGGAGTCGATGAATGAGAGATTTACTGTCCTAGAACGGATGGTGCTAAGTATGCAACAAACCATCCAGCAGTTGGTAGACGTGATGACTTGCCGCCAGGACAACATGACACCATCACATTCTGCACCATGATGATGATCACTACACACTATCACATACACTCCACTCATAATTCTGCATATGAATATTAGTATCTGTTGAGTATTCTATGGCTATCTGAGTGTGTGTGATAACTAACTAATCTGGTACATTTGTTGAAAATTGTAGATGTCCATGGTCGGGCTGAATGTTTTTTTTTTAACTGGTTGATTACTGTTGTCTGTGGCAGTATGTGTGGATATTTTGGTTTTACTTGGTAATGGCTAAATAAATTTATACTTTTATTGCCATAATTATGTTTAACATACCTTGGTTTGTCAAGTTTCTGATATGGTATGCATGTGTTATTTCTTGCTGAATATTCTAATCTGCCTCTCCTTCTGGTTGGTTCTCCCATGCAATTCACACCTTAGTCAATATCCTTTACTATACCTTTGCCAATGACTGACAAAAAGGGGGAGAACAATTCAAAAACACCTCGAACCAAAATTTGTGTATCTATCTACGTTGTTGCAGGTGTGGGGGGAGCAGCTGCAAGAAAGGGGGAGTTTTGAAGTAAGGGGGAGCAGATACTTATAGAATGTATACATGGGGTAGAAAAATTATAAATTGTGTAAATACATGAAGAGACAATTTAGGGTGTGTCTAGAAGTGTTATAGGGTGTTTTGGGTATTTTCTCATGTAATTGACAAAGGGGGAGATTGAAAGTGCACCTGCTAGTGCCCTAGTTTGTTAAGTTACGTGAGTGGTGGGTCAGATTATCTACAGAGCTCGATAGGAAGAACAATTCAAGCGTCTACCTCAATCGGATGTATAGAAGCTCGCAACAGGAAAATCATAGTCTCACATCCCATGTCCCAAAACACCAGCTGATTAAAACCCTTAAAACAAGATAGACATCTTAGGGTTTTTGAGGTGAGAAAACTTTTTCAAAATAGGAGAATCTCTATGTTTTTCTCACCTTGTCGATCTTATCGAAACACCCTCGATATGATCGACCTATTCTATCGATGTCCTCGATACCTTAACGATATTATCGATGAGAGGACAAAAAATGTCCAGCAACTAAATATTCATCTGGACGGATTTATCGATGTATCGATAAAAGCACTAAATATGTCCAACAACTTCACAACATAAATGGACGAATTATCGATATATTGATACACATATCGATATCATTGATATTCAAATTTCGAGTCCATCGAGAGTGGCTCGATAAGATCGACAAACAGATTTTCGGCGCCCCTGTTTTTTAAAGAAAATCTCAAAAGTCTTCGATAACATCGATGCTCTTCCGATATGATCTGAATTCAAATATCGATAAGATCAGAGGTCCATCGATGATATTGATAGTGGACGCACATTTCTTATAGTAGATATCTCAAGTTGTTTTTAATTATGATCGGGGCCCTTCGATAGAATCGATATTCAAATATCGATGATATCGGCACCAGGTCGATTGCATCGAACAAGGACATAAATCGTCCAGCAAGCTTAAAGGCAAATCCGCTAGATTTATCGATGCATCGACTCTGATCTCGATATCATTAACATTCAAATTCTAATGATCTCGACGGTTCTCCTGATTATTCATGAAAACCTAAAATATCTCAAATTCAAGTCTCTCTTATTTTTCAAGTGTCGATTAATCGAACCTATCATCGATGGAATCGGAGTTCGAAATCTGATGACATCGACGATAACTTCGATTCATCGACCTACTGACAAGAAGTTTCAAAAGCATATGACATTGAGTCTGAGTCATCGAGCAGACCATCGATGCTATCGAGAGTATACGCTTGATGATATCGAACCTGCTCGATGATATCAAACTCTGTCATAAATGTGACCATTTTATATCCGTTGGAACTTTTTGGCTATATATAGAGGACTTGTCTTTTGTTGTTGTAAGAGAGAAAAGTGAGAGCTTTTGTGTGTTTCAACTTACATTTTATACCCTAAGCCCTTTCTCTCGAGGGAGTTCATCCTCCAATCCACCCTCACCATTGACATTCAATAGAGTGGATTGGAGAATGAACTTCAGCATTCAAGGATCCTTCTGCTACTACCTGATTGGCAAATCATTATGCTGGGATGCCTTGAATGCATAAGAGTGGAACTATTATACCTTCCTTATATGTAACCTTTAGAGAGTAGGATTCCATCTTAACCTTGACCCAACCCTAAGCCTAGTCTTGGTATATCTTTTGTGTTGCGAATTATGGGAGCAGAAGACTCTTCGTCAACAAGGAGGAGGAGATCTTGGGCATTGTGCTTAATGGGGCTTACCAACTTATATGTAAGTATCTAGAGTCCAAGAGGACACTTGCGATCATTCCTTTCTAGGATTAGGTTTTAAGTAATTCTCACCCTTTGAAGTCCTCAAGGAGACCTCCGACGGGAATGTACGCTGTGGGTGCATTGTGTAGACCCTTGCTCTGTGGAGAGCATAAACATCTGGTTAGGAGTGAACTAGTGAAACTACAGGGTTAGAGGTGAACCAAGTAGAAACCTATGGGTGCGTTGTGTGGACCCTTGATCTATGGAGATCATAAACATCTGGTTAGGAGTGAACCAGTAAAACTTCAGGGTTAGAGGTGAACCGAGTAGAAACCTCTGTGTAAAGGATGAAGGTGAACCTAATTTAAAACCCTAGGTTTGAGGTGAACCCTAGGAAACCTCCTTAGTGAAATCCGGTACACTCAAGGGTTAAGTGCGGCAGCCGGGAGTGGAGTAGACAAGTAGTCGAACCACTATAAAAATGACTATGTCTGTGATTGATTCTTATGCTTGATCATTTGTATGATTCTGTTAACTGAATTCATATCTGCTCACACTTCACACAAAGTCACATCCATCATAAACTATAACTGCTTCATACTTATTATTTGAATAGTTCTGTGATTGGATCCTCTAGTATGCTTGAAAGCCAGTTGAGTTACATTTGAGTAATCCTGAAAATTGCATACTTGTTAAGATTAGAGTGATAGGATTTTTAATAACTCGTAAATCTTTAAAAAGTCCTATTCACCCCCCTCTAGGACATATTGACATATTCCAACTTCAACTCAAGCAGTCTTTACCACTATTTCAGGGTTATGGTCACACAACGTATGCTGACGCAGATTCAACGTAGGAGGGTGCGAGGAAATGTAGAGACAGACTTAGGATTTTCCATTTCGCCAAATGACAAAATTTACCAAAATAGACGGTATAGATTGGACCTATATGTCTCATAAATCAGGTGAAATTATCCCGGGTCACTCCTAGACTGTCTGTTGACTAGTTTAGATGACAAGTTACCCATTCCAACTTCAAATAATCTGAAAAACATGAATGTACAGTAGTTTGGACGCGAAACAGAGTCGAGGGCCAAGGGATGCAATTCGGGGGACCCGTGGTGGACCTGGGGTATCATTGGCACCCCGGGAGGGGGGTGGCCACCGCCCTACCCCGTCGGCACCGCACCTACTACGGTCTACCGCGGTCCCCTTTGCTCGGGCCTGTCGGGTTGACGCGAGCCGGCATCGGGCCGACCCCTAGGCACATGTGGGGCCCACGAAATTTTGTGGGGACCCCTATTTCTTGTCCGTTTACACCCCTCCCTGTCAAAGCATCCCTCCAAGCTCTCCTTTTTCTTCAAAAATTCGTGTTTCTCTCTCAAATCTCCCCTCCATTCACCCATTTCATCATTTTCCTTCAAAACACACACACCCCCACCATTTTCAACAACACCCACCTCCCAAGCTTTTCATTTCCTTTCATTTGAACTCTTAAACCCCACCCCCCTTCAGTCTCAAATTCGTGTAAACCCATTAAACCATCCCATCTCTTCATTTTCCTTCTTTAACCCCTATCATTTGAGCCTTGACACACCCTTTGGAGGCTCAAATCTGTGGAGACCTAAAGACCCCAACCCTTTTCTCCCTTTTCTTCACTTTTCCATAGCTCTATTCGAGCTTATTACGGCCGTATTTTCGATTTCCACCTTTCTCTCTCATGGAAAAGAGAAAGGGTGTCATGGATGAAGCCGGGCCCAGTCGCCCTACTCATTCAAGGAAAAAGAAGGGCGCCACCGCAAGCATGGGCGTTGAACGTGAGATGTAAACTAAGCCGGACCTTGATCACTAGGCTCCTCTCCCAAGAGCTCTACTGATGGATCTATCGCATAGAGTTTATAAGGGCCGTAGGGTCTTTTTTTGAAGCACACTTGGATGAGAGGCTCTTTGGGGAGTATCTATTATTGGAGCGCCTAGGTGAGGCCGGTTGGGGCCCTGTGTTTGAGGAAAAATATCGTGCAAATGTGGGCACTGTCCTTGCATTCTATGCACATATTCAAGAGCCTATGCTGGAGCCCTTGCAGTTCAAGATTCCCTTTGGGAAGAGGTCAGGAGGCGACAACTGATGCTGGCCTGATAGCTCGACTCATGGGAATACCGCTTGGCCAAGTCCACATGAGCAAGACGAATCTGAAGAGTGCACGTGAAAGGGATCACCGTACGCATTTCCTTTGTGGCTGACTGGTTCAGTGGCAGCCTAACAATAGCCTTCTAGCGACTAATATGACTGACGATTTCCATCTGCTTCACCACATCTTCACGTTCAACGTCTATCCCAGGTGGAGCAACCGCAACGAGTGCACGCGCCTGATGGTAGATTTCCTGTATCAAGTGGGGAAGGGAGAGAAGTTGTGCATGCCTACATATGTTTTACGACAGATAGTTCTTACCGCACGCTCCAATAGAAGGACTGACCATTCCCCTTCGGCCGACTCATATGCAAGATTGCACACGAGTTGGGCTACGGACTTGACGCAGAACTCCCAGTGTCGTAACATTTCATCGATGAAACTACTCTCAATCACATGGAAATCGGGCCATGACAATGGTAAGCTCGACTTAAGGAGAGTGAGGATGAGACGGAGAGTGAAGAGGAAGAGAGTGAGGAAGAAGGTGGAGATGAAATAGAAGAGGAAGAGAGCGAGGAAGAAGAGGAGGTCAGGACACGGAGGAGAGCTCCCCTCCTACAACACCAGAGCAGGACACTGACCGGGCTGCTAGGGATTCCCGTATAGCTCGACTTGAGGAGGGTTAAGCTGTCCTATGACAGGATATGATGGATCTTCGGGGTCTCGTGAAACATAAGTTCAAGAAGATGACTTGCACCTTGAAAACTATCATGTGTTGTCTGCAGGATAAGGGCACCCCTCCTTCTTCGCCAGACTCGGATGCCTAGTCATCCATGCCGTCGCCTTGTGGCTTGTTTTGTGGCTATGATAGAATCTTTGTGTTTTCATGTTGATAGGCCTAGTAGTGTAGTAGTTGGTAGCATGTGTTAAATGTTTGAAGTCTTGGTTGTATTAGCTCACATGCATTTTCTGTCATAATTCATGTAACACTGTGTTTCATGTATTATGACAATTTTGGTAAATGAAATGCATGAAGTTACTTTAATCTGTGTATGAATGCTACGTAAAAGTGTTTATGTGTATGCTAAATCTGACCTGGGTTGCACCCTATGTTGAATATAGGGAATGCCACCTACGGTCACGCGGAGCACGGAAAGCCTCACACTTACTGATTTGATGGACCAGGCACCTCCCTGTTCATGAGACTATGCCTGAGTCTCAGCCATCTACTGGTCCTATAGTTGGGCTGCTACCTTACACACCACTGGTTCGTGAGCAACATTGTACGTCTTCTTCGACGCAGCATGTGCCTCAGTCAGCCCCACCTACAGATAGGTTAGAGCAGTTATTGATGATGATACACTAGTAGCAGGTGCAGCACCAGCAGTAGCAGATGCAGTATCAGTAATAGCTTTTGGCCACTATTGCAGGGTCCCTAACTCAGGGTGGGAGTGCGACTCCACCTTCACCATCTGTACACCCTACTGAGACTGTAGGGCCTTCCTCTCAGGATGAGGGTGTGGCTATACCTGCTCCTGCTGTATACATTATGGGGAACTTGGGTACTAGTGGCCTTCTCGAGCGATTCCAGCGCTTGTGGCCCCCTACCGTTACGGGTTCTCACAGATCCGAGGAGGCTGAGTACTGAATAGATCTCATCTCTAAGATGTTGAAGCTGCTGCACTGCACTGAGAAAGAATAAGTTGAGCTAGCCACCTATATGTTCGAGAAGAAGGCTAGTTTATGGTGGGACAACATCCTACAAACGGTTCCCATAGGACACGTGTGGACTTGGGGTGCATTTAAGATACACTTCCACGAGAAATATTTCCCCCTCACATACTGCCATGAGAAGGAGGGAGATTTCCTTTGCCTCCGACAGGGGGGCATGACAGTGGCAGAGTACGAGAATAGGTTCACGGAGCTAGCCAGATATGCTCTTTTGATACTAACTAATGAACCGATGAAAATACGGCATTTTTCAGATGGGTTGCAGCCCGATATCCGCACTTAGATGTGTTGCGATAGCATTTCCAATTATGTCGAGCTAGTCAACATGTCTCTAAGAGCTGAGCAAGATGGAGACAGAGTTTCTCGAACATGTATACCAATGGGCCCGAGGCCTCAACCTGAATCATAGGACCGGCCGGTCCTAGGTAAGAGGCCATAAGTAGACTTGCCTCCCAGGCCCATGGCTCTGCCGACCCAACAAAGGCGAACGAAATGTTGATGTACATATTGTGATAAAGGCGGACACACGACCCCTTCTGTTTCACCAAGATGAAAGACAACGGTGTCACGCCACCTCAGAAGATCAACCGTCAGCCACCACGTGATATAGCGACTCTACCCCTACGATCTGCATCACCAGCGCAGCCATTTTACTGACCACCTGTACCTCAGAATAGGCTGCCTCAAAGACCTATGACAACACAACCAAACCATCCTCAACAAGCCCGTGTGCATGCACTTGCAGTTGAAGCACCTGAGTTAACAACTGTAGTGCCTTTGACCTTTGAGGTCACTGCTTACATTTAAGGTACGCCTGTATTCCTAATGGTAGACAATAGGTCTAGTAAACCAGTTCATATGAAATAATAGGCCTAACAATCGATTATTATCCTCATTATAAAAAAATATAATATGGTAACTAGAGAGGACAAATATGTTGTAAATAATAGAAAGGTCGAAATTGAAAATTTCTACAACTTCAAGTTGCTAATAGCTTGGTCATATCTTTTAAGAATTCTTATATTCATACTAGGAATTATCCTATGATTAAATTTGATTATACGTAAAGATATATGTATATATATAAATATAAATATATATATATATATATATATTTGTACAATTAAATTAGAACCCTCGAGTAGGATTGAGTTTCATAGTTTAATACTCTGTAAGATCATGTTAGAGGTGGACCATAGTAAGGTTATAAGTTTCTTATTTCCCTTGTAAATTCAAGGTTCATATCGCGTTGAGGAGATGTCCCTTTTCTTTCCCTTCCCACGGCCTTATGTTGCTAGCATTCCAAACTACTGCAATATTTTAGGACTCTCGACTCTTCCCTACCTTCCGAAGTTAATGAAACCAAAGTGCAAATCTGCTTATAACCCTCTAGCTGTATGATTGAAATGTTGACCTACAACTATAATATGAGGAGATTGAAAACCCTTTTAGTATAGTCTTTTGACTATGAGCTCCAGGAAAGAACTTATTATCCACCAAGTTAAACATAGGTTAAACAAGAACTCTCGTTGAACAAGATCCAGAGAACAACCTCATAGACATGAGGCTTGAACCTCCTAGCGAATTATAATACTCCTTAAATACTTAGGATGATCCGATTTCGAAATTTTAGAACCATATCCATACGAGGCATTTGCGGCTTAACTCAATTCTTAATCCTGGGTGATTACAAAAGGACTTACTGCTTTAACCGAGCGGAAGACCTGGATCCATCAGGATTAGGAAGGGATACAATGTATTGTCTGCCTTGGTCAAGCGGGCAATCGACGTATCGGGTTCGAGCTTACCACAACTGACTTTCAATATTAGCCCAATAATAAATGGTTGAACATACCACCTTTAGGTAAACTTTAACATCAGACACTTAGCACGATAATAATGACTTAGACATTTATCTTCAAACCTCAAAGGTATAAACTTTTAAGGAGGGTAGACCGATATGAGCTAGGCTAGTGTAGCTGTTATATACCCTAACACGTATATAAATTTGAAACCAACAGAACTAACCTGAAAACCTTTACTTATTACTCTTAGACAATTTTGGGGACGAAATTTTTCTTTAAGGGGGTAGATTGTAACATCCTAAAAAAATCCGTACAAAGACCCGAGTACCACCTCAGGCAGAAATCACTTAGGATCAAATCCTTTAAGAATTAAACAAAATTAACTAAGTGTTAAATTAGACTAGCTATAAAATCCGCTTGATCCACTTTAAATATGATCTGAAAGACCCACAACTTGTAGAATCAATGACGCTAAGTTACCCTAAAATCTAGGATCAATCTCATTACCCAGTTGCTCTCAGGAGCATCACAAAAATCCGTATCGGACCTGGACCACACCTCGAAAGTCTAATTACCGTGAAACTAAACGATTATGACCGCCTTGCAGGACTTGACAACCACCTCAGAAATCAAGTCCAGATAGTGTCCCGAAGTTATTCGCTTGAGCCCGGAGTGAAGTGAGTGAGAAACATGAATATATTTAGAAATGAAATCTAAATTTAAGTAATCTGAGACTTGTCGCTTGCGGGCCGAATATAAGGATTCAGACCGTCAGAATCTGACCCAAATACACCCTCGGATCAGGAGAAATTTCATACACAGGCCAATGTACTTGTGGCTTTGATCGGTGATCGTGGATCGTTGAACTGAAATTGGTTCACCACGGGGGATCTGTAAATCTGATTGGATTGAAAACTTAACTCAACCTAGATCCATGGTCAGGGAGCTTAAGTCCGACCTTCGGTTCAAGGGGGGCTCCGGAAGTGCTTCGTTGAGCTGAAACAGACTCCATTTGGCTATAACCTAAGTATACCTTGGCCCTAGGGCCACTTTCATAAGTTTTAGGCCTATATAAGGACCTTAAACCCTCTCTCATTCACTCCATACGAATTTGGAAAAAATCCTAGGAGTGATAAGAGAGTAAAGAGAGAGAAAGTGAGAGAGAAGTTGGAGTCACTCCTGGGATTCGATCCCTACTATTCTACGTGCCTATCTATCACTACCAAATCATTATTTCAGCAATTCTGACTTCGTTCTTAGGTAAGAAAACCTAACCGTAATCCGTTCTAGGGTTTCACTTGTTACAAGTGGCGAGATAGGTAACTTAATTCATGCTATAGGTCGCCAATCCACCGTTGAGAAAGACTAAGTGTCTAAAATGACTCTATTACGCATTTACCGGTGTAAGGTGCAGACTATAGATGTATAAGTTATGGTTTTCAAGGGTTTCAATGTCGGTTAATGATTTATTCTTGATGTGGATGCTATTTCACATGCAAAATGCGACGTCTATTTTGCGTTTCAGTTATATACGAACTATGTGGCGTTTAGCGTATTCTTTGTATTTATAAAAAGTACCGTATACGTATGAAATTTGAAAGGGTGTTTACCATGATTAATTGTCGTCTATGTATGTTAGATGTATGTATAATAACTCCTGGGCGAAAGGATTAGCCCTGATACATGTTATATCAACATATGTTGTGTATGTTATTATGTGTAGCTTAAGTATTTGTGAAAATGACTGAATGAGTATAGAATTTGCATTCGTGCTCGCCATGACTAATTGTCATGGATATATGATTGTCGTATAGGTGACAACCCTTTGACAAAAGGATTTGCCCTTATATGTATGATAACTAATATATAATATGTATGATGGAGGGTGTAGTCTAAGTGTTTGTTGAAATGACTGAATGAATACGAAATCATGATTTGTACCTATCATGGCTATGGGATGCAAGTACATGATGATTGTGTATGTGACAACTCATTGTCGGAAGGATTTTTCCAAGTACATGTTAAAAATTGACATATGTCATGTAGGTTGATAGGTGTAGTATAAGTGTTTGATAAAATGTTTGTATGACTAAGTATTTGGTGAATTGAACTGTGTATGGGTGTTGAGATATGATTCTCAACTACCTTAGGGATGTGTATGATTTCCTCCATACAAGTTGTTTAGTTTGTTCGCTTTACTTGTGAAAGGCATGTGTATGAATTCTTGTGCATGTTGCATCTTATACATGCTTAATAATATGATTGGACTACTTGGTTACTACTGTTCGGACTACTCCACATGCTTTTTGGTTAAGGTTGAATGTGTATGGGGCTATGCTATAGTCCAAGCAATCAGTAACAGACTTTGATTTTGTGGCTGAGATTCATTCGCCACGAAGGACGTGTTTGACGAACCCAAGCCGTACTAGAGTTGTCAGCAGTGGTTAGGCCACACGGAGTGTTTACGCACTTTATGTTGATCAACTTCTGGTGCGCTCATACTAGTCGAGCTCGTCAAGTTACCCGATTGACCCGATGTATGTTTACCATGTTTGGACGCTACTGCTTGAACCTAAGGTACCAAACTCACCAGTGAAAATCCGGTTAACCTTATTATCTCGATTCACTAAGACTCATGAGCTGGACATGGTGGTATGGGACACCGTGGTCGAGCTGTCGGCCTATGCTGGGGCGACGAGCCTCCCCATAGTGACCAGTGAGCAACCCAGACTCGTGAGCCGAAAATGGTGGTATGAGACACTATATTCGAGCTGTCGGCCTACACTGATTTGGTGATGAGCCCTTTATAGTGATCTCGAGTACAAAATAAGCCTACCCTGGCATAGCCTGGCTGTGATCCCCAGTCAGGTTGGCGATGAGCCTTCGAAAATAGACTGTCAGTTGGTAGGGTGTTGGTGGTAGTGACTTGAACTTGCCTATCGTATGTGATTAACTAGGATTGACGACCCTAGATGGATCATTATTTAGGAATTGATAAAAGGGAGGTACCTTAGTTTCCCAATCCTGCTGTATGAAATGGACTAATAAAAACTCGATAATCACGTTCATAATATCGCACTGCATGAGCCCCGGGTTGAAGAGCACAGAGGGAAGAAAGCATGTCACGACCGTAAGATGGTGTCGCATGAGGGAGTGTAGGCGAGGGCATGCATCATTGTTCATATCATTCTTACATTAATAAGAGTATCTAGGTATGTTTGACTTTACTGTTTTATCATTACTGCTTAACTGAATTAATAACATGTTAACCTTTGCTGTATAGTTCCACTGAGTTGATCACTCACTCCCATGTTATGGGACGGTGTTTTAAACACCAACCAGACTCTGTCTTGATTTCAGATGACGACGTGACCCTAAAGGCGGAGCCTAATTTCTATGACGATGAGGACGAGTTCTCGTATATGCAGTTCTCCGGCCGCTTCGCTTAGGCTATCTGAATCGACGGGGCTACAGGGATTATCATTGTAGTTGTACTGTTTAACATTTTGATTTTGAGACTATTATATGTATATGGTGACTCAGTGATGTATTCATACTCTGGAGACCGATCGTGATTTTTTTACTTATATACGTTTATTTATGTCTTTCAGTCTTCCGCTTGCATTTTACAGCTTAATCTAGAGTATGAATTACTGCTTTTGTATAATCCCACTCATGATTAACGCATTAACATAGATAACATTCAATTATAAGCATATATGTTACATAAGTGATGTTTTGGAACTCGGGAGTTGAGTTGCTACTTGAACCTCGATTTTCAGGGCATTACATTAAGGATTTCCTGGATCAGTCATAAGTTTGTTGAAAATTTTAAAAATTTTCTGTTAGGCTTAGACTAGTCCTGGGGACTGTTCGACTAGTCATAGAATAGTGTCGTCTGGTTCTTCGATCAGTCGTAGACCTTCGACTCAAACTACAACAATGATTTGCACGTAGCATCAACGAGTCGTGTGTGACCTTCGACTAGTCGAAGGTGCCTTACGACCAATCGAAGGTGCCCTACGACCAGTCGTGAAACAATCTTATCTTATCACGCCTGAATTTTCAAATGTCTGTTGGATCTTCGACCAGTCGTAGCAACTTAAGACCAGTCGAAGATGAGATTTATTCACACTATAAATAGAGCACGAATCTTAGAATAAAAGAGACCATTTGGCTAATTTAATTCGGTCTTCTAAGAGATAAATTTGTGCTCCGTTTAAAGCTAAGTGTGCTTATTTAATATTCTCTTTCTTTATCTTTGTTAATTGATTTTGTTTCTTGCATGCCAATCTAATCTGTAAAGAGGAAGTTTTATTTTCCTTCTGCTGGAATCAAAATCAATTCAAGCTAGCCCATTTGTTTTAATTTAAAATCTATTAGAAATTAGAACCATTATAAAGTGAGTATTGGACATTGATCTTGAACATTCAAATCTCTACTCTAACTCGGTTCTTTTTGGGCTGCTACATCGAAGGAGAAATTCAGCTATTTTACATTTATTGTAAATTCATTTATTTTGATTTTATTTAAGGTTAAGCCAAAAAAATCTCAAAGCTGTTGGTTATCTGAGGAGAGCCAGAAAACTCAGAAGTGATGGTTTTTTGAATTGTGTAAGCCCTTTGAAAAAGATACAATTGTAAAGGTTTTGGGTGAACCTGTGAAAACCTACTTGATAGTGAATGCTAATATCCCCTGTGTGAGGATATTAGGAGTAGAGTAGCATTTTGTGTGGCCATTGTTGAACAGTTGGTGTACACACAGGCAAACCACTATAACTCCTTATATTGTGTGGAAGTGTACTTTATTTTCCCATCTTTGATTCTTCTTTTGTGGAATGTATGTGGATGTGAATGTTGTAATAGTTTAGATTTAAATTTCTACAATTTATTTCAAGCTATTCTTTTATTTGTTTGAGCTTTAGTTTCTCTAAATTGTTATAGTAAGGTTGCCCTGCCATTTTTATGGTGTTTGGTTGTCCCTAGAATAATCAATATTTGAGATTACATTCTATTCCTCTGTTTAGTTTCAATTTTTTTATTCTTAGAAAGTTTGAGTTCTTGATACAAAGATCTATCTAGAAATCAGGTTGTCCTACCATAAACTTTGGTTTTTGGTGTAAGGTTGTCCTTAGAGCAACTTTTGTATCAACCTCTCAATACTTGTTTGTTGAGGTTGCTATTCATTTCAACATTGTATATTGATTTACTTTATTTAGCTATCTTGTTATTTCAATTCTACTGTAATTATTTTAAATTTGGCATAGTCCTATTCACCCCCCCCCCCCCTTAGGACATATAGCTTGGCCATTTCAGCTTACCCTTCCCTTTCTTACCAACAAGTTAAGAGAGCCCATACTTTCCATCTCATCTCCCTTACATCTCCTCTCTCTCTCTCTCTCTCTCTCTCTCTCTCTCTCTCTCATTTCTCATTTTCATTCCAAGCAAATTCTGTGAGAGCAACGTCCAAGATCTCCAAAGAAACTAGGTGTAGCCCACCTTCCAACATCCCATTTCCACCATCCACGCTTCATCTCGACCAGTGAAATGCATTCCATGGAGCTCTAGGATGCATCGGTGGGAGAAGAAGTCCAAGAAGATCTTTAGGTGGGTGTCTTTTATGATTTGATTTGTGTGATCTTAATGATTTGAGGGCCCACATATGGTGGGACCCATCTTGATATATGCCTTGTATTAAAGAGGGACCCATAGTGGTGGTGTCCCTCCTATCTCCACTGTTCTCTCTTACTCTCTCTCCCTATCTCTCATTCCCATCTTATGGCCCACCATGAAGTATTTTTATCCATACCGTACACCATGTAGGGGGCACCGCTGTCCAAGCAGGGCCCACCTCGCTGCCATGCCCGGGGCCACCATTGATGTCTGTTTCGTGTTGGCCCAGGCCACTGAGAAAACACAAATATCAGAGTGATCCAAATAAGGTGGGTCACATCTACGTGGGACCCACCAGCCGTGGGCCCCACACGTGAGACCCACACGCACATCCATACCGTCCAGCGTCCAGGGACACTGGACGTGTATATGCAGTGAAGTATGAATTGACAGTAAGGTGTACTAACCTACTTCTATAAAAAGGAGAATATAAAATATAATATTATATATATTATATAACATATATATGTTATGGTGGGCCCTACGTTGGACACACCTGCTCTGTCGGTTGGAAACAGTTGTAGCTGTAGCGTACAACAGCTATATAGTTGTTGTGTACATCCAGCGTAGGACATAGACCCCACCATGATGCAAGTGTTGTATCCACCGACCATAAGGGTGGGACGGTGGGACCCACCAGCAGGAGAACGGATTGGCCGGGGTACCTCATACCAACTACATGGCTGGTGAGTCACCGTCAGCAAGTTCTGTAGGCCCCCAATGATGTATATGTTTTATCTACACCATCCATTGTTTGGACGGTGGGGCCCATCATGATGCGTGTGTTGTATCCATTCCATCCAACCATTCTGAGATATCATTTTATGGTACAAGGTAAAGAATGAGTTAGAACTAAAGTTTAAGTGGGCCCCACCATTGAAATAGTGGACAGTGACATCCACCGTTCAAAAATTATAAGGGCCACAGTAGTTTCCGATTAAGCTGATATTTGTTTTCACTTCATCTATCTCTATGTTAATTTATGAATAGGTTGGATCTTAAAATACATCACTGTGGGCCACATCGTGCAATCCAGTCATGGTATGGTCTAGATAATCTTTCGACTTGATATATTTAAGGGTCATGTGCAAGGCCCACTTGTTATATATTTGTGGCCCATTTGATAAGGCCCATTGTGATATATTTCTAGCCCATTTGAGGCCTACCTATGATGTATATTTGAGGCTCACCTATGATGTATATTTGAGGCCCACCTGTAATTTATATTTAAGGCCCACCTGTAATGTATATTCGAGGCCCATGTCATAGGGCCCACTTACCTTATATTTAAGGCCCATATGATGGGACCCACCTACTTAAATCTGAGGCCTATGGGTAAGGCCCATTATGATATCTATTAGGCCCATTAGTGTGGCCCATTGATGTAGCCCAATCAATGTATATGAAGCCCATTGGTGCGGCCCATGGATGCGGTCCACTTGATGTATATGAGGCCCACTGGTGCGGCCCATGTGATATGGCCGACTCAATATATATGAGGTCCATTGCGATGTGTGATTACTCCATAATGTATGTATGATGATTATGGAGGGCCATGCCTTAGGGGCAATGATAGTTTAATGTCCACATTGATGGGCAATGATGGTTAAATGTCCACATTGTGACCTTCCCTTAGGCCCTTTATTATGCCAATTTCGATTGTCGAGGCTGATTCCGATTGTTGAGGTCGATTTCGATTGTCGAGGTGGAGTCAGATTGTCGAGGCCAATTCTAATTCCAATTATCGAGGCCGAGTCAGATTGTCGAGGCTGATTCCGATTCCGATTGTCGAGGCCGATTATCGAGGCTGAGTCAGATTGTCGAGGCCAATTCCGATTCCAATTGTTGAGGCCGATTGTTGAGGCCGATTCTGATTGTCAAGGTCGATTTCGATTGTTGAGGTTGATTCCGATTGTCGATACCGATTATGAGTATGTGACAGCATAACATCATGATACATGCCCATACGCATCATTTGCATGTTTATTATGAGATGTGGTTGACCGTCACATATGTCATTGGACAAGTTGTTATGAGACTCCATGATAGGCAAAGATTGTCTCACATGAGTGCATGGTATGCGCAAGATTGATGCATGATTGGACTACATGACTCATGCATCTTACATTGTGTGATTGTGATTATTGTACGCCCTAGCAACGTTAGGGCTGTGACCTCCACATGCATGTCGTGGATGGCTAGACAGGACACTGAAAATGTTTGGTTCGAGAATCTGGGCACTTTAGATGTCCGTGGGTGAAAGTCCCTAAACCACCTTTGCCAAGAGACGCCCCAACATCGAGACCGAGTGGATACATGAGTGCTCAAGTATCGAATACCAGGAGACTGCATCTCCCACTATGTTATGGTCGGTTGGGAGGGGGTGTCGCTTTACCTCCTCAAGGGTAGTGGGCATATCTAGGTTGAGTTTGACCAGCTTGTGAATCAGTCAGCTATCGACATACCGGGTAGATATTGGTTGACTACTGGCCAGGCGGATAGTGAGGTCTCTTCCACTTGCAAGGTTGCGTGTCCAGTGGGCGACGATTGCATGTAGAGTGTACTAGACCCCGGTGATGATCCCAGTAATGTACAACATTGATTTGTAGAGCAGGAGTTACATACTCATTCATTCATTCATTCACTATCCACACGGGCTGGTGGTGCGCAATTAATTATTATGTGTACTTTCATAATTGCCAGGATTTCGGTTGGGGTGCACGACTAACCTAAGATCAGGAGCTTACCACACTGAGTCTATTTGTCCAAATTTAGGTATGAGACTGGTTTGGATAGAAGTCCTTTGTGATAGGCCCCATAGCCTGCGATATCACGTACTATCATACCGACTTCACACTGTAGCTTGGTCATTTCATTCGCACCACATATTGTATATTGCATTACATCCTCGCATATGACATTTTGGGGTGCTATGTTTCTATATTTATTTGACATAAATGAGGTTGATGATATTTTTATGGACTTGGTTAGTATATCTACTTACTCTAATATTGTATGGTTCGTGGACTTACTAGTATATTTCTGTTTATTCTGATATCATATAATTCATGATCTTGACAGTATTTTCGACATTGTATGATTATGGCATTGTATTGATTACTTAGTACTTATCTTATGCACACACTTACACCATGCTCTAAGCTTTCTATAAGCTTATGAACGATAGATGCATGCAAGTGGCGTTAGGTTGCAGCAGCGTTGATCATGGAGCGTACAACCATCTTCTGGAGCTTTGATTTTTGATATATGTATTTCCCTTTCAGCACTGTATTCAAATGTTTATATTAGTGGATATGTGATGATGATGTTATTCTTATGAATTGGGTATACTTGTGATTATGCTTCTTATGAGATACATGTACGTTGGAAAAACCTCCGTGTTAGATCCTAAGATCGGAATCTGGTATATGCACGTTGGAAGCCGAGAATGGGGTACTACGGGAGCTGTCGGCACCGGATCAGCAATCGAAAATTTTGTGAGCTCGGTTTCTGAGTTTGGGGAGTGACAGAAGTTGGTATCAGAGCATAACTTGGGAATACCTAAGGATAACATCAACTATTTGCTGATAACTACCTTACACTCAATGATTATTGAGAACTTTGAATGATTAGGTCCCTAAGTACAAATAACTTAGAGATTTTCTAATATAGCTCCCCATTGTGTGTGAATATTTGAGAGTGTTCGAGGATAATAGGCCCTTGTTCTTTCTTGTAGGACATGACACCCAAGTGAGTGACCCGAGTGACTTTCGCTCCCACGCCTGAGACTCTCGTTTCCCCACGTGAAACTCCCGAACCTCCGTCTAAGTTTATCGTAGCCTCGACAATCGTGTGAGTGTAGATCAGCTTCAGCAGATGTTACAGACCATGACCGCCATCCTTCAGGGGCAGGGTAGGCCACCCATTATTTCACCAACCAAGGCAGACTAGGAGTGCGTGAGCGCCCTTCTTCGAGAGTTCCGACAGCTCAATCCCCGACGTTTCCATGGCGAACCAGATCTGACTGTAGCCGAGAGATGACACTCCAATGTGGAGAAGATTTTTGATATGATGGCATGTACAACACAGTAGCAGGTCCGATTGGCAGTATTTCTTCTTCAGGGTGAGGTTGAACACTGGTGGACCTCGGTTACTCGTATTACAGGGCCAAATTTCATCTAGACATAAGAGGATTTCGTAGACCGATTCTAGCAGCAGTACTTCCCCGACCACATTCATCGGCAGCGAGCGTTAGAGTTCAAGATCTTGGTGCAGGGAGACGTGTCTGTGGCACAATATGCGGCTCGTTTTATAGCGCTATCTAGGTTCGTGCCCTATTTAGTTGATGATGAGGAGTGAAAGGTCCGCCGTTTTGAGAACGGCTTACGTTTTGGCCTCAGGAGTCCTGTCATCGGACACATACTCCCTACCTTTGAGCAGGTAGTTCAGAGGTCCCAGATTTATGAGGTAGAATGAAATGATTTGCAGAGGGCTAGTGACCACAGAGGAGACCGGAAGAGGAAGACCCCCTCTAGTAGTTCCCAGCAGCAGCAGCAGCGTCGACGGCCATAAAGGCACAAGGACCGTCCATCCTTCGAGCGCCAGTAACACCTTTAGCACCACCGTAGAGACCGTTCAAGGGCGTTTGCTTCAGATGTGGTGAGATGGGGCATCACAAATGTGAGTGCCCCCATTTTTTTTAGCAGTGACAACCTCTTTGGGGGAAGAGATACGCCTCCCTAGTAGACCTAGGGAAGGTCTTATGCAGCTCAACAGGACCCTTAGTCGCCAGGAGGAGTTGCTGACGATTCACATGGCCAAGCATTAGGACTATCTTGTTAGATTGGTCATTAATGAGATGATGAGGCTCAAGGTATCCCAGTTTTGACCATTTCTGATCTAGGGTCTGAGGTTCAATACGGGTCACCATAATATTGATGAGGCGTCTTGAGAGCGCGAGGTTGAGATTAGAGAGAGTTATTCTCATCCTTTTATAAATTGATTGTGCCTTGATGTATATATATGATGATGCTCCCTCTTCCATTGTATGTTCTATAAATTTCAAGGATGAAATTTTTATTAGGAGGGGAGAGCTGTAAGGCCCGTATCTTAGACCTTACTGTTCCAAAAGATTCCACGGTCCTCATGGTCGAATTCTGGTAACCCGCGATCTGTATCCAACATTTGTGCATGATCCTAAGTCGAGTCCTGCATATCAAAGTTGGCTCAACCCGAGACTTGCACCAGTACGACCGCACTGTCGCCATGGTATCAACGCCGCGTCTTGCGTGGTGAGGCGATACCCAGGCAAGGAGATGTGGGACCGTGTTCAGTTCAAGGAAAACGCCACATGTTACAAATTTTGAGAGAATCTCTACGACATGTCTCATCAATCACATCAATCATAAGTCAAGTACATCCCATCACAAGCCATCCCTCACCCTTACCTCTCCTTACCCAAAGTTAAAGCAACCCATGCTTAGCCTTCCCTCTCTTAGCAACAAGTCAAGAGAGCCCATACCTTCCATCCCATCTCCCTTACATCTCCTCTCTCTCTCTCATTTCTCATTTTCCTTCCAAGAAAATTCCACGAGAGCAACGTCCAAGCTCTCTAAAGAAACTAGGTGTGATCCACCCTCCAACATCCCATCTCCACCATCCATGCTTCATCTCGAACGTTGAAATGCATTTCATGGAGCTCTAGGACGCATCGGTGGGAGAAGAAGTCCAAGAAGAACTTTAGGTGGGTGTATTTTATGATTTGATTTGTGTGATCTTGATGATTTGAGGGCCCACATATGGTGAGACCCATCTTGATGTATGCCTTGTATCAAAGTGGGACCCATAGTGGCGGGGTCCCACCTATTTCCACCATTCTCTCTTTCTCTCGCTATCTCTCATTCCCATCTTGTGGCCCACCATGATGTATTTTTATCCATATCATCCACCACGTGGGGTGCACCGCTGTCCAAGCGGGGCTCACCTCGCTGTCATGCCCAGGGCCACCATTGATGTCTGTTTCGGGCTAGCCCAGACCACTAAGAAAACACAAATATCAGAGTGATCTAAATCAGGTGGGCCACATCCACATGGGACCTGCTAGCCATGGGCCCCACACGTGAGACCCACACGCACACCAATATTGTCCAGCATCTAGGGACACTGGACTTGTATATGCAGTGAAGTGTGAACTGACAGTAAGGTGTACTAACCTACTTTAAAAAAAGAGAGAATATAATATATAATATTATATAACATATATATGTTATGGTGGGCCCTACGTGAGACCCACTTGCTCTGTCGTTTTGAAGCAGTTGTAGCTGCAACGTACAATAGCTATATAGTTGTTGTGTACGTCCAGTGTGGGACGTGGACCCCACCATGATGCATGTATTGTATCCACCGTTTATAAGAGTGGGACGATGGGACCCACCAGTAGGGGAACAGATTGGCTGGGGTACCTCATACCAGCTACATGGCTGGCGAGTTGCTATCAGTAAGTTCTGTAGGCCCCCAATGATCTATATGTTTTATCTACACTGTCCACTATTTGGACGGTGGGGTCCATCATGATGCGTGTGTTGTATCCATGCCATGCAACCATTTTGAGATATCATTTTATGGTACGAGGTAAAGAATGAGTCAAAACTAAAGTACAAGTGGGCTCCACAATTGAAATAGTGGACAATGATATCCACCGTTCAAAATTTCTAAGGGCCACAGTAGTTTCCAATTAAGCTGATATTTGTTTTCACTTCATTTATCTCTATGATAATTTATAAATAGGTTGGATCTCAAAATACATCAAGGTGGGCTACACCATGCAATCCAGCCGTGGTATGGTCCAGATGATCTTTCGACTTGATATACTTGAGGGTCATGTGCAGGGCCCACTTGTTATGTATTTGTGGCCCATTTGATAAGGCCCATTGTGATATTTGCAGCCCATTTGGTAAGGCCCATTGTGATATATTTCCAGCCCATTTGAGGCCCACCTATGATGTATATTTGAGGCCCACCTATGATGTATATTTGAGGCCCACCTATAATGAATATTTGAGGCACATGTGATATAGGGCCCACCTACATTGTATTTAAGGCCGATATGATGGGGCCCACTTACTTGAATTTGAGGCCTATGGGCAAGGTCCATTGTGATATATATTAGGCCCATTTGTGCGGCCAATTGATGCAGCCCAATCGATGTATATGAAGCCCATTGGTGCGGCCCATGTACACGGTCCACTTGATGTATATGAGGCCCACTGGTGCGGCCCATGTGATATAGCCAACTTGACATATATGAGGTCCATTGCGATGTGTGATTACTCTATAATATGTGTGATGATGATAATGGTGGGCCATGCCTTGGGAGCAATGATGGTTAAATGTCCACATTGTGACCTTCCCTTAGGCCCTTTGTTATATAGAATCTGATTGTTGAGGCTGATTCTGGTTGTTGAGGCCGATTCCGATTGTCGAGGTTGAGTCAGATTGTCGAGGTCGATTTCGATTGTCGAGGTCGATTCTGATTCCAATTGTTGAGGCCGATTCCGATTGTCGAGGCGAATTTTGATTCCGATTGCCAAGGTCGATTGTCGAGGCCAATTCCGATTGATGAGGCTGATTCCGATTATCGATACCAATTATGAGTATGTGACATCATAGCATCATGATACATGCCCATACGCATCATCTGCGTGTTTATTATGAGATGTGGTTGACCATCGCATATATCATTAGATAGGTTGTTTTGAGACTCCATGATAGGCGGAGATTATCTAACATGAGTGCATGGTATACACAGGATTGATGCTTGATTGGACTACATGACTCATACATCTTATATTATGTGATTGAGATTACTATATGCCCTAACGACATCAGGGTTGTGACCTCCACATACACGTCGTGGATGGCTAGATGGGACATTGGAAATGTTTAGTTCGAGCATCTGGGCACTTTAGATGTCCGTGGGTAAAAGTCTCTAAACCCCCGTGGCCAGGAGATGCCCCAACCTCGAGACTGAGTGTATACATGAGCGCCCAAGTGCCGAATACCATGAGGCCGCACCTCCCACTGTGTCGTGGTCGGTTAGGAGGGGGTGTGGCCTTACCAGTCTGAGGGTAGTGGGCATATCTAGGTTGAGTTTAACCAGCTCATGAATGGGTCTACTATCGACATGCCGGGTAGATATTGGTTGATTAGTGGCTAGGCGGATAGTGAGGATTCTTCCACTTGCATGGTTGCACGTCCAGTGGGCGGCAATTGCATGTAAAGTGTACTAGACCCCGGTGATGATCCTAGAGATGTACAGTACTAATTTGTGGAGCAGGAGTTGCATACTCATTCATTCATGCATTCACTATCCACTCGGGCTGGTGGTGCGCAACTAATTGTTATGTGTACTTTTACAATGACCAGGATTTCGGTTGGGGTCCGCGACTAACTTGAGATCATGAGCTTACCACATTGAGTCTATCTATCCAAATTTAGTTAGGTGACTGGTTTGGATATAAGTCCTTTGTGATAGGCCCCATAGCCTGCAATATCATGTACTATCATCCCAACTTCACACTATAGCTTGGTCATTTCATTCGCATTGCATATTGCATATTGCATATTGCATTACATCCTTAGCATATGACATTTTGGGGTGCTATGTTTCTGCATTTATATGACCTAAATGAGGTTGATGATATTTTTATAGATTTGTCAGTATTTTTGCTTACTCCGATATTGTATGGTTCGTGGACTTACTAGTTTATTTCCGTTTACTCTGATATCATATGATTCATGATCTTGACAGTATTTTCAACATTGTATGATTATGGCATTATATTGAATACTTAGCACTTATCTTGTGCACACACTTACACCACCCTCTAAGTTTTCTATAAGCTTATGCACAATAGATGCACGTAGGTGGCGTTAAGTTGCAGCAACATTGAGCATGGAGCATGCAGCTATCTTCTGGAGCTTTGATTTTATATATATGTATTTTCCTTTCAGCACTATATTTAAATGTTTATATTAGTGGATATGTGATGATGATGTTGTTCTTATGATTTGGGTATACTTGTGGTTATGCTTCTTATGATATAAATGTATGTTGAAAAAATCTCCTTGTAGGATCTCAGGATCAGAATCTGGTATATACACGTTGGAAGCCGAGAATGGGGTACTACGGAGGCTGTGGGCATCGGATTCGGCGATCGAGAATTTTGTAAGCCCGGTATCCGAGTTTGGGGCGTGACACCTAACCTAAAATCTACATTATCCTTAATGTAAAAAAAATGAGCATGATTTGCAAAATAAACAACGTAATTGAAAGAGAAGTGATGGAAAGATAGTACCAAATGAAGATATTTTGAGGCTTTTTCTAAAGGATCTCAGCGTGAAGGTGGATTAACACAAGATTAATCAATCAAAAAGTAAATTATCCCAAACAATGGAAACAAACTATCCTATAACAGCAGAAGCAAACTATCTTAGAAAAGGAGAAGCAAACTGTAAGGCTCGTATCCTAGTCTGTACCGTTCCTTAGACTTTCGCGATCCTCCCCGTTGAATTTCGGTAACCCGCTACCTGTAATTGGCATTTGTGCGTGACCCTAAGTTGTATCCCGTATATCTGAGTCAACTCGACCTGAGACTTATACCCTAACAACCGTGCCGTTGCCACAGTTCCAAGCTACGACTTGCACACCGATACGATACCCAGGCCAGGAGTTGTAGGCCCACATTTATTTCAAGGAAAACGCTGCGCGTTGCAAATCTCAGGTGAGTCTTGTTCACCACCCCAAGTCTAGGGTCATGATGTAGTAATAAACTCTGTAAGACCAAGGTTGAATCCACAAGGACTGAACCTTGTATGCAATCTGAAAGTAACTTGAACTAGAACTAGAAGAAGATGTAATCTAAATCAAGGGAATTTAAGAGAGCAATGACAAACTACTTTATCTAAAACTTATAAAATTCAAATGTGGGAAACTAGGGTTTCCAAGGATCCACTTATAGAGATTAGGGAGATCTATACTTAATTCATGAACACAATTGGAATCAGAGTCCCATCTTCATCTAGTTGGAAGATATTCCATTAAAAATAAATTATGAACTTCCTTTGATCTAGTTTTCAAGAGATGAGAGGTATGAGAATTAGAATTGATTCCATCATAAAACCATGCTTATGAGATAAAGTAAACAATAAAATTTAACTAATCTAAGAGAGTTATGAACATAGGGAAGGATTCCATCATCCAACTATGTACATAAGACGATGGTGAGTTCCTACAACCATAACCTCTATACATGCATGAAGAATACTCAAAGATATCTGTAACAACTCGAAAATTTCCGTACAATGGCCCGAGTACCACCTCGACCAGAAATCACTTAGGATTAAATCCTTTAGAAATTTGACAAAGTTAACTAAGTGTTAAACTAGATTAGCCATGAAATCCGTTTGAATCACTTTAAATATGATCTGCAAGACCCAAAACTTGTAGAATCATTGACGCTAGGTTACCCTAAAATCTAGGATCAAACTCATTACCCGACTGCTCTCGGGAGCACATTGAAACTCCGTATCAGGTCTAGACCGCACATCAGGAGTCCGAACAATACGAAGTTAAGGACTTAGGACCGCCTCGCTGGGCTTGACAACCATCTCAGAAATCAAATCCAGACAGTGTCCCACGGCTGTTCGCTTGAGTCCGGAGTGAGAGAGTGTGAGAACACTTATTTTCTTTACAAAATAAATATCTCAAATAGTAATCTGAGACTTGTTACTTGCGGACATTTTGTAAGCAACCAGACCATCAGAATCTGACCCAAATACACCCTCGGATCGGGAAAAATTTCATAAACATATCCATGCACTTGGAATTTCAGATCGAGATCCGCTGACCGTTGAACTGAAACTGGTCCGCCATACGTGATCTGGGAATCCGACTGAAATGAAAACTTAACTCCATCGAGATCCGAAGTCTGTGAGCTTAAGTCCGACCTTTGGCTCAAGGGGGACTGCCAAAAGTCCTCCGTTGAACTGAAATTTTGTCACTTTTGTTATAACCTAAGTATACCTTGACCATAAGTCTACTCTGGAGTGTTTTTAGGCTATATAAAGACCTTAGAACCCTCTCTCTCATAGCCATAAAAATTTGAAAGAAACCCTAGAGAGAGAAGAGAGAAAAGACAGAGAAAGAGTGTGAGAAGTGGGAGGAACTCCCTACTACTATTCCCTGCCGTTACACAAGCTGCACCACCCCATTCTCATCACTTTTTCGACAATTCTGACTTCGTTTCTAGGTAAGAAACCCTAACCCTAATCTGTTTTGGAGTTGTAATGGTTGTAGGTTATGAAATAGTTAACCTATTTCATTCTATAGGTTACCAAACTGCTGAATACGGAAGCTTAGCAAACCTATCGTATTCATTACAATTCTATGGTAAAAGGTGAGGACTTTAGGTGTATAGGTTACGGTTTTCAACACTTTCAATATCAGATAATGATAGATTCATGATCTGTATGCAATTGCAAATGTACAAAGTGCTGTCTGTTTTCCATTTCGATTAAAGACAGAATATGGAATTTTACATATTCTAGGTATTTGTAGAAAGTACCGTATACATATAAATTTTGTAAATGTCCATGATTATTTGTTGTACGAATATATTATATATGGATAAAATACTTAGTTGGCGAAAGGACTCGCCCTAATACATGTTTTGCTAATATATACTATGTATGTTGAAATAGTGTATTCTAGAAAGTACCGTATACGTATAAATTTTGGAGATGTGTTTGCCAAGAGTTATTGATGTATGAATATATTATATATGGATAAAATACTTGTTTGGTGAAAGGATTCGCCCTAATACATGTTTTGGTAATGTACACTATGTATGTTGAAATAGTGTATTCTAAGTGTTTGTGAAAATGCTTGTGAGAGTAAGTGTTTGGATGATGGTGTCTTAGGTAGGTATTGAGATGGGATTCTCAACTACCTTAGAGACGTATATGATTTCCTCCATGTTGATTGTTTAACTTAACCGCTTACTTATGAAATATATGTGTTTGTATTTCTTGTTTACATGGTGCTTTATAACATGCTTTATGACATGCTTGTTAACATACTTGAATTACTTTGTTTATTATGCTTTACACTACATGCTCTAAATAAGGATTGATTGAGTTTGGGACTATGATTATAGTTCAGACAATCGGTACCAGACTTAAGTTCGTGGTTGAGATTCTTTTCGTCACGTAGGATGTGTTTGACGAACCCGAGTCATACTTCAGTTGGCGACAGTGGTTAGGCCACCGAAGTGCTTATGCACTTCATGTCGTTCAGTCGATTATGTGCTTGAGCTAGTCAGGCTCATCAAGTGACCTGATATGTCTAATTTATGTTCACTATGTTTGGACGCTACTGCTTGAACCTAGGGTACCAAACTTACCAGTGGAATCCCGTTAACCATGGTACCTCGATCCACTAAGACTCATGAGCTGGGCATGGTGGTATGGGACACCGTGGTCGAGCTGTTGACCTACTCTGGGGCCACGTGCCTCCCCGTAGTGACCAGTGAGCAACCAGACTCGTGAGCCGATTATGGTGGTATGGGACACTATATTCGAGCTGTCGGCCTACATTGATAAGGTGATGTGGGAGTGGTGTAACCATTGTGTGTAACAACCCTGACAGCCCTTTGTAGTGACCTCGAGCATACTCTGAATTTGTGGTGAGGCGACTAGTTTTACCGCAGTGTATAGAGTATGAACTAGGCCTATATCAATTTAGTGATGAACTGTTAAAGAAGTGATGGGGGAGTGGTGTAACCATTGTGCGTAACAACCCTGACAGCCTTTACAGCGCCCAAGAAACACACCATCGTATGAGATTAACTAGGACTGACGACCCTAGAATGGATCATGTTTGGGAATGATACAAGGAAGGTACCTTAGTTTCCCAATCCTGCTGTTTGAAATGGACTAATAACAACTCGGTAATCATACTCATCATGCATTGCATGTGCCTGGAAGATGTGGAGCACTGAGGAATGCAAGCATGCCGCAAACGTAAGATGGTGTCACACGAGGGAGTGTGTGGTGAGGGCATCCATCATGACTGCATTAATACTTGCATTAATAAGAGTAGTTAGGAGTGTTGATTATACTGCTTTATCATTATTGCTTGACTGAATTGATAACATGTTAACCTGTGCTTTATTATTCCACTAAGTTAGCTACTCACTACCACGTTACGAGATAGTATTGTACACACCAACCAGACTCTGTCTTAGGTACAAATGAGCTGACGACTCAGGAGGCTGAGCCGGACTACGACGAGGACCAGGACGAGTTCTCCTTCATGCAGTACTCTGGTGGCTTCGACTAGGTTGCTGAATCGATGGGATTTACAGGACTTATTTCTTTAGTTGTACTTTTGTCATTTTGAACGTAAAACAGATATATGTATATGGTGACTCAGTTGGGCTCATACTCTGGAGATTGAGATGGTTTTGTTTCTTTTACATACATATATATACAGTTTCAGTCTTCCGCTTGCCTTTATACAATTGATCTGGAGTATGAATTACTGTTTTGGTATAATCTTACTCATGTTTACTGCACTAACACAGACAACATTCAATCATCATTCATTATGTTGCATAAGTGATGCGTTAGAACTCGGGAGTTGAGTCTATGCTTGACCCCCGAATTTTGGAGTGTTACAAGTTGGTATCAGAACATGATTTTGATTAAACCGGACCTGACTTATGTTCCCACGACACACGCTGACGTTTTTTGACATAGGAGGGTACGAGAATAATGTAGTGACAGTCTTAGGCATCCCAGTTTCGTCTAATGGCAAAGTTCGTTAAAACGAACGCCGAAATCGACTCTGTACTCAACCCTGGTCGCACAGGTCGACCTTAAAGCACTTTTAGGCCGTCAAATGACGGGTCTAGATTACAATTCACCCAATCCCAGCCGTTGAAATTCAGTAAAAGATTGCTATGTTTCAGAATATACTTGAATGGGCCCGAAACGACTCAAAATGGAGTCGGGGCCACACGATGCAATCCTGTGGGACCCAGGACAGACCTAGGGTGTATTTGACACCTGGGGAGGATGGTGAACACCTCCCTACCACGGTGGTGCCACGCTTGGCCCACCGGACCGCGGTGGAACCACGGTCACCGCGGTCAGGCCCATCGGGTCTGGTTGGGCTGGGTCTGGTCAGGGTTGGCCCAACCCCAGGACTTGTGTGGGACCCACGAAATCGTGTTGGGTCCCTATTTTATTCCGTTAGCCCCCCCCCCCTCTCCTCATTTTCACCCTTCCAAGCCCTCTAAATTATTTTTTCTCTCTCAACTCTCCCTTTAATCAGCAAAGCCATTGATTTCGGTCACAACCCACCCCTCTCCTTCGTTCACAGTAACCCTACCTCCCTATCCTCTCCATTTCTCTCTCATTTCAGCCCACACACTCCCTATTTTATCTCAAAATCGTGCACACCCCCTACCCCACTTCATTTCTTCTTCTTTCTTCTTAAACCTTGGTCGTTTGGGCCTCTACAACCGCTGTTGAGAGCCAAATTCATGGTGAAGTGAGGAGAGCAACCCTTTCTGTCTCTTATCGTCACTTTTCATGGCTTTCTTCACCATTGTTTTGGCCATTTTCTTCGTCTTTGCCATCCTTTCTCTTATGGGAAGAGGAAGACTGCTGCAGATGAAGTTGGACCTAGCCGTCCAACTCGCTCGAGGAGAGAAGTGGACGTTGAAGCTAACCCTAGCACGGTTCATGAGTATAGGTAGAAGCGGGACCTAGATCCCTAACTTCTGATTAGAGATGCTTTTTTGATAGGCCTTGAATATGGTCGTTTTGCTGACCATAAGATAGTGTTTGAAGCTCACGTGGATGAAAGGATGTTTGGGCTACACCCGATAATGGACCACTTGGTGGACATCGAATGGAGTCCTATATTTGAAGGCGAGTCTTCTGCATGTGAAAACATGATTCGCGCCTTCTATGCCCATATCATGGACCCCTCGTTGTAGCCTCTTCAGTTCACTGTCTCTGTAAGGGGCATAAGGCGCACAATTACTGTAGTTGAGATGGCGCGGGTCGTGAACATCCCACGTGGTGAAGTGCTCCCTAATGAAAACTTCTCCAGAAGTGCGCGAGAAAGGGATCGCTGTACGCGATACCTCTGTGGTCGACGAGTTTCTTGGTCGTGAGGAAACTATCTTTCATCATCGAAGTTGACAGATGACTTCTGTTTGGGCCACCAGATTTTCACATATAATGTGTATCCACGGTCGGGTAACTGCACGGAGTGTACTCGGTTGATGGTGGACTTCCTATACAAGATTGGACATGGGGGACAACTTATGCCTACTCACGGTCATCCTATTTCAGATAGTTCAGGTCGTTCGATCTGTCAGGAATGACCTCTCGCTCCCATTTGGCCCCCTGATATGCAAGATGGCTTGTGATGTCGGCTATAGGCTTACCATGGAAGACCTTGCCCCAGTCTGGGTCATAAGTGAGGCTACGTTTAACAATATGAAGATTGGCCCTCGACAACGGCAAGCTCGACTCGACGAGTCAGGAGATGAGTCGAATAGCGCTAGTGAGGAGAGTGTTGACCTCGAGGCAGGAAGCGAAGAAGGAGACGGTGATGAGATACAGGAAGAGGAAGATGAAGCCCAGGATATTGAGGAGAGCTCTCCTCCTGGGGCACCAGAGCCGGACACTGCTTAGGTAGTGAGGGATGCTCGTATGGTTCACATTGAGGAGAACCAGGCCACCCTGCGGTAAGAGATTGGACAGGTTCGGGCCGAGCTTGGTGAGACCCGAGCCAAGCTTGAGGTGACCGAAGCCTACATGAAGAGAAGTTTTAAGAAGGTGTCTTGCACATTAAAGACTATCCTGTGCTGTGTACAGGACAAGAATTCTCCTCCTCCATCGCCTGACTCGGATGCCTAGCCATCCATGTTGTTGTTTGTAGTTATTTTGGCTACTGCATTAGGCGGTTTATGTTTTCATATTGATGGATGTAGTAGTTAGTAGTATATTTTTATAGTTGTTGAAGCTTGGTTGTATTAGCTCCCCTGCATCTTCTGTCATGATTCATGCAACTCTGTATTCCATGTATTATGACAATTTTGGTAATGAAATGCATACAACCTCTTTTGCTATGATGTGTGTGGAATGCTTAAGTGATTACGTATTATGTTGCCATACTTTATCTCACAAGCGATGTGCCCTACGTTGTATAGGGCATGCCACAGAGGTAACTCATCAACATCAACTACGAGGAGCACGGCACCCCTCTTGCTCACTGACTTGATGGACCAGACTCCTTCCCGCAGGGGTGGTCCTACAGGCCCGGGTTCTAGCTCAGATCAGCCTCCTGCTGGTCCTACTGGTGGTTTGCCACCTTATACACCCCCAGTTCGTGAGCAGAACCGGGCATCCTCTTTGATGCCGTATGAGCCGCAGGCTGATCCACCTACTGATAGGTTTGAGCAGTTGATGTTGATGATGCATTAGCAGCAGATGCATCAGCAGCAGCAACACCATCAGATCATGGCCACTATTTCTGAGGCCTTATCTCAGGCTGGGAGTGCGACTCCACCTCCGACATCTACACGGCCTACCGAGACTACCGAGCCTCCTACTCAGGTTGAGGATGTGCCTCTGCCCTCACCTGTTGCGTACCCTATGGGAGACGTGGGTACTCATGGTCTACTCGAGTGATTTTAGCGCTTAAGGCCTCCGACTTTTACGGGTTCTCACAGACCCGAGGAGGCTGAGTACTGGTTGGACCGCATCTCGAAGATACTGAAGATGTTGCATTGTTCAAAGGCTGAACAGGTTGAGTTGGCCGCCTTCATGTTCGAGAAGGAGGCTAGCTTATGGTGGGACAGTATACTGCGGACCGTCGCAGTGGGTTATGTGTGGACTTGGGCAACATTTGAGTTCCGTTTCCACGAGAAATATTACCCTCAGGCCTACCGATACAAGAGGGAGAACGAGTTTCTACGCGTCAGACAGGGAGACATAATAGTCACTGAGTACGAGCATCACTTTATAGAGTTGGGCCGCTTTGTCCCGACTATACTTGCTGATGAGCCGATGCTAATTCGATGCTTCACTGAGGGCTTGCGACCTGACATCCGGTCGAAGATGTGCTGTATCCGCATACCATCTTATACGGAGTTGATTCATATGTCTATTGGGGCGGAGCAGGATGTTGATCGGCTGGCACGCTCCCGTGGTGCTATACTTACGAGACCACGACCAGAGGTTCAGGGCAGGCCTTTCCTTGGCAAGAGGCCTCGTGCTGACTTGCCTCCGAGGATTGCAGCGCCAGTGGCTTCGATGAGGCGCCCTATTGTGACCTGCACATATTGCGGGAAACAGGGTCATCCTGTTGGGAGCTGTTTTGCGTGGATGAGGGATAGCGGGTTCTCTCCACCACAAATGATTGATCGCTCTCGCCCACTGTTTCGACAAGGAAACAAATGAGTTTGATTTAGGGGATTTATTCAATAATAATAAAGAAAGAACAAGAGAACATTGATCACATTTATTTTGAATTCATTTACATCCTCTGATTCCCTTTATTCTAAAAAAAAAATACAATCAATCAAAGTAGACAAGATAGTTTTATGGAAATTTTGGCAGCATTTCGACGCCTGTTTCAGTCATCTCCTAGGACTTAGGAGAACTTGTTGATCTGATCGACCAGCCTTCAATGAGATAGGAATTACAGCAGCATAACAGCGCTATTTCAGTTATCTCCTCATACTTAGGAGGAATTGTTGAATTTCTCTTCTGTTCATTCCAATCCTTCAAACTTTGAATAGAATGAGCTTGTACACTTCATTCATTTCAGCAGCATGACGGAGCAGCATGACGGCCTTTAGCCATTTTAGCATTATAACAGCCCAGTACTATTACAGACTGCAGGCTGGTCAGTTTGCACGGTCCCGCGCAAACCCTATCGTTTGCGCGGGTCCGCGCAAACTGCATCGTTTGCACGGGTCCCCGCAAACCCTATCGCTTGCGCTCGTCCGCGCAAACTGCAGGAGCCCAATGCTCCTACCTTCGATCTTCTTCTTCACTCTTCTTTCGTTCCGAAATCTTCGAACCCCCTTTCAGAGAGAGAGCGGGGTATTTATAGGCATTTCACAGGTGTAAAACTCCGACTTGGGTGATGTGGGACAAAATAACTCGTTGTCACATGCTTTGCGCGGACACGCGCAAACGACACACTTTGCGCGGACAAGCGCAAACTATATGCTTTGCGCGGTCCGGTGTAAACTATCTGCTTTGCGCGGACATGCGCAAACCGTCTCAAAGACACTTCTCTTTCTTCTTTTTTAATACTTTGCTTTCCAATCTTCTTCTGCTTAGTCAATCCCTTCATCACTTTCTCATGCCTTAACAGATACCCCTGGAGCTAGATCTTTACAAAAATACCTAAACTACCCTTTGAGCTGGAACTTTACCAAAATACCTAAACTACCCTTTGAGCTGATCAACACCCTGGGATTATTTGACCACTGCAATGAGATATTTTTTTATGCCTCGACAGATGCCCCCTCGATCCTTCTTTGATTGATCCTTAAAATCAAATGGAGGATCGATCTTTCTCCGCCTGGAGAATCTTGAATGAATTAAGGAATGATTGGATGATCAGGCTTGCATGGAAGACTGGATGATAATTTTTTGACCAAAAAATCGAATGATTACATTCGATCAGAAGACTGGAATGCTCGCGCTCGAACAGAAGACTTAACTGTTCCGTTCGAACAGAAGATTCGAATAATGGCGCTTGAACAGAAGATTGGAATGCCCCCAGCCAGTAGTGTCGAGTGAATGCTTCACTAGAAAAGATGAAGTTTTCTTTCGTCAAAACTCATCTCTTCAACAGTTGTGATGACTTTGTCTTTGAGCAACTTGACCAGAGAGCTATCTTTCAACATCATTGTGGCTGCAACATTCTCTTTGATCAACTCCAGCGATTCTTTCCTTTAGTTCTGCGACAGTCTCTTTGATCTGCCGCAACAACTTTTCGATTGTTTCCTTTATTCATGATCTGCATAATCCGACCTTTTGAATGATAGTCTTTCCTGCCAAATTAGTCGAAATTAGTATCTCAAGATATTATAATTTTTCAATTTAGCTTTATGAAGCATTGATAATTTTTTAAAATTTATATTGAAAACTTCTCTTCTCTTTTAGGCTGATTGTGATATTCGCTCTCTCACCGTGCTTCGCTTTGCATTTTTTTTCTCATTAAATCATGCTTTTGGAGACATCGTTTCCAGCTCCAACGGTTCAATCGCTGAATCTTTTGTCGAGTCTTTTCTAGTTCGTTGTTCTTTAGCATTTCTTCATAGACTTTTCCTTGGATCTTTGTTGATTGATGATTCCATTTGCTCTGCCTCCATCAGATCTGGTACTTGGAGGCTTGCAATATCGTTTGAAGACCAAGGCATAGATTCTGCCCCCTTTCCCGATCAATCTTCATATAAAGATTTCTTTAGAAAATAATATATCTGAAGTGAAACTTGTAGATATTGCTGAAGGATGGATAATTTTTCTACTTCTTTAAAGAATATATCTGAATCTCTAGATTATCCGAGAGAGAGAAAGATGATTCCTTGCTAATTCATTCTTTGTCGCCTTTAAGAATCTTGCATAATAATATTTCTTTATAGCATGAAGGCAAGAGATAAAAAGACTTTTACAGCTCTTGTCAGCAGAACAAATATATATTGTAATAGAAGACCCATAATTGATCTCGAAGATTTTGAACTTTTGAATAGATAATCGCCAATATCTTGAAGGCATTTACTGTTGTTGTAATTTGAACCTGATTCAAGAGAAATGCATTTTTGCATATATTTTATTCAACATTTAAAATTTCCATCAGGCAATTGTATATTTAAGCATATTTAATATGTTCTGCAGCATTTTGAATGCTACACATAATTGATGCTTTTGAGCATATTTGATGCTTTTGAGCAATGGTGCTAGTGTACTTTGACTGACCATACTTTGACTTGGACGAGACTGAACTTGACGACCAGATTTGACTAAACTGGACTTGACAATGGGCTCAAAGAGCAAGATAGTTTACCGCCAATTTCGGGCAATGGGCTCAAGGAGCAATTATAGTTTACTGCCAACTTCGGGCAGGCCAATTTAGGGCTTTGTAGGTCTTATGCGTAGTTGGCCATATAGGCTTGGCTAGGCTGCTTTAAATGATCATTTGCCATCGCTGTCATAAGATTTGTGTGGTTGGCCAATTTAGGCTTATTCCACTGCTATTTCACTGTCATGTATGGTGAATCCATAACTGATATTTCATTGCGGCTGATAATGTTCTGAAAATTCCGAGAATTAATTTTGGTGATTGATGATGACAGCAATAGTTGCTAATTTTGGCGATTGACTTTTCCTTTAGCGATTGTCATTGGCGCTTGGCAGCGATCATTAACGCTTGATAGCAATCATTAATGCTTTCCATTTAGCTATGACTTGATAGCTTTATATGCCTGAAGGCCTGTCTTATTTTGGAAATGACTTGAAAGTGCTAATTTTGGCGATAATCGATGATCATCGACACTTTTCATTTGGCAATGACTGAATATGCTTGAAAGCCTGCATTTCCTTCAAATATAAAAGAAATACATTCTATGGTGAGAAACACATTTCATAGTTTCTTACTTACCTGGTGATAATCATTGACGCTTTTTATTTGGCGATGACTGAATATGCTTGAAAGCCTGCATTTCATTCAAATATAAAAGAAATACATTCTAAAGTGAGAAACACATTTCTTAATTTTTTACTTATCTGTTTACTCACCTGTCTTGCCCCCTTTTGATTTTGGAACTATTATACCAATACCTTTCGAAATCAAAACAACAGTCATTCCCTGAACTGACAGGTATTGCAATGCATATCTGCAACGAATATGCTTTTTATCATGGCTTTACATCTTTTACCTCACTTGCTTCTCTTTTTTTTTTCTTTTTTTTTTTTGAATATTTAGGCTATGATAGCTCGATCTTGTCAATTACTGACGATTCGCCATGCAAAGCATGCTATCATCTTTTAACACCGATGCCCCCCAGAATTTTCTTTATCGAGCTTCTGTCATTTTTCTCTATTTTCTCTTTCTGTTATGCTCTTTCCATTACAATTTCTCCTTTTATCGATCATCTTTTGTAGCTTGTTCTTAAGGGGATTACAGTTTTCCGTATGATGTCCGAATTTACGATGATAATGACAATAATCCAGTCCTCTTGTATTTTTAATTTCTTCAATGTGTTTTTACTGAGGTAATTCAATAATCTTCATAGCCAACAATTGATTCAGCATAGGAAGTATATCTTTTCTTGCAAACGAATACTTCATATGATCTTTATTTTGCCTGGACCTCTTATATGTCATGATGACTGTACAACCATTTCTATCTTCTTCATCACTTTCTCTTTCAACATCCTGATAATCTTTTTTAGTTTTTTCTTTCCGAGTGATGCGGGCTGATTTTGATTGGAAAGCAGACACTCTTCCCATCATCTTTTCAAGAGCATAAGCCTTCGTAGCAAAATTACGAAAGGTTTTCCAATCTTTACTGATCAAGTGGCATGCCAGTTCTGGTCTCGGACCTTCTAAACATAGTTCTACTTGTTCTGATTCCCGCAGAGGATGTTGACATGATGTTGCCAAGTCCTTCCATCAACTAATGAATTCTTCAACTGATTCATTTTCTTCTTGACGAATAGAGGCCAATTCGGTCAAACTAACTTCTCGATCTGAAGAGAAAAAGTTTGACATAAAAGCATCCTGCATCTGTTCCCAGGTATTAATAGATCCTGAGATTAAACTTGAATACCATCTGAAAGCTCTTCCTGTCAGAGAAGATCCAAATAATCGCAGACAATATTGAGGAATTCTAGAGAATTTCCCATTTTTGCTATGAAATGCATCATATGCTCTTCTGGTGATCAACTCCCATTAAATTTCTGAAAATTCAGGTGTTTGAAATTGTAATGACCAGTAAAATTCTGTACTTTGGCTCGAGTACCACCTCGACCAGAAATCAATTAGGATTAAATCCTTTAGAAATTTAACAAAGTTAACTAAGTGCTAAACTCGATTAGCCATGAAATCCGTTGGGATCGCTTTAAATACGATCTGCAAGACCCAAAACTTGTAGAATCATTGACGCTAGGTTACCCTAAAGATTAGGATCAAACTCATTACCCGACTATTCTCGGGAATGACTTGAAACTTCATATTAGGTCTAGACCGCACATCGGAAATCCGATTAACGCAAAGTTAAGGACTTAGGACCGCCTCGCTGGGCTCGATAACCATCTCGGAAATCAGGTCCAGTCGATGTCCCACGGCTATTCGCTTGAGTCCGGGGTGAGAGAGTGTGAAAATCACTCTTTCCTTTACAAAATAAATATCTGGAATAGTGATCTGGCACCATTCGGTTGTGGATCAGTATAAGCAACAGACCGTCAGAATCAGACCAAATTACACCCTCGGATTAGGAAAAATTTCAGGAACATTTACATATACTTGGAATTTCGGATCGTGGCCCACTGACCGTTGAACTGAAGCTGGTCCGCCACGTGTGATCTGGGAATCCGATCGAGTTGAAAACATAATCCCACATGGATCCATGAGTGGTGAGCTTAAGTCTGACGTTTGGCTCAAGGGGGACCACCAGAAACACTCTTTTGAGCTGGAACATCGCCGAAATGCTTATGATAGCAGTAACCCTTGAACCTGAGTCTATTTTGGAAAGGTTTTAGGCTATAAAAGGGCCTTAGAACAGCCCCTCTCATAGCCATACGAATTTGGGATAAAACCCTAATGAGAGAGAGAGAGAAAAAAGAGAGAGAAGACTTGGGATTTGTGGGAGCACCTTCCTCCTACTGCTTTCAATCATCGCACGGCCTATACCGCCTCTTTCCAGGCGCTTTCCCGGTGATATCAACTCCGTTTTAAGGTGAGAAACCCTAACCCTAGGTCTGATTTGAAGTGTATAGGCTATAGGTAGTGAAATAGCTAACCGATTTCACTCCTTAGGCTAGAAAACTCCCGAATACGGAAGCTCATCCAACCTTGCTGATTCGTTGAGATTCTAAGGTGAAAGGTGAGGACTTTAAGTGTATAGGTTGTGGTTTTCAACGCTTTCAATGTCAGTTAATGGTAGATTCATGATCTGCATGCAATTGCACATGTACAAAGTGCTTTTCGTTTTTTGTTTCGATTAGAATTGTAGAATTTGGAATTTCACATACTCTAGGTATTCGTATGAAATACCGTATACGTATTTTTTATGGAAATGTGTTTGACATGTTTATTTGTCGTATGGGTGTATGATGTATGGATAAAATACTCATTTGGCGAAAGGGTTCGCCTAAATACATGTTTATTAATATACACAATGTATGTAGAAATACGGTATTGTAAGAAGACCGTATACGTGTATATTTTAGCGATGTGTTTGTCATGATTAATTGTTGTATAAATATATTATGTACGTATAAATTAATTGCTTGGCGAAAGGAATCGTCGTATTACAAGTCCCCTTGTAAATACTACGTATGTTGAAATTGTGTATACTAGAACTACTGTATATGTGTGAATTTTGGAAATGCAATTGTCATGATTATTTGCTGTATGATTATGATATACATGGATAAAATATCTGCTTGGTGAAAGGATAGCCCTAATACGTATTTTATTAACATACATCATGTATGTTGGAATAGTGTACTCCAAGTGTTTGTGTAAATGCTTGTGAGAGTAAATGCTTTGATGTTAGCACCGTAGGTTGGTGCTGAGATGGAATTCGCGACTACCTTAGAGACATGTAGGATTCCCTCCATGTGGTTATTTACTTCGACCACTCACATACGATGTATATGTGTTTGTATCCCTATCTGTATAGTGCTCTATTATATGCTTTACAACATGCTTTATAACATGCTTTATAACATGCTTTGTGACATGCCTCCTAGCATGTTTGTATTACTTTGTTTATCATGCTTAACTCCACATGCTATTGATGAGAACTATTTGAGTTTGAGACTATGTCTATAGTCCAAACATTTGGTACCAGACTTGAGATTGTGGCTGAGATTCATGTCACCACAATGGATGTGTCTGACGAACCCGAGTCGTACTTCGATTGGCGATAGTGGTTGGCCACACGGAGTGCTTTTGTGCTTCATATCGCCCAACTTGTTGTGCGCTCGAGCTAGTCAGGCTCGTCAATTAACCCGATATGTCGAATGTGTGTTCACCATGTCTAGTCATTACTGTTTGAACCTAGGGTACCAAACTTACCAGTGGCAATCCCGTTAACCATGGTACCTCGATCCGCTAAGACTCATGAGCAGGACATGGTGGTATGGGACACCGTGGCCGAGTTGTCGGCCTATGCTGGGGCCATGTGCCTCCCCGTAGTGACCATTGAGTAACCCAAACTCGTGAGCTGAATACGGTGGTATGGGACACTGTATTCGAGCTGTCGATACTTACGGCGAGAGCCGAGTACGGTGAGACCTGTACTCATGCTGACGGGCGACGAGTCCTCTATAGTATCTTCGAGTATACTCCAAGGTCTGTGATTGGCGACGAGTCTTTCACAGCAACTAGAGTATGAGTTGACCCGAGTACGGTGAGACCTGTACTCGAGATGACGGCTAGTGATTGAGTTGAGTACGGTGAGACCTGTACTCGAGCTAACGGCTAGTGATTGAGCCGAGTACGGTGAGATCTGTACTCGAGCTGACGGTCAACAATTGAGCCGCATACGGTGAGATCTGTATCCGTGCTGACGGGTGATGAGCCCTTTGTGATGCCTTCGCTACACCTCTCAAACCATAATATCGTATGAGATTAACTAGGACTGACGACCCTAGAATGGATCATGTTTAGGAATGATACAAGGGAAGTACCTTAGTTTCCCAATACTGCTGTTTGAAACGGACTAATAACAACTCAAAAATCATGCGCATCATTGCACCGCATGTGCCTAGTAGATGTGGAGCACTGAGAGAGTTATGCATTCGCGAACGTAATATGTTGTCGCATGAGGGTGGTTTGGCAAGGGCATACATCATCATGTCATTTCATACTTGCATTTAACAAGAGTAGTTAAACTTGTTTGATTGTACCGCTTTATCATTACTACTTGATTAAGTTGATAACATGTTAACCTATGCCTTATTGTTCCACTGAGTTAGCTACTCACTCCCACATTACAGGACGGTGTTTGCAACACCAACCAGACTCATCCCACGATTATAGGCAGTAGCGACGGTTCGGGAGAGCTGGAGCCCGATTTCAACGAGGACCAGGATGAGTTCTCATTTATGCAGTACTCTGACGGCTATGCCTAGGCTGACTGCATCGCGGGGACTTCAGGACTCATCTTTTAGATTGTATTTTGATTTTGATTCAGAAACAGTATATGTATATGGATACTCAGTTAGTGTTCATACTCAGGTGTTCATAAAAATTTTGTTCTTTATATACTTTAAATATACAATTTCGGTTTCTTAAAGCTTGCCTTTATACAATTGATCTGGAGTATGAATTACTGTTTTGGTATAATCTCATTCATGTTTATTGTTCTAACTCAGACAACATTTTACCATCATTGTGTATGTTGCATAAGTGATGCGTTGGAACTCGGGAGTTGAGTTCATACTTGACCCCCAAATTTCAGGGCGTTACAAGTTGGTATCAGAGCATGATTTTGATTAAACCAGACCTGAGTTATGTCCCCACTACATACGCTGACGCATTATAACCTAGGTGGGTGCGCAAAAAATAGAAACAGTCTTAGGGTCTTCCGATTTCGCCGTTCGGCGAAGTTCATTGAAAATGGACATTTTGATCGAGTTCGTACTCAATCTCGACCGCACTTATGGATCCCAAATCACTTCTAGACCGTCTATTGATGTGTCTAGATTCCTATCCACCCAATCCAGTTGCTAGGAAAATTAGAAAAATCAGTCCAGATCAGAAATTTCTCGAAACCACCCGTTCTGGAGCTGAAATGAGTCGGGGGCCTCCCCACCTAAATATACTATGACCCAAGGTCGAACCAAGGTGTATTTAGCACCTTGGGAACGTGGCAAATAGGGTCCAACCGTGGCGGTGCGGCGCCGGTCAAGGTGGACCGCGGTGGAGCCGCGGTCACGGCGGTGGACCGCGGTCCGGTGGCCCATCTGAAGTGGGGCCGGGTATGGGATTGGTCGGCCCAACCTCCCCTACCCCCTGACACGTACGAAATGGGCTGGGGTTTGGGATTTTAGGGGTTGGAGCACCCCTCTCTCTCATTTCACCCCTTCCAAACGCCCAAACCCCCATTTTCATTTTCTCCCTCAACCCATTCCCCCAAATCTTGCAAATCCTCCATTTTCTTCCATAACCCACACACTCCAGCCGTCCACAACAGCCCTAGCCTCCTCCTTTTCCCGTTTTTTCATGTTGGAGCTCTCATATCCCCCATTTGGAGCTTAAAATCGGGTAATCTCCTAACCCATTCCATTTTATTTTTGTTCCTCCTCCATTTCCTACCTTTAGTGTCTCTTCTACACCTATTGCAACCGTTGCTTATAGAAGATTAAAGCAATCAGCCCCTTTTTCCCTATTTTATCATTTCCATGGCCCTCTTTGGTGTGGTAGCGGCTATTTTCTCCATTTCCTCCATCCTATCTCTCATGAGAAAGAGGAAGACCGCAGTTGATGATGCTGGCGCGAGTAGGCCAGCCCATTCCCAAAGAAGATCTGACGATGGGGCCGGCACTAGCACCGTTCGGGAGTATAGGTCGAAGCGAGACCTGGATCCCCAACTGCCACTCAGGGATGCACTACCGATCGGTTTCGAATACGGTCGTTTTACTAACCGTAAGGTCGTGTTTGAAGCTCACGTGGATGAAGGGATGTTTGGAACACACCCGATGATGGACCATTTGGTGGATGTTGTCAGATGGGGTCTTATATTTGAAGGCGAGTCTCCCGCATGTGAGAACACGGTTCGCGCCTTCTACGCTCATATCATAGATCCATCGTTGGAGCCGCTTTAGTTCACTGTCTCTGTGAGAGGCATAAGGCGTACGATTTCTGTGGCTGAGGTGCACGACTCCTGAACATCTCGCGTGGTGAAGTGCTTCCAAACGACGACTTCTCTAGGAGTGTACGAGAAAGGGATCGCTGCACGCGATACCTTTATGGTCGCTAAGTTACTTGGATGCTAGGAAATTGTATTGCGACGACAAAGATGGCCGAAGACTTCTATTTACTCCATCACATTTTCACATACAATGTATACCCACGGTGGGGTAACCGCACAGAGTGTACTTGGTTGATGGTGGACTTTCTGTACAAGATGGGACGCGGGGACAACATATGCCTGCCCACATTCATCCTATTTCAGATAGTTCAGGTTGTTCGATCTACCAGGAACGACCTTTCACTCCCATTTGGCCGCCTGATATGTAGGATGGCTCGTGATGTCGGCTATAGGCTCAACATGGAAGACCTTGCACCAGTCCGAGTCATAAGCGAGGCGACACTTAAGAATATGAAGATCGGTCCTCAACAGCGGCAAGCACGACTCGACGAGTCTGGAGATGAGTCGGATAGTGCCGGTGAGGAGAGTGTTGATCTTGAGGCAGAAAGTGATGAGGAGGGCGGTGATGACATACAAGAAGAGGAGGAGGAGGCTCAGGATACTGAGGAGAGCTCTCCTCCTGGTGCACCTGAGTCGGACGCTGCTCAGGCAGCGAGAGAGGCTCGTATGGATCGCATTGAGGAGAACCAGGCCGCCCTGCGGCAAGAGGTTGGACAAGTTCGGGCTGAGCTTGGTGAGACCCGAGCCAAGCTTGAAGAGACTGAAGCCTATATGAAGAGGAACTTTAAGAAGGTGTCTCGTACATTGAAGGCCATTCTGTGCTGTGTGCAAGACAAGAACGCTCCTCCTCCATCGCCTGACTTGATGCCTAGGCATCCACGTTGTTGTGTGTGGTTGTTTATTTTGGTTGTCGCGATAGGCGGTTTATGCTTTCATGTAGATGATGTAGTAGTTAGTAGCATGTTCTAAGTGTTTGATGTTGTGGATGTATTGGCTATCATGTGATTTCTTTCATGATTCATGTAACTCTATATTCCATGTATTATAACAATTTTAACAATTTTGGATAAATGAAAGGCATGTAGCCTCTTTGTTATGATGATGTGTGAAATGCTTAAAGTGCTTTATGATGTGTGTTATGCTTTATCTCACCAATGTTATACCCTATGTTATATAGGGCATGCTGCGACAATATACGTGGAGCACGGCACACCTCCGCCTTACTGACTCTATGGACCAGACTCCTTCTGGTAGTGGCGGTCCTGCGGACCATGGGTTAGGTTCTGATCAGCCTCCTGCTGGCCCTGCCGGTGGATCGCCACCTTACATGCCCCCGGTTCGTGAGCAGTACCGGGCATCATCATCTGCGCAGCATGATTCACAGCCTGCTCCACCTACTGATAGGATCGAGCAGTTGATGTTGATGATGCACCCGGCGGGGTGCGGCAGCGACGAATCGGCGGCCGTAGCACCCGGCGGCTTATGGCCACTATTGCTGAGGCCTTATCCAGGGGTGGTAGTGCGACTCCACCTGCGACATCTGCTCGTCCTGCTGAGCACTTGGAGCCTCCTGCTCAGTGTGAGGATGTGCCTCTACCCTCACCCATTGTGCCTCCTACTGGAGATGTCAGTACCTGCGGTTTACTCGAGCGATTTCAGCGCTTGAGACCTCCTTCATTCATGGGCACTCATAGACCCGAGGAGGCAAAGTTTTGGCTTGACCACATCTTTAAGATGCTTCAGATGCTGCATTGTTCAGAGGCAGAGCAGGTTGAGCTTGCCGCTTTCATGTTTGAGAGGGAGGCCAGCTTATGGTGGGATAGCGTGCTGCAGTCTGTCGCAGCAGATTACGTGTGGACTTGGGAGGCTTTCGAGTTCCGGTTCTACGAGAAATACTACCCGTAGACTTATCGACATGATCGGGAGGATGAGTTCCTACGCCTCAGGCAGGGAGGCATGATGATTACGGAGTACGAGCACCGCTTCACAGAGTTGGGCCGCTTTGTCCCGACTATACTGGTGGATGAGCAGATGCGGATGCGTCATTTTTCCTTGGGTTTGCGACCGGAGATACGGTCGAAGATATGCTGCCTCAGTATACCTACCTATGCAGCACTGGTCCACATGTCTATGACGGCTGATCAGGATGTGGACCGATTGGCCAGATCGCGTGGTGCTATGGTTACGAGGTCACGCCAGGATTTACAGAGCAGGCCTATTCTAGGCAAGAGGCCTCGTGCTGATTCGCCTCCCAGGGCCGCGGCACCAGTGGTTCCTGTGAGACCCCCGATTGTGACCTGCACGTATTACGGGAAACTGGGACATCCTGCTGAGAGTTGCTTCTCGCGTATGAGGGCTAGCGGATTTGCACCACCGCAGAGGTTGGATTGCCCTTACCCACAGGCCATATCAGCTCCACCGCTACAGACTGCTCCTGCACATCCTTCCTTCCGACCTCCTGTGTCCCGCTTCAGGCCGCCACAACACCCCTTGGCTCCTCAGCCGAACCGTCAGCAGCAGGCTCGGGTACATACGCTTGTTGCCGAGGCACCTGAGATGTCAATTTCGGCACCGACAGCTTTTGACGGTACGACTTATATTCATGGTACTTCCATTTCCTTATTGGTGGACACTGGGTCCACTACTTCTATTATTTCTTATGGGGCGGTTAAACGTCTATCTTTGCGTACTATTCCCATTAAGGGGATGAGACTCACTATGGCCACTGGGACCTTCTCGGATGTCACACGGTTATGCGAGGGTTGCTCGATAGTTTTGGGTAGCAGCACAATGTTCGTCGACCTCATTGTTGCTCCAATATGGCACTATGATGTTATCCTTGGAATGGATTGGCTCACCAAGATGAGGGCAGAGATAGATTGCGATACTCGAGTCGTGACGGCCTATGACTCAGACGGTGCAGCTTTCACGTTTCCAGTACAGGTCAGTTGGCGTTGCCGTGTTGACTGTTATACTGCTTTATTAGCGCGGGTTAATGGTCCGACATTGAGAAATACGCCGGTGGTTCGAGAATTTGCAGGCGTGTTTGAGACTATTCCTGGTTTACCTCCTCGGCGCGAGATCGATTTTACAATTGATCTTACACCTGGTGCGACACCCATCTCATTGCCGACTTATCGTATGCCTCCATGTGAGATGGAGGAGCTGCGGAAACAGATTGACGAGCTTGTAGAGAAGGGTTTTATACGACCTAGTGTGTCTCCTTGGGGAGCACCTGTGCTATTTGTGAAGAAGAAGGACGGGTCGCTACGGTTATGTATTGATTACCGTAGGTTGAACCAGGTCACGGTGAAGAACAAGTATCCTTTGCCCAGGATAGATGATCTGTTCGATCAGTTGAGAGGGGCGAAGTATTTCTCGAAGATTGATCTTCAGTCGGGGTACCACCAGTTACGCGTGAGAGATGAGGACGTGCAGAAGACAGCCTTCAGGACGTGCTTTGGGCACTATGAGTTTCTAGTGATGTCGTTCGGCCTTACGAACGCACCAGCCGTGTTCATGGATCTGATGAACCGGGTATTTCGGCCCTTCCTGTACCGATTCGTCATTGTCTTTATTGATGACATTTTGATATACTCTACGAGTCGGGAGGAGCACGAGGAGCACTTAAGAGCGGTGTTGGATACACTGAAGAAGAACCAGTTATTCGCACAGTACAAGAAGTGAGACTTCTGGCAGGAGGAAGTCAAGTTTTTCGGACATATACTGTCCAAGGATGGGATAGCAGTGGACCTTGCTAAGGTAAACGCGGTTCAGGATTGGCAGCAGCCTAAATCAGTTACCGAGGTAAGGAGTTTCCTTGGTCTGGCTGGGTATTACAGGCACTTCATTCGGAACTTCTCGAAGATTGCCAGACCATTGTCTCAGTTGACCCGGAAGGACTTGAAGTTCGCCTGGAATGAGAAGGCGGAGGCAGCTTTTAAGGAGCTGAAGGACAAGTTGACGTCCGCCCCTGTACTAGTATTGCCAGAGCAAGGGGAGAAATACACGATATATACTAACGCATCTCGCGTTAGTTTAGGTTGTGTCCTGATGCAGAAGGATAGGGTGATTTCGTATGCCTCGAGACAATTAAGGAAGCACGAGGAGAATTACCCTACACATGACCTGGAGTTGGCAGCCGTCATCTTTGCATTGAAGCTCTAGAGACATTACCTCTACGGAGAGGAGTTCGAGCTTTTCTGCGACCACAAGAGCCTTAAGTACATATTCACACAGCGAGACTTGAATATGAGACAACGCCGATGGATGGAGACTTTGAAGGACTTCAAGTTCGAGGTTTCCTACCATCCTGGCAAGGCGAACCTTGTGGCAGACGCGTTGAGCCGCAAGAAGATGATAGCATTTGCGGCACCATTGATGATAGCTGAGTGGGACATGGTCGAGTTCGTACGGGACTTCGAGTAGAGACTCACTGTGGAGGAGCCATTTGTGTGTGTTGCGCACGTTCGGGCGCGGCCACTTATTGACGACAGGATTGTTGAGGCCCAGGAGGGCGATATGCGGCTGTCTGAGCTTCGAGAGCAAGCTAGCGACGCCGAGGACTCCGAGTGGAGAGTTGGTTCTGATGGGGGTCTGCGATTTCGTGGCCGCCTATGCGTTCCTGATGTGCCCGACTTGAGACGCGAGCTTCTCGAGTCTGCCCATATCTCGAAGCTTGCGATGCATCCTGGTAGCACGAAGATGTACCGGGATATGAGACGGACGTATTGGTGGGATAACATGAAGGCCCACATCACTGAGTATGTGTCTCGATGTCTGACGTGCCAGCAGGTCAAGGCAGAACATCGCCGACCTCCTGGACTGCTTCAGCCCATGCCCATAGCGGAATGGAAGTGGGACTTCATATCCATGGATTTCATATCAGGGCTACCGAAGACGAGGAAGGGACACGATTCCATTTGGGTGATTGTTGACCGGTTGACTAAATCGGCCTATTTCCTCCCTATCAGAGTTACGAACTCTGCAGACGAGCTGGATAGATTGTACATCAGAGAGATTGTCCGTCTGCATGGAGTTCCGTTGGAGATCGTGTCGGACAGAGACACTCGGTTCACATCCATCTTCTGGACTCGTATCCAGGAGGCGATGGGTGTGAAGTTGAAGTTCAGTACGGCATTCCATCCTTAGACTGATGGGCAGACAGAGCGGGTGAACCAGATTCTAGAGGATATGTTGCGGGCATGTGTGTTGGACTTCAAGGACAGCTGGGATGACTGTCTTCCGTATGTAGTGTTCGCCTATAACAACAGCTTCCAGGCGACTATTGGCTTGGTGCTATATGAGGCCCTATATGGTCGTCCTTGTAGAGCACCGCACTGTTGGGCTGAGGTTGGCGAGCGTAGTTTGATTGGCCCGGAGTTGGTACAGGCGACTACAGAGAAGGTCGACATTATCAGGCGTCGACTACTTACAGCACAGAGCAGGCAGAAGAGTTACGCCGATACGAGGCGGCGACCGCTTGAGTTCGAGGTCGGGGATCATGTGTTCCTTCGAGTTTTCCCTATGAAGGGAGTCCTTCGGTTTGGGAAGAAGGGGAAGCTCACATCGAGATTTATTGGTCCATTTCAGATACTGGATCGAGTGGGTGATGTGGCGTATCGTCTCGCTTTGCTCACACCACTTGCGTCTGTGCACAACGTATTTCATGTATCTATGCTGAAGAAGTAACTTCCTGATCCTTCGCATATCATCATATGGGAGCAGGTACAGCTGAGCGAGGATACTACGTATGAGTTGCGCCCGACACGTATCCTTGACAGGAAGGAGCAGGTACTACGTAGCAAGGTCATTCCGCTGGTGAAGGTACTATGGACACATCATTCCGAGGAGGAAGCTACTTGGGAGACTAAGGCCGAGGTCAGGAAGAACTACCCTTAGATTCTCAAGGAATACGAAAAGGTATAAATTTCGAGGACAAAATTTTTGTTTAAGGGGGGTAGATTGTAACGACCCGTAAATTTCTGTACTTTGGCTCGAGTACCACCTCGACCAGAAATCAATTAGGATTAAATCCTTTAGAAATTTAACAAAGTTAACTAAGTGCTAAGCTCGATTAGCCATGAAATCCGTTGAGATCGCTTTAAATACTATCTGCAAGACCCAAAACTTGTAGAATCATTCACACTAGGTTACCTTAAAGATTAGGATCAAACTCATTACCCGGCTATTCTTGGGAATGACTTGAAACTTCGTATTAGGTCTAGACCGCACATCGAAAATCCGATTAACGCAAAGTTAAGGACTTAGGACCTCCTCGCTGGGCTCGATAACCATCTCGGAAATCAGGTCCAGTCGATGTCCCACGGCTATTCGCTTGAGTCCGGAGTGAGGGAGTGTGAAAATCACTCTTTCCTTTACAAAATAAATATCTGGAATAGTGATTTGGCACCATTCAGTTGCTGATCAGTATTAAGCAACCAGACCATCAGAATCAGACCAAATTACACCCACGGATCAGGAAAAATTTCAGGAACATTTACATGTACTTGGAATTTTGGATCGTGGCCCACTGACCGTTGAACTGAAGCTGGTCCGCCACGTGTGATCTGGAATCCGATCGAGTTGAAAACATAATCCCACGTGGATCCATGAGTGGTGAGCTTAAGTCTGACGTTTGGCTCAAGGGCGGCCACCAAAAACACTCTTTTGAGCTGGAACATCGCCGAAATGCTTATAATAGCAGTAACCCTTGAACCTGAGTCTATTTTGGGAAGGTTTTAGGCTATAAAAGGGCCTTAGAATAGCCCCTCTCATAGCCATACGAATTTGGGATAAAACCCGAGTGAGAGAGAGAGAAAAGAGAGAGAAGACTTGGGATTTGTGGGATCACCTTCCTCCTACTGCTTTCAATCATCGCACGGCCTGCACCGCCTCTTTCCAGGCGCTTTCCCGGCGATATCAACTCCGTTTTAAAGTGAGAAACCCTAACCCTAGGTCTGATTTGAAGTGTATAGGCTATAGGTAGTAAAATAGCTAACCGATTTCACTCCTTAGGCTAGAAAACTCCCGAATACGGAAGCTCATCCAACCTTGCTGATTCGTTGAGATTCCAAGGTGAAAGGTGAGGACTTTAAGTGTATAGGTTGCGGTTTTCAACGCTTTCAATGTCAGTTAATGGTAGATTCATGATCTGCATGCAATTGCACATGTACAAAGTGCTTTTCGTTTTCTGTTTCGATTAGAATTGTAGAATTTGGAATTTCACATACTCTAGGTATTTGTATGAAATACCGGAGACATATTTTTTATGGAAATGTGTTTGACATGTTTATTTGTCATATGGGTATATGATGTATGGGTAAAATACTCATTTAGCGAAAGGGTTCGCCTAAATACATGTTTATTAATATACACCATGTATGTAGAAATACGGTATTGTAAGAAGACCGTATACATGTATATTTTAGCGATGTGTTTGTCATGATTAATTGTTGTATAAATATATTATGTACGTATAAATTAATTACTTGGCGAAAGGAATCGCTGTATTACAAGTTCCCTTGTAAATACTACGTATGTTGAAATTGTGTATACTAGAACTACCATATATGTGTGAATTTTGGAAATGCAATTGTCATGATTATTTGCTGTATGATTATGATATACATGGATAAAATATCCGCTTGGCGAAAGGATAGCCCTAATACGTATTTTACTAACATATGTCATGTATGTTGGAATAGTGCACTCCAAGTGTTTGTGTAAATGCTTGTGAGAGTAAATGCTTTGATGTTAGCACTGTAGGTTGGTGCCGAGATGGAATTCGCGACTACCTTAGAGACATGTAGGATTCCCTCCATGTGGTTGTTTACTTCGACAACTCACATACGATGTATATGTGTTTGTATCCCTATCTGTATAGTACTCTATTACATGCTTTACAACATGCTTTATAACATGCTTTATAACATGCTTTGTGACATGCTTCCTAGCATGTTTGTATTACTTTGTTTATCATGCTTAACTCCACATGCTATTGATGAGAACTGTTTGAGTTTGGGACTGTCTATAGTCCAAACATTCGGTACCAGACTTGAGATTGTGGATGAGATTCATGTCGCCACAATGGATGTGTCTGACGAACCCGAGTTGTACTTCGGTTGGCGATAGTGGTTGGCCACACGGAGTGTTTTTGTGCTTCATATCGCCCAACTTGTTGTGCGCTCGAGCTAGTCAGGCTCATCAATTACCCCGATATGTCGAATATGTGTTCACCATGTCTAGTCATTACTGTTTGAACCTAGGGTACCAAACTTACCAGTGGCAATCCCGTTAACTATGGTACCTCGATCCGCTAAGACTCATGAGCCGGACATGGTGGTATGGGACATCGTGGCAGAGCTGTCGGCCTATGCTGGGGCCATGTGCCTCCCCGTAGTGACCATTGAGCAACCCAAACTCGTGAGCCGAATACGGTGGTATGGGACACTGTATTCGAGCTGTCGATACTTACGGCGAGAGCCGAGTATGGTGAGACCTGTACTCGTGCTGACGGGTGACGAGTCCTCTGTAGTATCTTCGAGTATACTCCAAGGTCTGTGATTGGCGACAAGTCTTTCACAACAACTAGAGTATGAGTTGAGCCGAGTATGATGAGACCTGTACTCGAGCTGACGGCTAGTGATTGAGCCGTGTACGGTGAGATCTGTACTCGAGTTGACGGTCAACAATTGAGCCGCATAGGTGAGATCTGTATCCGTGCTGACGGGTGACGAGCCCTTTGTGATGCCTTAGCTACGCTACTCAAACCATAATATCGTATGAGATTAACTAGGACTGACGACCCTAGAATGGATCATGTTTAGGAATGATACAAGGGAGGTACCTTAGTTTCCCAATACTGCTGTTTGAAACGGACTAATAACAACTCAAAAATCATGCGCATCATTGCACCGCATGTGCTTAGTAGATGTGGAGCACTGAGGGAGTTATGCATTCACGAACGTAAGATGTTGTCGCATGAGGGTGGTTTGGCAAGGGCATACATCATCATGTCATTTCATACTTGCATTTAACAAGAGTAGTTAAACTTGTTTGATTGTACCGCTTTATCATTACTACTTGATTAAGTTGATAACATGTTAACCTATGCCTTATTGTTCCACTGAGTTTGCTACTCACTCCCACGTTACGGGACGGTGTTTGCAACACCAACCAGACTCTGTCACAGGTATAGACGGCGTGACGGTTCAGGAGCCGGAGCCCGATTTCGACAAGGACCAGGATGAGTTCTCATTTATGCAGTACTCTGATGGCTATGCCTAGGCTAACTGCATCGCGGGGACTTCAGGACTCATCTTTTAGATTGTATTTTGATTTTGATTCAGAAACAGTATATGTATATGGATACTCAGTTAGTGTTCATACTCAGGTGTTCATAAAAATTTTGTTCTGTATATACTTTAAATATACAATTTCAGTTTTCCGCTTGCCTTTATACAATTGAACTGGAGTACGAATTACTATTTTGGTATAATCTCATTCATGTTTATTGCTCTAACTCAGACAACATGTAACCATCATTGTGTATGTTGCATAAGTGATGCGTTGGAACTCGGGAGTTGAGTTCATACTCGACCCCCGAATTTCAGGGCGTTACAGAAATCGGCGGGAAATGGCATGTCTTCTATTTCAGGAGGATATGGTGTCTGATATCGAAACCTTTTATTCTGACTTTGTTTATTCTCTAGATGAGTAAACTCGATAACCATCTGCCGAATTTCTTCCTGCGTTATATTCTGAGTAATATTAGGCATTGACTCTTGAAATTTAACCAAGTGCAGTTGTGGTCCTTCTTCTTGCGGTTCAGTGTTGTTCACAATAATCACTGTCGGAATATTAGGGACTTCTTCAGTCACATGTTCATCTAGTGAAAACTGATCAGGCTGATTAATATCTGTCGATGAGCTCTCAGTTTCTTCATACTTTGACTGTCTTAATATTGAGGGAGAAAATAAGCGTTGTGCTGCTGACACTGTTGAAGAGGATGAACTATCATTTGATTTGAAACTAGCATGTTGTCGCTTCAAAGGACTAACTGACTCGAATCATAGTATTCTCAATGCATGAGTTTGCTTAAAATCTTTCGCAGGAGGTGCTGTGAGTGAACATTTGCTGGTTACGGTCGTTTTCCCTTTGTTTTTCTGAACTCGCAATGATTCTGTGGAAGATGTGTTTACGGTTATAATTGATGGTATCGAAAGACCTTTTGGAGTGACGGGCCTTTCCGTTTTTCTTGAATGAGATGATTGTATGACTGAAGCAAGACTGTGTCTCATGGCACTTTGCATAAATGACCCAGTACTTGGCGAGAAGGTGCTTCTTGTGGAAGCAAATTGAACTTTCTGTCTTTTGGATATTACCATCCTCCATTCTCCCTCATCTTCTTGAGTTACTGGCGAAATAGAAATCGTTCCGTCCATTACACGAAATTCACTGTTCTTGATCACGGCAGACTTTTGCTTTCTCTGACGCTTTCTACTTACTCTTAACTCTTTTCTCTTCTATTCTAGAAAATTGTGGCGATGCCCCTGGATTCTCCATTAGCTAATGAATTTGTTAATTCATTGATTAATTCATTTATTTGTCGTCGAAAGCAACAGTATGATTCAGTCGAACTAACTTCTCATCTGACATTGTCTGTCCTTAATCATAACTGACTTGATCTTCTCTGATTTTTTTGGTGGAAATCCGTTGGACAGGAGAAAGGTCGTTACGGTATACCTGTCATTCATAACAAAATGTTAGTTAATTTATTTAAATAAAATTGTACTTTGCTTTTAGAGATGAAGGGGAGGATGTTCCCACTGAGAGTCGCCATTTTGGCGTCTTTACAGATGCCAAAAAAGTGATAAATGTTCTCTTGAATATTTTCTAAGTTACCATCGAATAATAGTCCCCAGCAGAGTCGTCATTTTGTTTCGACAAGGAAACAAATGAGTTTGATTTGGGGGATTTATTCAATAATAATAAAGAAAGAACAAGAGAACATTGATCACATTTCTTCTGAATTCATTTACATCCTCTGATTCCCTTGATTCTAAAAAAAATATATATACAATCAATCAAAGTAGACAAGATAGTTTTATGGAAATTTCGGCAGCATTTCGACGCCTGTTTCAGTCATCTCCTAGGACTTAGGAGGACTTGTTGATCTGATCGACCAGTCTTCAATGAGATAGGAATTATAGTAGCATAACAGCGTTATTTCAGTCATCTCCTCATACTTAGGAGGAATTGTTGAATTTCTCTTCTGTTCATTCCAATCCTTCAAACTTTGAATAGAATGAGCTTGTACACTTCATTCATTTCAGCAGCATGATGGCCTTTAGCCATTTTAGCATTATAACAGCCCATTGCTATTACAGACTGTAGGCTGGTCGGTTTGTGCGGTCCCGCACAAACCCCATCGTTTGCGCGAGTCCGCGTAAACTGCATCGTTTGCACGGGTCCGCGCAAACCCTATCGATTGCGCGGGTCCGCGCAAACTGCAGGAGCCCAATGCTCCTACCTTCGATCTTCTTCTTCACTTTTCATTCTGAAATCTTCGAACCCCCTTTCAGAGAGAGAGCGGGGTATTTATAGGCATTTCGCAGGTGTAAAACTCCGACTTGGGCGATGTGGGACAAAATAACTCGCTGTCACATGCTTTGCGCGGACAGGCACAAACGACACACTTTGCGCAGACTCGCACAAACTATATGCTTTGCGCAGTCCCGCGCAAACTATCTGCTTTGCGCGGACACGCGCAAACTGTCTCAAAGACACTTCTCTTTCTTCTTTTTTAATACTTTACTTTCCAATCTTCTTCTGCTTAGTCAATCCCTTCATCACTTTCTCATGCCTTAACAGATACCCCTGGAGCTAGATCTTTACAAAAATACCTAAACTACCCTTTGAGCTGGAACTTTACCAAAATACCTAAACTATCCTTTAAGCTGGAACTTTATCAAAATACCTAAACTACCCTTTGAGCTGATCAACACCCTGGGATTATTTGACCACTGCAATGAGATATTTTTGTATGCCTCAACACCCACAGACTCTATCGACTCCACCACTTCGGATGGCACCTGCACATCCGTCCTTCAGACTACCTGCACCTCACTTCAGGCCGCCTCAACGGCCCATGGTTCCTGACCAAACCTAAGCGTGAACGGGCTCGGGTACACTCACTTGCAGCTGAGGCATCCGAGGGATCGGACGTAGCACCTAGGGCCTTCGAGGTTACTACACATATGCAAAGTACTCCAGTCTTTCTTTTGGTGGACACTGGGTCCACTATCTCTATTGTATCATGTGCTGCAGTCAAGAGGCTAGGGTTGGATACTAGCCCTATGATGGGTTGAGACTCCTTACTGCCACAGGGACTTTCTCAGATTCAACTACGATGTGTAGAGGTTGTTCGATAGACCTAGGGAGTAGGACAGTGACCGTCGACCGGTTGGTCGCACCGCTCCATCATTATGATGTGATTCTCGGCATCGATTGGCTCGTGGAGATGAAGGCTGAGATCGATTGCGATACTTGGATCATGACAACACGTGGACCTGATGGCACGGTCTTTACTTTCCCAGTGTAGGTCAGTTGGTATTACCGCATCAGTAGCTACGCTACCCTATTAGAGCAGGTTGATGGTCCGACGTTGGGAAATATGCCTGTGGTTTAGGATTTTGCAGGTGTGTTTGTGATGATTCCTAGTTTGCCACCTCGGCGCTAGATCGACTTCACCATTGATCTTATGCCTGGTGCGACACCTATCTCATTGCCGACTTATTGTATGCCTCCATGTGAGATGGAGGAGTTGAGGAAACAGACTGACGGGTTGTTAAAGAAGGGCTTTATACGACCTAATGTGTCTCCCTGGGGAGCACCTGTACTGTTTGTGAAGAAGAAAGATGGCTCACTACGGTTGTGTATTGATTACCGTAGGTTAAACCAGGTCACCGTGAAGAGCAAGTATCCTTTGCCCAGGATAGATGATCTGTTTGATCAGTTGAAGGGGGCGAAGTATTTCTCGAAGATTGACTTGCAGTCAAGGTACCATCAGTTGTGCATCAGAGATGAAGACGTGCAGAAGACAACTTTCAGGACCTGCTTTGGGCATTATGAGTTCTTGGTGATGTCGTTCGGTCTTACGAACGCACTGGCTGTGTTCATGGACTTAATGAACAGGGTATTTCTGCCATTCTTATACCGATTCATCATCGTATTCATTGATGACATCTTGATATATTCCACGAGTCGGGAAGAGCACGAGGTGCACCTGAGAGCCGTGTTGGATACCTTGAGAAAGAACCAGTTGTTTGCACAGTATAAGAAGTGCCACTTCTGGCAGGAAGAAGTGAAGTTCCTGGGACATGTGGTGTCTAAGGATGGGATAGCTGTGGACCTTGTTAGGGTAGCTACGGTTCAGGATTGGAAGCAGCCTGGCTCGGTTACCGAGGTGAGGAGTTTTCTTAACTTGACAGGGTATTATCGATGCTTCAGTTGGGACTTCTCGAAGATTGTCAGGCCGTTGTTACAGTTGACACGTAAGGATTTGATGTTCGCCTGGAATGAGAAGGCAGAAGCAGTTTTTCAGGAGCTGAAGGACAGACTGACGTCTGCCCCTATGCTAGTATTGCCAGAGCAAGGGGTCAAGTACATGATATACACTGACGCGTCTCGCATTGGTTTGGGTTGTGTCCTTATGTAGAAGGACAGGGTGATTGCGTATGCCTCGAGACAATTAAGGAAGCACGAGGATAATTACCCTACACATGACCTTGAGTTGGCAGCTGTCATCTTTGCATTGAAGCTCTGGAGACATTACCTCTGCGGAGGGGAGTTCGAGCTTTTCTGCGACCACAAGATCCTTAAGTATATATTCACGCAGTGAGACTTGAATATGAGGCAGCGCAGATGGATGGAAACCTTGAAGGACTTCAAGTTCGAGGTCTCCTACCATCCTGGCAAGGCCAACCTTGTGGCGAATGCGTTGAGCCATAAGAAGGCGATTGCATTTGCGACTCCGCTGATAATAGCAGAGTGGAATATGCTAGAGTTCGTGTGGGACTTTGAGTAGAAACTCACTGTGGAGGAGCCATTTGAGTGTGTCGCGCACGTTCAGGTGCGACCACTTATTGACGATAGGATCATCGAGGCCCAGCAGGGCGATGAGCGGTTGTCTGAGCTTCGAGAGTAAGCTAGCGATGCCGAGGACTCCGAGTGGAGAGTTGGCACAGATGGGGGTCTACGATATCGTGGCCGTTTATGTGTTCTTGATATTCCTAACTTGCGATAGGAGCTCCTCGAGACTGCCTACAAATCGAAGCTTGTGATGCACCCAGGTAGCACGAAGATGTACCACGACATGAGACGGTCTTATTGGTGGGATGACATGAAGACCCACATAGCAGAGTATATTTCTTGTTGTCTGACGTGCCAGCAGGTTAAGGCAGAACATCGCCGACCTCCTGGACTGCTTCAGCCCATGCCCATAGCTGAATGGAAGTGGGACTTCATCTCTATGGATTTCATTTCGGGGCTGCCGAATACGAGGAAGGGACATGATTCCATTTGGGTGATTGTGGACCGGTTGACCAAATCAGGCCCATTTCCTCCCTATCAGAGTCATGAACTCTGCAGACGAGCTGGCTAGGCTGTACATCAGAGAGATTGTGCATCTGCATGGAGTTCCCCTTGAGATCATGTCAGACAGAGACGTGCGGTTCACATCTATCTTCTGGACTCGTATCCAGGAAGCAATGGGTGTAAAATTGAAGTTCAGTACTGTGTTTCACCCTCAGACCGACGGGCAAACAGAGAGGGTGAACCAGATTTTGAAGGATATGTTGCGGGCCTATGTCTTGGACTTCAAGGACAGTTGGGATGACTGTCTTCCTTATGCAGAGTTCACGTACAACAACAGCTTCCAGGCGAGTATTATCATGGCTCCATATGAGGCCTTGTATGGTCATCCTTGCAGAGCGCTGCATTACTGGGGTGAGGTTGGCGAGCGCAGTTTGATTGGGTCAGAGTTGGTACAGGCGACCTCGGAGAAGATCAACATTATCAGGTGTCGACTTCTTACAGTGCAGAGCAAGCAGAAGAATTACATCGATACGAGGCAACGACCGCTTGAGTTCGAAGTCGGAGATCATATATTCCTCCGAGTTTTCCCTATGAAGGGAGTCCTTCGGTTTGGGAAGAAGGGGAAGCTCACACCGAGGTTCATCGGTCCATTTCAGATCCTTAATCAAGTGGGTGCTGTGGCATATCGTCTCGCTTTGCCCACACCACTTGCAGCTGTATATAACGTATTTCATGTATCTATGCTGAAGAAGTACGTTCCTGATCCTTCACACATTATCAACTGGGAGCAAGTACAGTTGGGCGAGGATGCTACATATGAGTTGCGCTCGACACGTATCCTTGACAGGAAGGAGCAGGTACTGCGTAGTAAGGTGATTCCACTCGTGAAGGTATTGTGGACACATCATATAGATGAGGAAGCTACGTGGGAGACAGAAGCCGAGATCCGAAAGAACTACCCTCAGCTACTCGAGGAGTATGAAAAGGTACTAGTTTCGAGGATGAAATTTTTCATTAAGGGGGGTAGATTGTAACGACTCAAAAATTTCCGTATAATGGCCCGAGTACCACCTCGACCAGAAATCACTTAGGATTAAGTCCTTTAGAAATTTGACAAAGTAAATTAAGTGCTAAACTAGATTAGCCATGAAATCTGTTTGAATCGCTTTAAATACGATCTGCAATACCTAAAACTTGTAGAATCATTGACGCTAGGTTACCCTAAAATCTAGGATCAAACTCATTACCCGACTGCTCTCGGGAACACATTGAAACTCCATATCAGGTCTAGACCGTACATCGGGAGTCCGAACAATACGAAGTTAAGGACTTAGGACTGCCTCGTTGAGCTTGACAATCATCTCGAAAATCAAATCTAGACAGTGTCCCACGGCTTTTCGCTTGAGTCCGGAGCGAGAGAGTGTGAGAACACTTGTTTTATTTACAAAATAAATATCTCAAATAGAAATCTGAGACTTGTTACTTGCGGACATTTTGTAAGCAACCAGACCATCAGAATCTGACCCAAATACACCCTCGGATCATGAAAAATTTCATAAACATATCCATGTACTTGGAATTTCAGATCGAGATCCGCTGACCGTTGAACTAAAACTGGTCCGCCATGCATGATCTGAAAATCCGACTGAAACGAAAACTTAACTCCATCTAGATCCGGAGTCTGTGAGCTTAAGTCTGACCTTTGGCTCAAGGGGGGCCGCCAAAAGTCCTCCGTTGAGCTGAAAATGAGTCGCTTTGGTTATAACCTAAGTATACCATGACCATAAGTCTATTCTGGAGTATTTTTAGGCTATATAAGGACCTTAGAACCCTCTCTCTCATAGCCATATGAATTTGAGAAAAACCCAAGAGATAAAAGAAAGAAAAGAGAGAAAGAGTGTGAGAAGTGGGAGGAACTCCCTACTACTATCCCCTGCCGCTACACAAGCCGCACCACCCCATTCTCATCGCTTTCCTGTTGATTCCGACTTCGTTTCTAGGTAAGAAACCCTAACCCTAATCTGTTTTGGAGTTGTAATGGTTGTAGGTTATGAAATAGCTAACCTATTTTTATTATATAGGTTACCAAACTGCTGAATACGGAAGCTTACCAAATCTATCGTATTTGTTACGATTCTACGGTAAAAGGTGAGGACTTTAGGTGTATAGGTTATGGTTTTCAACGCTTTCAATATAAGATAATGATAAATTCATGATCTGCATGCAATTGCACCTGTACAAAGTGCTGTCTATTTTCCATTTCGATTAAAGACGTAGAATATGAAAATTTACATATTCTAGGTATTTGTAGAAAGTACCGTATACGTATAAATTTTGGTAATGTGTTTGTTATGATTATTTGTTGTACGAATATATTATATATGGATAAAATACTTAGTTGGCAAAAGGACTCGCCCTAATACATGTTTTGCTAATATACACTATGTATGTTGAAATAGTGTATTCTAGAAAGTACCGTATACATATAAATTTTGGAGATGTGTTTGCCATGAGTTATTGATGTATGAATATATTATATATGGATAAAATACTTGTTTGGCGAAAGGATTCGTCCTAATACATGTTTTGCTAATGTACACTATGTTGAAATAGTATATTCTAAGTATTTGTGAAAATGCTTGTGAGAGTAAGTGTTTGGATGATGGTGTCTTAGGTAGGTGTTGAGATGAGATTCTCAACTACCTTAGAGACATATATGATTTTCACCATGTTGATTGTTTAACCTAACCACTTATGAAATACCTGTGTTTGTATTTCTTGTTTACATGGTGCTTTATAACATGCTTTATGACATGCTTGTTAACATGCTTGAATTACTTTGTTTATTATGCTTTACACTACATGCTCTAAATAAGGATTGATTGAGTTTGGGACTATGATTATAATCCAGACAATCGGTACCAGACTTGAGTTCATGGTTGAGATTCTTTTCGTCACGTAGGATGTGTTTGACGAACCCGAGTCGTACTTCAGTTGGCTACAGTGGTTAGGCCACGCGAAGTGCTTATGCACTTCATGTCGTTCAGTCGATTGTGTGCTTGAGCTAGTCAGGCTCGTCAAGTGACCCGATATGTCTAATGTATGTTCACCATGTTTGGACGCTACTGCTTGAACCTAGGGTACCAAACTTACCAGTGGAATCCCGCTAACCAAGGTACCTCGATCTGCTAAGACTCATGAGCCGGGCATGGTGGTATGGGATACCGTGGTTGAGCTGTAAACCTACGTTGGGGCCACGTGCCTCCCCGTAGTGACCAGTGAGCAACCAGACTCGTGAGCCGATTATGGTGGTATGGGACACTATATTTGAGCTGTCGGCCTACATTGATAAGGTGATGGGGGAGTGGTGTAACCATTGTATGTAATAGCCCTGACAGCCCTTTGTAGTGACCTCGAGCATACTCTAAATTTGTGGTGAGGTAACGAGTTTTGCCGTAGTGTATAGAGTATGAACTAGGCCTGTATCAATTTAGTGATGAACCGTTAAAGAGGTGATGGGGGAGTGGTGTAACCATTATGTGTAACAGCCCTGGCAGCCTTTGCAACGCCCTAGAAATACACCATCGTATGAGATTAACTAGGACTGACGACCCTAAAATGGATCATGTTTGGGAATGATACAAGGGAGGTACCTTAGTTTCCTAATCCTACTGTTTGAAATGGACTAATAACAACTCGGTAACCATGCTCATCATGCATTGCATGTGCCTGGAAGATGTGGAGCACTGAGGAATGTAAGCATGCCACGAACGTAAGATGGTGTCACACGAGGGAGTGTGTGGTGAGGGCATCCATCATGAATGCATTCATACTTGCATTAATAAGAGTAGTTAGGAGTGTTGATTATACAACTTTATCATTACTGCTTGACTGAATTGATAACATGTTAACCTATACTTTATTGTTCCACTGAGTTAGCTACTCACTACCACGTTACGGGATGGTGTTGTACACACCAACCAGACTCTGTCTTAGGTACAGATGAGCTGACGACTCAAGAGGCTGAGCCGGACTACGACGAGGACCAGGATGAGTTCTCCTTCATGCAGTACTCTGGTGGCTTCGACTAGGCTGCCGGATTGACGGAATTTACAGGACTTATTTCCTTAGTTGTACTTTTGTCATTTTGAACGTAAAACAGATATATGTATATGGTGACAGTTGGGTTCATACTCTGGAGATTGAGATGGTTTTGTTTCTTTTACATATATATATATATATATATACAGTTTCAGTCTTCTGCTTGCCTTTATACAATTGATCTAGAGTATGAAATACTGTTTTGGTATAATCTCACTCATATTTATTGCACTAACACAGACAACATTCAATCATCATTCATTATGTTGCATAAGTGATGTGTTAGAACTCGGGAGTTGAGTCTATAGTCGACCCCCGAATTTCAGGGCGTTACAATATCACATATCCATTGTAATTTAAGTCACAACAAACCATTTAAAACTATGAATATTGCATATAATCAAACTATAATCAAAGAGAGTTCAACAAAGTATGAATCAAAGTCGTATAAAACACCCCATCACGCTACAAGCTTCACCTCTTAGCCCAAGCTAAGAGGTCTAGCTTATCATAGACATGATGGGCTAAAAATCTCTTTAAAACATAAGGGAAGAGGAAAGAGAACTAAAGAGGAAGGATAGGAAGAAGGATGGATGTTCGGCGACTCCACGTCTCTCTTTCTTTCTTCTTGGCTTCCCACGTCCCAAAGATCCAAAGAATTCTTCTCTCTCTATCTCTCTCCCTTTTTATAGACAGCAGGGGGCGTCGATTCATCGCTGGAGTTAGTGGGAAGAAGTTACATAGCCAACACATATAACCCGCGCGTGCAGGAGATAAACGCAAGCCAACTTGTCATTGGATTTAAAATTTCTCCATGGTTAGGGTCTTTTTCCACTCGGGATTCCTCTGAATGGTTCAGATCATCCAACCGATCAAGGCTGATGGGTAACAACTCCGTGCAACATCCAGGAAAACTGAACGTGCGTAAGGTACAATTTTCTGCGCTGTGATGCTAGTGGGCTCCACAGTGGCGTTTTCAGAGAAATCCACCCGGTTCATTGGATTCCTGGCGAAATTTTATTTTTAGGGTGGTTTTGGTCAAGTTTTGGTGTAACCCACTATATCAAATCACCCTGCCGTTCATCCTATATTTTTCGGTGATCCACGTGTGTACGCGTGTATGGGACGAAAAGGTCACCATGGCTAGGGTCGCGACCACCCTATAATCAAGTCAATGGTCCAGATCACTCATTTGAATCACGATGGTGGCCCACGACAACTACCCGGTGGGACAGTGTCTACCCACTGCTCTCTCATGCGAGAAAGGTTGGTCAATGTAGTATTTGACCGGACTCTTGGTCCGATGCACGTTTGGTACGTGCGCACTGTGCATGCACAAGTGCACATGTGGGGTCCAGTGTGATGTGTATGAGAAATCTGCTCCATCCATCCATTTTGTCATCCCATTTAAGGGGTTGAGACCAAAATTGAAACATATCCAGATATCAGGTGGGCCCTAGATCAGTGTTTTATGGGCTAATCTGTCCGTTAGGACACTTCCGCAAGGATCAAATGGATGAAATTCAATGTGTACGGTTAATTTACGGTCCTCAGGCTAGATATAAAGTTTCAAGCCAACTGAGGAACCCTGGGATTTTGCATTCAGGACGACTTTTAGGCCTCTTCGACTTCAATTGCTTGATTTTCTCGGATCTTTGGCGTGTAAATTATTCGATCTCGGTCCCCTAAGATCTGTCCCTTGCCTTGGTGATTTGTGAGCATCAAATCCATACCTTTAGTACCCATTTTTAGTCCATGCTCCTAAATTCACCTTGCAACATAAACACGATTAAAATAGGACGTTAAACAGTGTCATGTTCGTAAAATCATGTAACGCCCAGAAATTCGAGGGTCGAGTAGCAACTGGACTCTTGAGTTCCAAAACATCACTTATGCAACATAGATAATGATGATTAAATGTTGTCTGTGTTAGTGCAATAAACATGAGTGAGATTATACCAAAACAGTAATTCATACTCTAGATCAATTGTATAAAGGCAATCGGAAGACTGAAACTGTATATAATTGTATGTAAAAGTAACAAAACCATCACAATCTCCAGAGTATGAACCCAACTAAGTCACCATATACATGTATCTGTTTTACGATCAAAATGTCAAAAATACAACTAAAGAAGTAAGCCTTGTAAGTCCCATCGATCCAGGCAGTCTAGGCAAAGCCGCCAGCACACTACATGTACGAGAACTCGTCCTGGTCCTCGTCGTAGTCCGGCTCAGCTTCCTGAGTCGTCACCTCATCTGCACCTAAGACAGAGTCTGGTTGGTGTGTACAACATTATCCCGTAATGTGGGAGTGAATAGCTAACTCAGTGGAACAATAAAGCATAGGTTAACATGTCATCAATTCAGTCAAGCAGTAATGATAAAGTAGTACAATCAAACACTCCTGACTATTATTAATGCAAGTATGAATGCAGTCATGATGCATGCCCTCACCACAAACTCCCTCATGCGACACCATCTTCTGTTCGCGGCATGCTTTCATTCCTCAGTGCTCCACATCTTCTAGGCACATGCAATGCGATGATGAGTATGATTACCGAGTTGTTATTAGTCTATTTCAAATAGCAAGATTGGGAAACTAAGGTACCTCCCTTGTATCATTCCCAAACATGATCCATTCTAGGTCGTCAAACCTAGATAATCTCATACGATAGTGTAGTTCTAGGGCGCTGCAAAGGCTGTCAGGGCTGTTACATGCAACCGTTACACCACTCCCCCATCACCTTTTTAACGGCTCATCACTAACTTGATACAGGCCTAGTTCATACTCTATACATCGCGACAAAACTCATCACCTCACCGCAAATTCAAAGTATGCTCGAGGTCACTACAAAGGGCTCGTCACCAATCAGTGTAGGCCGACAGCTCGAATATGGTATCCCATACCACCATAATCGGCTCACGAGTCTAGTTGCTCAATGGACACTACGGGGAGGCACGTGGCCCTAGCGTAGGCCGACAGCTCAACCATGGTGTCCCATACCACCATGCCCGGCTCATAAGTCTTAGCGGATCGAGGTACCATGGTTAACGGAATTTCACTGGTAAGTTTGGTACCCTAGGTTCAAGAAGTAGCATCCAAACATGGTGAACATACATTAGACATATTGGGTTACTTGACGAGCCTGACTAGTTCGAGCGCACAATCAACTAAACAACATGAAGTGCATAAGCACTTCGCGTGGCCTAACCACTGTCGCCAACTGAAGTATGACTCGGGTTCGTCAAACACATCCTACGTGGTGAAAAAAATCTCAACCATGAATCAATCCTTATTCAGAGCATGTGGAGTAAAGCATAATAAACAAAGTAATTCAAGCATGTTAACAAACATGTTATAAAGCATGTTACAAAGCACAAAGTAAACAAGAAATACAAACACATATATTTCATAAGTAAGCGGTTAAATTAAACACCCAACATGGAGGAAATCATATACGTCTCTAAGGTAGTTGAGAATCTCATCTCAACATCTACCTAAGGCACCATCAGCCAAGCACTTACTCTCACAAGCATTTTCACAAACACTTAGAATACACTATTTCAACATACATAGTATATATTAGCAAAACATGTATTAGGGCGAGCCCTTTCACCAAGCAAGTATTTTACACATATATAACATGTTCATACATCAAATAATCATGGCGAACACATTTTCAAAATTTATACATATACGGAACTTTCTACAAATACCTAGAATACATAAAACTCCATATTCTTCGTATTTAATCGAAACGAAAAATAGGCAGCACTTTGTACATGTGCAATTGTATGCAGATCATGAATCGATCATTATCTAACATTGAAAGCATTGAAAACCACAACCTATACACCTAAAGTCCTCACCTTTTATCTTAGAATCGTAACGAATCGGATAGGTTTGCTAAACCATCGTATTCGGCAGTTTGGTGACCTATAGAATGAAATTGGTTAGCTATTTCATAACCTACAACCATCATAACCCCAAAACAGATTAGGGTTAGGGTTTCTTACCTAGAAACGAAGTCGGAATCGCTGAAAAAGCATTAGATTTGAGTGGTTAAGCTTGTAGAGCGGAAGGGGTTCTATATTCATGGCAGAACCGTTCGAAAAATGGCAAAAAGAAAGTGGTTAAGCTTGTAGAGCGGAAGCCCTTCGTTGATATCGATTTGGGACACTAATCTATCCAGCAAGTTTTTCAGGTTGTTTTTCTTGGATCGAGGGTCACTCAATAAAATTGATATTCAAATATCGATAATATCGAGGCATGGTTGATGTCATCGAAAGTGGACAAAAATTATCCAACAAGCTTATAGGAAAATTCCTTAGAATTATCGATGAATCGACACTTCCCTTGATATCATTGATATTCAAATTCCGATGATATCGAGTGATGGTCGATCATATCATATACTTGAAATATTTTAGATGCAAGTACTCTCACATTTTCAAATGTCGAGGAATCGAACCTCGTATCGATGAAATCGGAGTTCGAAATCCGATGACATCGACGCTCGTTCGATTTCCTCGACTAATTGACAAAAGGTTTCAAAAGCGTTTGACAGTTGTGTTCGTGTCATCGAGCGGCCAATCGATGATATCGACTGTATACGCTCAATGATATCGAACCTGCTTGATGATATCGAACTCTGTAAAAAATGTGACCATTTTATATCCGTTGGAACCTTTTGCCTGTTTAATAAGAGCTTGCCCTTGGTTGTTGGTAAAGAAAATAGAGAGTGTTTTTTAGTGTTTAACCTTAGATCACCCTAAAGCCTTTTATCTCATGAAAGTTCATCCTCTAATCCACCCTCATCATTGACATTCAATAGAGTGGATTGGGGAATGAACTTCTGCATTCAAGGATCCTGCAACTACTACCTTAATGGCAAATCATTAAGCTGGGATGCCTTGAATGCATAGATGATTGGAATCGCTCTATCTTTCTTATAGGAAAACATTTAATAGAGTAGGATTCCATCATAAACTTGGCCTAACCCGTCATCATGTATTGGTACATCCTCTGAGTTGTGGTTCAAGGGAGCTGAAGATTCTTCATTATTAAAGTAGGAGATCTCCATCAACGTGCTGAATGAGGCTCATCTACTTATCTATAAGTCATTAGAGTCTAGAGGACCCTTGTGATCATTCCTTCTGTAGGATTGCGTCTAAGGTGTTTCTCACCCTTTGCAAGTCCTCATAGGAGGCCTCCAGCGGGAGTGTACGTGGGGGTGCTTTTTGTTGACCCTTACTTTGTGGAGAGCATAAACTCTTAAGTCCTTGTGTAGGTCATTGAGTTGTGTGGTCTAAAACTTAGGTGCTTTGCATTAACCCTTGCTCATAGGAGCATAAACTGGTGAGGTTCCTTGTGTGGATCCATGGCCCGTGTGGCCTAAAATTCGGGTGTTGTGTGTTGACCCTTGCTCATGAGAGCATAAAGTGTGTCGTGTAGACACGTTGTGTCAGCGTAAGTGTAGGTTGTACTGGTTAGAGGTGAACCTGATTTAAAACCCCCAATTTGAGGTGAACCTGTTGTGAAACCTCCGTTAATGAGATCCGGTACACTCAAGGATTGAGTGCGTCCGTCGGAAGTGGAGTAGACAAGTAGTCGAACCACTATAAAAATGACTGTGTTTGAGATTGATATTATCTTCCATTACTTGTGTGATTTCCTTAAATGCTTTCATATTTGATTATCTGAGATCACATCTCACACATAGTCACATCCATCATAAACTATGATTTGCATCTTGTTTATCTTTTAAATAGTTTTATGACTGGATCCTCTATTTGGCTTGGAAGCCATTAGAGTTACTCTAAAGAAATCCTGATGCATGCATATTTACTCAGGATAAGATTGATGGGATTTTAAATAACTATAAAATATTAAAAAGTCTTATTCACCCCCTCTGGGACATATTGGCATATTCCCACTTCGACTGTAATTTTGGTGGCCCCATGAGTCCAACTATCTTAGACGTCACGTACCTCACTCAACTTCTTCCCTTCGGTGAAGATGTCTGCCCTGTTTTTTGCATAAAAAGAAATTAAACGTTTCACAAATAAAGTCAATAAAGCCTATTCTTACTTTATGCAAGCTTATCACAAATGCAGTGGATCGGTTGATTACAAGGAGCATACGAATTCCCTATTGCTCTTTATTTGTTGACATTTACTCTATGTGAATGCTCTGCAAATAAGTACACTCATCTATTTGAGGTAGTTGCTCAGGGGTTAGAGACTTGCTCTAGCTCCTTTTAAACTCGACCACCTATACAAAGGCATCTATGAAGTCACAAACAAAGGTGAAAAGACGAGCTATCGATGTCCTATAGGGGGATGAATAAGACAATACCAAATATTTCGATATAATCCGAAATAAATAAATAATTAATCTCAATTGTTTAGAATATTAAAACCTTAATTCCAAATAGTTCGTAGAATAACCTTCACCTAAAAATTTAGGCAGGACAACCTTATTTCACAACGTCTTTGAGATCAATCTTTCAAACTTGTAAAAGACAAAAATAAATAAAGCATTCACAATAAAGAGATAATCAATCACAACCAATGCACAAGGACTTATAGTGGTTTGGTGCTTAAAACCACACCTACTGCACTCCCAAAATTACTACCCTCGTAGTTTTGGCTTTCAGTATTTCAATGCTTTCACAGGATCATCTTAACAACTTGATACAATTCTTGTGATTTTCACGGGCTATTACAACAAAACCTACTTTGTGATTTTCACGGGCTCACTATAGAACTACCTGCTAAGATTTTTGAGCTATCTCAGAAAAACCCAAATGAAACAAAGTAAATACAAGGTACTTATCTTTAAATGTCGATTTGAAGATGTGACCGGAGCTTGATTGCAGTGATCTTCTTTCTTAAGAATAGATGTATATGTTCATTCCAAAAGAATTAAAGGATCTAAAGTATTTTCAATGTAACAAAAGAAAACCCTAATGTTAGAACTGATTTCAATGGCCCCAGGGTCATGGTATACTTAGGTTATAGCCAAAGGGTGTCTGTTTCGGGCAAATGGGACACATCTGGAGGTCCATTTCCTGCATACGGTCTAGTGAAAGTTCCTTGATAATGGATCTATGTCAGGTTAAGTTTTCAGTTTGATCGGGTTTGTAGATCGATCGCGGAGGACCCGTTTCAGTTCAGTGGTCATCAATAATCGATCAGGGCCACAAGTACACTGACATGTGTAGGGAAATTTCCCTAATCCAAGGGTGTATTAGGGTCAGATTCTGACGGTCTGAACCCTTAAATTTGGCCTACAAGCGAATGGCCCAATTCACTTAAATCTGAGTTCCTTTTCTAAAGATATTCGTGCTTTTCACACACTTCGCTCCGAGCTCTAGTTGTGCGTTTCTGGTTACTATTTGGACTTGATTCCCGAGATAGTTGTCAAACCCAGTAAGGCGGTCATAACCATCTAGCTTTGTGGTAATTGGACTTTCGACGCACGGTCTAGGTCCGATACAGAGTTTTAAGATGCTCCAAAGAGTAATTGGGTTTTGAGATTGATCCTAGGTTTTTAGATAATATAACGTTAGCGATTCTACTGGTTTTGGGTCTTGAAGTTAATATAGAAAGCAATTCAAGCTAATCTACTAATTAATTCAGTTTAGTACTTAATTAATTTTCATCTAATTTTCACATAATTTGACCATTAGTGATTTCTGCCTAAAGTGGTGCTCGGGTCTTTGTACGGATTTTTTCGGGACGTTACAAATTTCTACATCATCACCATCAGCAGAAACCGTGATGGACGGAGGATCGGCCATCAGTGAATGACTGGAAGCAAAGAAGTTGTAGGTCCATTCATAGTGATATGGACCACCAAAATCGAGGAGAGGTAGCCATCTAATTTCGGTTAATAGGGGTTCCAGATTATAGGGTTTTAGACATTCCCTATCTACCCTCTTTTCAAGAACTAACTTCCTTCTAGTGTATTTGGCCAGGGCCAGCCGGATTGACCCTAGCAAGAGGAGGGGTCGGTGCTTCAGTTGGGACCCGCCACGCGATGTCTGCCGTGTTTGCTAGCGAGTAGGAGTCCCATGTTCGGGAGCCCTCACCCTTTCCCTTGGGGTAAGAACCTTTTGCCTGGAGGATCTTGAAGATTCTCCAGGACCGAACAATTTCCCTTTGTCCTTTCCCATTTGCTGATACTCACAGAGAAGAGATTAATGATTTTGGAGATAAATGGACAAAACTTCTCTTAAAAATTAAGAAATATCCAAAAAGAGCAAGATGAAATCTTGATATAAGGAGGAAATGAAAGGGGTATTACCAGATTTGAATGACGTCTATGACTCCCTGATGAAGATTTGTGGAGATCGGTTGAGAGGGACGAGCAGGGGAGAAAGGAAAATGATTTTTAGAAGTGAAATGCCATTTTCCCGCTCGAGCACCTTTTATCAGGCAACAAACTTTGATATCATCGAACATTGTTTCGATGATATTGATGGACCTCATTCGATGTTATCGAGTATGTCTTCGATAACACTCTCGATCATGTGACTTTTTCCATTCCAAATAGGCATCAATGATATCGATGCTTGGTCGATTTAATCGATAGTCCGCATGATTTATCGACAGACATATCAAGGGTGAATATTTTCATTGTTCCATATTTCGACAAACTTTCAAGTATAGTATATCTTGAATTAACCAGTATACATACTAAAATATGTACAAGCATTGTACAATCCAAAATTATAAACATCAAGATGTTTACATAAAAAAAGTTTGAGGTGAGGGACCTCAAATGTATCATTAAGAGTTCAGCAAAATTGAATCTTTTCAGCAACTATCCAGATCTAGATGCATGACCTGGACATGTTTTTTTCATGCTCAAATGTTTCTAAGAATATGAATCATCCATTTCTTTGCTTTAATGACATAACAGTGGTTATTTGTGCGACAACCCTTCATTACTGGTTTACCTGATAGATCTAGGATTTCGCATTTCTGTTTGTTGAATGTAACCACATGCTCATTGTCACATATTTAAAAAATGATCAGAAGATTATGTGTCAATCCTTTTATATAAAAGGCATTCTCATTTTTGAGCGAATTTATTCCTTTGATAATTTCCTGACCAATTACCTTAGCGGTGCTTCCGTCTCCATAGGTGACTATCCCATCATTAAGATCTGAATAATTTGAAAGAAGGGATTTGTCACCTATGACATGTCTTGAGCATCCGCTATCCAGGTACCACTTAGTATCATTGCCTGTTATATGATTTGAGTGAGTAATAAGGCAATTCTTCTTTTCTTTCACTACCCATTCTGTGACATGATTTCTAGTTGTGGTAGTTTTTGTTTCTTTAATCAAATTGAGCAAAATTGAATAGTGTTTCCTTGTCTCACACATTCATTTGTTTTCTTGTTTAATTCTGCCACTTGATTCAGTAACTCCATCTTGTTAGTCATTCTAGGTGGTGATAGATCTGTATTTCTTCTATCCATATTCCTTGGTGGATACCTGACATCTTGTATTTTTTTGGTTGGTTTGATTTGACCAGAATGATGTTGAGTCCTCCTAGGTGACATGCATTCAAGCTTATAGTGACCAGAATCACCACATGAATGACAAACATGAGTAGTTCTTGTTTTACTTCCTGAAGCAACAGATTTTTCAGCCATTTATGTTGCATTTTCAAATTTTGTTTTAAACTTATCATATCCTAAGCCACTCTTGTCTTTTCCGGGTCTTCCCATACTTAAGAGTTTTTCCAATTTCTCATCACTCTGGGAAAATTTATAGTTTAGCTTAGCTGATTTTCTGGATTCTTCTAAATCAAACAGGAGTGTGTGATTTTCATTTTGAAGGAGCATGTTCTTATCTTTTAATAGCTCAACCTGTTTGTTTAGTTTTTCAGACTCAGATTTAAGGAAGATATTGATTCTTTCTAGTCTATCATTACCTGAGTGGTATTATTGTAAATCATTAATTAGGTGCGTATTGATTTCCAATGTTTTATCTAGATCTTTTTGCAGCAATTCATTTTTTTCAGTTATTCCAAGTCTTTTAAGGATATTGATGCTATGAATGTAGAGTTGATTGTAAGCATCTTGTAGTTTATCCTGTTCTTCTTTTTCCTCCTCAGTTTCCTCATCATCTGATGGAAATGATTTAGTAGCTTGCGGTTCTTCAACATTCTCAGTTTCAATAGGAATGGTTGAGGCAGTGGAGACCATAAGAATTTTCAGGGATTTTTTGTCTCCATCACTCTCTGAGTCACTATATTCAGACTTTGACTCATCAATATCATCCCATGTGGCTGCCATTGCCTTCCCTTTGGTTTTTCTATTTGGGCATTCAGTGGATAGATGACCAAACTTTCGATAGGTATAGCATTGTGGTTCCTTGGACATTTTACTAGATTTACCTGTGAAATGTTTGTTGTCCATCTGTCTTCCTTTAAATGGACGGCCACGATTTTTCTGAAAGAACTTTCTGAACCATTGTGCCAACAAGGCTAGTTCCTCATCTTCATTTTCTCTTTCACTTTCAATGACTTCATTTGTTATATTCTTTGAGGTTTTGAGGATAGTTGTTTTGGATTTAGGGATTTGTTTGTAGTGTAGTTCAAATGTTTGTAGGGAACCTACTAGTTCTTTTACTTTCATCTCATCTATGTCTCTACATTCTTCAATGGTTGTTCCTTTAGGATTAAACTGTTCCGGTAGTGATCTTAGTATTTTCTTACAAATTTTTTGGACCGGAACTTTTTCACCTAATCCACCCATGGAGTTGCAAATGATGTTCAGTTTTGTGAAAAACTCCATGAAGGTCTCATGCTCTTCCATCCTGAGACTTTCAAACTGTGAGTTACAGTTTGGATCTCTTCACAGTGCTTGTTCCTTCATGGGTTGTTTCCAACAAGTCTCATGCTTCTTTGGCTGTCCCACACATACTGATTTGATTGAAAACTTCTTGGGACACAACACAGTAGATAGAATTCATAGCTTTAGCTTCAGAAGTTTGTTTTTCTTTATCGAATGTTGTCCACATTTCTTTGGATTTTGGTTTGGTGATAGTTGTGCCATTTTCAAGTACTATTTGTTCAGTTAGTAGCACATATCCTCTTTCAACAATGTCCCAAACATCATGATCCAAAGATCTCAGAAAGTAATGCATTCTATCCTTCCAGTATGCATAATTTGATCCATCAAATATTGGAGGTCTAGTGACCGATGAGCCCTCTCCTTTGGCCATATTACCAACTTCAGTCACGATCACTCTTTAGGCAGTGAAGCCCTTAAGAGAGACCCGCTCTAATATCAATTGAAATTACGGTAATGACCACTTTAGTTGAAGTGGGAATATGCCAATATGTCCAAGAGGGGGGAGAATAAGACTTTTTAATATTTTATAGTTATTTAAAATCCTATCAATCTTATCTTGAGTAAATATGCATGCATCAGGATTTCTTTAGAGTTACTCTAATGGCTTCCAAGCCAAATAGAGGATCCAGTCATAAAACTATTTAAAAGATAAACAAGATGCAAATCATAGTTTATGATAGATGTGACTGTGTGTAAGATGTGATCTCAGATAATCAAATATAAAAGCATTTAAGGAAATCACACAAGTAATAGAAGACGATATCAATCTCAAACATAGTCATTTTTATAGTGGTTCGACTACTTGTCTACTCCACTTCTGGCAGATGCACAAACCATTGAGTGTACTGGATCTCACTAACGGAGGTTTCACAACAGGTTCACCTCAAATTGGAGGTTTTAAATCAGGTTCACCTCTAACCAGTACAACCTACACTTAGGCTGACACAATGTGTCTACACGACACACTTTATGCTCCCATGAATAAGGGTCAACACACAGCACCCAAATTTTAAGCCACACAGGCCAAGGATCCCCACAAGGAGCCTCACCAGTTTATGCTCCTATGAGCAAGGGTCAACACAAAGTACCCAAGTTTTAGACCACACAGGTTAAGGACCTACACAAGGACCTAAGAGTTTATGCTCTCTATAGAACAAGGGTCAACACAAAGCACCCCCACGTACACTCCCGCTGGAGGCCTCCTATGAGGATTTGCAAAGGTTGAGAAATAACTTAGACCCAGTCCTATAGAAGGAATGATCACAGGGTCCTCTGGACTCTAATGACTTGCAGATAAGTAGATGAGCCCCATTCAGCGCATTGATGAAGATCTCCTCCTTTAATGACGATGAATCTTCAGCTCCCTTGAACTGCAACTCAGAAGATATACTAATACATGACGATGGGTTAGGTCAAGGTTATGATGGAATCCTACTCTATTAAATATTTTCCTATAAGGAAGATAGAGTGATTCCAATCATCTATGCATTTAAGGCATCCCAGCTTAATGATTTGCCATTAAGGTAGTAGTTATAGGATCCTTGAATGGGGAAGTTCATTCCCCAGTCCACTCTATTGAATGTCAATGATGAGGGTGGATTGGAGGATGAACTTTCATGAGAGAAGGCTTTAGGGTATATGATCTAAGGTTAAATACTCAAAAGCACTCTCTATTTTCTCTACCAACAACTAAGGGCAAGCTCTCATTAAATAAGCAAAAGGTTCTAACGGATATAAAACGGTCACATTTTTTACAGAGTTCGATATCATTAAGCGTATACTCTCAATATCATCGACTGGCTACTCGATGACACGAACACAACTGTTAAACGCTTTTGAAACCTTTTGCCAACTGGTCGAGGAAATCGAACGAGCGTTGATGTCATCGAATTTTGAACTCCGATTTCATCGACACGAGGTTCGATTCCTCGACATTTGAAAATGTGAGAGCACTTACCTTTGAAATATTTCAGTTATATGATATGATCGAGCATCACTCGATATCATCGAAATTTGAATGTCGATGATATCGAGGGAAGTGTCGATTCAACGATAATTCCAAGGAATTTTCCTATAAGCTTGCTGGACACACTACAAAAAAATTGACTAAAGGCTACGGACTTTGTAAGTTTTTAGCTACGGATATACACCGTAACTAATTTGCTACGGATTTAATCCGTACCTAAAGCCTACTTAATCTGTAGCTAAGCCTACCTTCCACCAGGATCTTATTAGAGATGAATGGTGCTTAAGGGGCTCCATGGGGCCCATTGAAATATGTGTATTTTATCTAAGCCGTTCATAAATTCTGATATATAATTTCAGTAGATGAGCTCAAAAAGTAAGTAGATTGAAGGTCTAATTGGACCACACCATAAGAAATGATAGAAAATAAATTTTTATCATTAATATTTCATGTGGTCCTCTTATATTTTAGAACTAACTCATTTTTTGGATCAACCCTTAAAATGATTTTTTAAAATGAATGGACGGATTAGATAAATAACATACATCACGGTGGGCCCCACAAGACTTAAAACTAGGCACTTAAAAGTGCCGTCCGTCACCACCCCCCCCCCCCAAAACCAGACCTCGCGTGCGACCCAAATCCCTCAAATCCCTCACGAGCGCCCGCCCCTCTCCCAAAACCCAAACCCTCTTTCTCTCCGGCGCCTGCGCCTCTCCCAAAACCCAAACCCTCTCTCTCGTGCACCCGCCTCTCTGTTTCCCAACCACTCTCTCTCTCTCTCTCTCTCTCTCTCTCTCTCTCTCTCGATCTCGAATATGCAAACGGTGTCGCCGTTAGGGTTTTTCATCATCCCTCAGACGTGTCTCTCAGGAATACGCAGATGGCCGCAGATTTTTCCACTCATCCCTCTCGGCGTCGATCTCGACGCATCAACCACTATATAGAGGTTGTTCCGGCCAATATACGAGGAGTTTTCCCATCCCTCCTCCTTTCCTATTACGTATCCGGCTCCACCTAGCAAACGAGGTATCATCTCCATTTGTCAACCTTTAAAAAAAAAAAATAAAAAAAAAATCAGGTGAGATCATGATGACAAGTGGGTTAGTGAGAAGAAAGAAAAAAGAAAAAAGAAAGCAAAAAAAAAACCAGAGAGAGAGAAAGAGTGAGAGAGAGTTTTCTTTAAAAGAAGGGTATCCTTTTGGTCATTCACAGACTCTCTCTCTTGAAACTTGTATGTGTTCTTTTATTATTTTATATTTTGAGTTTTGTTTGCTTTTTTTATGAATTTTTGTTTTCCTCTGTTTGTTTAGTAAGGAAGGTTACATTTATATATGATTTTTTTTGAATTTTATGGAATTTTATCTACCACATTAAAAGATCACTTGGGGATTAGACATTTTTGGCTCGTTTTTTTCTAAATTTTTTAAAAATGGGATCTTATCGATCGTAACCAAACATGTAAATGTTCTAAATTTTTCTTAAAGGGTAATTTTTCATTTCTTTGAAAAATAAACAAAAATACCCATTTTCCTGCTTGACACATTCATTCATATATGCTGATGGTACTATATTTTGTTGTTGTTTTTTCATGAAATGGCATCTTAATGTAGGACACATTTGGGTTATTTTTCTCTTCAAAGATGTAACACCCCGTACTTTCCAGTACTCGGGTGCTACCATGTAGAATAATTTAATAAAAATATATATAAATAATGCAACCTAAATATATGTATTATGAAACGTATGTACTTTGTAGAGATTTAAAATTTCATGCTAAAATGATATGAACGTATTTAATGTATATAAATATTACAAAAATAATATTATAATAAATAAACATAATAAATAACAATTTCACGACATAAGATCAAATTTTAAATAATAACGTAGCATTGAATATTTTTATATATATACGTATGCATTCAAAAATTATTAGATAATTTAATGGAATTGTATATTATCTAACAAAATTATCAAATACAAATATAATTTTAATTAAATATGATACTGTATGATCTTCAATTCATTTTATTTTTATTTTTCATTATGAATTATTTATATTAATAAGTGTGAAAAAGAGCATGAAATTAATAGCATGTAAACATTAGCATGATAATATTAGAAATTTATTTATATATGTGTGTGAGATTCTAAATATATTATAATTATAGGTAACATACAAGTATAACAAAAACATTATATTAATAACAATATCTATTAGTAATATATGACGAGAGCCTTCCAAATGGACCATTACAATCTTTTAGCCGTTGACGTACAATTTAGGGACGGTCAATCCTTTGATCATCGAGAATCCACAAATAGAGCGAAATTCGGGATATGGGCCCCGCCTAGGTATTAGATGTGCTTGATCCTTAATCAAGGACCCTTCTTAGAACCTCAGAATGGATTGAACGGAGTGGATTTTATGTAAGCATCATGACGGACCCCCCCCATGAGTCGCGAGTGCACAGGAGGAATGTGCACTCACCGTACATCAATCCAGGAGAGCTCGGTCGAATGAAGTCCATGGAGATGACCGACCCGCTATTTCTATTAAAGGAGAGATTTCTCCCTCTCTCTTCGTTTGCTCCCGGGTTCTTCTGACGATGCAGTCCGTTTGAGGCGTCCGTGACCCCCCGCCTGGGACCCAATTTGATGATCCAAACCGTCCATCGGATTCACACAGAGGGCCCCACCAAAACCCATCTCACCTTCCTCGTTGAAAGGCACCCACGTGGTCACTACCCTTGCCGAAACCAGACCCTACAAAACCTCATTTCCAAAAGAGGAAACTGCTCACACGCGCCGACAGCGATCCGCGTGAAGGAGAGAAACTCCAATCTCAGCCCTCCATTACCAGATAAATCCCAGCCATCCATTTCAGCTCACGTGAGCTAGGGTTTCTCGTGGGAAAACCGAAGCCAAAAACCACCTACCCGCTCGTTGTTTTCCATGAAACCGAAAACCGGGATTAGATCCCAGCCCTTTAGTCCCATCTCACGGTCTAGGATCGTTGAAGGAGTCCCACATAAGAGAAAAATCGATCTTCTAGGGTTCATATCCATTTCTTGCAGCAGGGAGGAGAAAAACACCCGTTTTCTTCTTCCTTCAAAACCACCAAGCAAACCTTCCTCAAGCTTTGAAAGAACCTATCTGGAAGCTCTCTAAGACCCATAGGAATCATTTGATCGGAACAGATTGAAGGGAGGAGTGGCGTTTCCAAATCCGCCATTAACAGCGGTCATCTTCCCGACCGCTCTATGTCTGCGCCGACGCAAATCGAAAGTGGTGGTGAGGTTTGGTCTGTGGGAGCTGTCTTGGTGCCGTAGATGACAGGAGAAATGGATGAGAGAAGAGGGAAAGAAGGAAGAAAATGGAAGAAAAAGAATGAGGGAGAGAGATGAGGTGAGACTGAGTTGCACCACGCCATGGCCTCTCCGCTTCGCTACACCACCCGGCCTCGAGTTGCAGTGGATTCGCCGAGTCCTGGCTTGCCTCAAGTGCCTTTCCGAGAAGAAAGAAAAGAGAAGGTAGGAGAAGAAGAAAAGAGAGGGAAGGAAGAGAGAGTTTGGGCTTGTGTGTGGGGCCGACTCCTTTCCTGTCGAGTCACCGAGTCGAAGTGCCGAGTTGGACCCATTCATCGGGAGTATTCCGGGCGTTTAGGTATCCGGTTTATCCCGTGGGTTGCTTTGGCATGTGGTCTAAGTAAAGAAGGAAATGAGAGAAAGAAGAGAAGGAAGAAGGAGAAGAGGGAGATGAAGTAGAGAGAAAGAAAGAGAGAAGGGTGGTTGGTTGAACCGAGTCAACCCACCTAAATCTAGTCCTGGCTGACCCGAATCCCGTATTATTCGGGGACTGTACTCAGTCAGCAAATCAACGATATTGGGGCTCCCAGTCCCGATCCTAGTGCTAGGCATCGTCATCAGGTAACCTTTTCAACTCAACTGAGTTGACTCAATGAGTCAATTTTTTCATTCTAGACTAGACATGCCTCATTGTATTAATATCACCATTGCACTCTTATTATTAGGATTTCTAATATTATATCTAATTAGCCATTGACGAATAATTTATGCTAGAACTGGTTATAATAAATGGAATTAAAATTAGTGAATAGTGTAAGTTACTTACCATTCTTAAATATTATCTTTAATGATATGCTATACTATTTTATTACAATTTTAATACTAATTATTACTAGGGTCACAAATAATAGTCGTACCATTAAAGTTAACTTGTAACCAACCATATTACTATTATATTGTATTTAAGTTGTACATGCATCATAAGTTCTACTCTCATGGTGGTATGGGACAGAATTAAACCCTAGGCGATGATCTTAAACCCTAGGTAGTGATTAGAACTTGGACCTAAATGTACAAGTTCATGATTTGTGGTAGGACACAATTCTAAGGGCGCAAGCACTTAGCGACACTAGAAGGCGATTCAAAGTATAAGGTGATGATTCTTCCCCTTGAGCTTTCCATCTTCTCATTAGCTTAAGTTATAGTTTTTATTTAAATTCATAAATGATATCTCTCTCTTATAATCACATGTGTTAGCTGGTGGAAATTGAATTGTCGTGGGATGTTGTGTTGCTCGCTTAATGTTCATCCTGTATATTTGTTCATGCTTGTGGATTATCTGTGCATTGCTTATGGACTTTAAACTGGTACATTAGTGGGAGATTCCCACATATGAATGTACACCCATACTTGGGGATGTAACTTAACTAGTTGTGATCGTAATGGACCTTTGACTTGGTGGTTGTTGAGTGGTGATCTAGATGGATCATTGATGTGGGCCTACCATCCAGGGTTGTTGTACCCAACGATTTTTAAGGATGGTTTTCATCGTATGGTTTTGATATTCGCCCTACGTGATTTTATTTGATATTTTTCCTATATGGGTTTGATGTTTTATCTTTGTGCAACCATGCGATGGTAAGCCCCATATACTGTAATATGATTGGCCACTAGTTGATGGATTTCCATTAAACATCCTAAGATGGTAGTCTCATGAGTAGGGATGGTAGTCATGGGATACTATGCTCGGGAAATTGTCGACCTACTCTGTTGGGCCATGTGCTCCCGTAGTGACCTTTGAGCTTATTTAAATTGGTGGTTGTAAATGGACTAATAATGACTTGGCTAATCATGCATACATGGCACGTTCCGACCGGAAGTTGATATTTCCCAGGTTCGATGATTCCGACTACGGTTGATATTTCCTGTAAGTTCGATGATTGCATGGGTGACGGCCCAGCCCTTTGTCCGCACGGATGAGCATCCGGCGATGATTGCATTCACGCATCCATGCATTTAAAAAGACCGCATTTACTCGTTTTGGTTGCCTGGATGTTTTATAACTATGCTTACCTAATGCGGCGGTGTGTAATCTTGATGAATGGGAATTCATACACACTGGGCCCCACAAGTTGGCACACTCATCCATCAAATATACAACCGTATCCCTGCAGTGTAAGTACAAAGTGGCTTATGTGATACGCATGTTCAAACTTGATGAGGAGTGTAGGGTACTATCACCAAGGATGCATGGCCATATTTTTCTGGAGGAGTCGTGTGACCTAGCGGCTTATATTTATATGTTTTCTCGCTATTCTTCATGTATTAAATTTTTGTAAATCTTGTACTGTTAATTTCGAGACATTGGTTTGTATAAGTCATTAACTTGTATGTGGCTTCTTGTATAATTGAATGATAATGAAATTTTCCGTTACGTCACTTTGTCCACACTAACGCTCATTGCTTACTCGATAAAAGAAAGACATTTTTGGCTCTTTTTTTCTAAAAAAATATATATATATCTGACCATCCTTTAAGGTTAACACTCGAGTTTTTGGGACACGGGTCATATACTCGGGTCCTGAAGAGTCGGGACGTTACAAAAGACTGAACTAAAATATCCATTTTCTTGCATCCATTGCATGTATGTATGTATGCATGAATCTGTAGATTTGGCACTTTAGGTGGTGTTGGACACATTTGGGTTATTTCTCCCTTCAAAGACTCGACCAATCCCTTTTTGTTGCATACATGCATGCATGTGTTATAGTAGTGGCATTGTATTCTTTTTCCTTTTCATACAGTGATGTCCTAATGAAGGATATTTTGGGTTATTTCTCCCTTGAATGACTGAAGTAAATGCATTTAGCCAGCCTGCATGTATGCATGTATGCATGTTTGTATTGGTATCTTTTGCTTTTTCATACAATGGTGTTCTAATCTAGAATATTTTTGGGTTATTTTTACCTTGGGAAAGGCATTTTGTATGCCCTTTCACAGAGGGTTGCCCTTAATTTAGATAAGTCTGAAGAATCATGGATCTTCTTTTGGAGGGGCCTCTTTTTTCAACACCAATTTCATCTTCTTATATTTCACAAGATTTATAGATGTATGAAATTGTTATAGTTCTCTGATTTCAGATGAAAATGATGATCCATACGCTGAGCTTTGGTATGCATCACGGCGGGGCCCAACCTAATGTGTATATTAAAAATTTTCAATTATGGGAGGCAGAAGAATTGACAAATATCCTTTGTGTGGCTTCTGAAGGTGTGTGGAAATTCCTTGTGTGGCCCAACCTAACGTTGAAGCATATCTAAGAGTAAGCCCAATAAAAGATAGAATCAATAATTATAATTGTTGAAGCATATTTAAGAGTAAGCCCAATGAAAGATAAGCCTACTTTAATGTTTTTACCTTGTGCTAAAAAAACTGGAGATAGCTTGGTTAGGGAACTTAGATTATGGTTGAATGGCCTGAAAGATTCAAATGAACTTGGATCTAAGTGGTGAGGAGGAGTATGATTATATGAAGACTTGTTCACTTCAGCAAGGACTGGGGCTTAAGAAAGGGATCTGTAAAGCCCACCCAAAATAAGCTTGCTTGGGACAAGATGGCGATGGTGATATATAAAAGTGGGCACTGCCATAGAGATGTTCTTTTCGTTGTTCATGGTTAGAGTTAAAAACTTGTTTTTTGCTGATATTGTGTGAATGACAAAAAAGAGGAATAACTTGTTGTAGTAAAAAAATACTTGTGCCATTTGAGTTTGAGAGACAGACCATTGATTGATATTTTCTTAGTGCACTCCAAAAGTGTTTGTCATCTTACCTTTAGGGGAAAAAAAAAGTGGTTTGTTGTTATTCATTATGGAGTGTGGTTTCAATATTTCGACTCTGTTGATTAAATGTTTATTATTTTCTCCATTTCGTTGCATGCTCTTGCTTCATCTTTTCCTCTTGTTTTTTTCCCTACTTTGTGATTTTGACCATATCAATAAGGTCTTGTTTCTAATTCTGCTTTTGCTTCCTATACTTTGAACATATGATCAGCGAACTGAGGAAAAGTATTTGTTTCTTTCAGTTTTGGTACTACACAGGGAAAGCCCAATTTTGTTCCATTTAATGAGGAATTGATGAAATTGACTTGAGGTATTTCGTATGTCCTATGCTTTCAGAAACAGGTAAATGAGATTTGAGACTCTTGTTTCATTTTTAGAAAATTTCTTGCTTCAATTTGTTTGATGGTGTGCTTCCCATAGATTTGGATCTCACAGTTGTTCTTTGGCTGTTTCATCAATCAAAGATATGTTATCTCAGAAAAGATTTTGTAAAATAGTTTTTTCTATATGAGTCTGTTTTAATTAATTTATTGAAAAAATGAATTCCAATCTTTTCTATATGGGTTTCGTAAGGACCATGCAAACACAGTTGGTTTTGAGAAAGGCGCATCGGTGATATTGCAAGGTAGAATTCTTCTTCTGTTTGAACATATAGAAATGCTGGGAAGGTTCATAGTAAGGCTGATTGAAGAGGAGATTTGGGAGAAAAGTGCAAGCATTGCTCACATGTGCAAGATCCAGGTTAATGATTTGCCTTGGTTGTGACAGTACCAATCATCTATATCCAGCATGCGCATGTGGCATACCTGATGAGTGAACCTATCTTGTGACGCCTGGTGAATGGACAGGATCTCTTACATGTGTACAGTGAATCTCCTCTTTCATATGCTTATCTTCAGCTGTATAGTTTTGCATACCAGTTTTAATCATTCGAAAAATCATAATCAAATCTGAAATCATACAGGTAGAGAGCCAATCAAGTTTTATGCATAAATTACTGTAGCTAAGCTTGCGTTTGGCTGCACCAAATATCATGAAATTTCATGATATTTTTCATCTAATTAGACTGATTAACCATGAAATTTCATGATATTTAGTGCAACTAAAAGCACCCTACTCTGAAAATATTGAAAATGATTCAAAAGACGGGCGGATAAGATTCATTGACTTGGTTGAGTGCTTTAATGCTTGCCCAGTTATCAAAACAGCTATTTTTCTTTTCTAATACACAATTAGATTTCATTTAATTTCAAGAGTTCTTTTCATTGGTCCTAGAAGCCCATGTCGTGGATGGTGATCTTTTGTCCTGGGTGTGTATAATGATGCCCTCTCTCGCTCTGTGTTCCATCTTCTTGTTTTTTAGTGTCTTAATGGCTAGGATTGATTTTTATGGACTCTATGTAAGTGAACCTTGCAAGGGGCTCATGGCTTCTACATGCCAATCCGCCACACATTTGTGAGAACCAAACTGCTCAACAAGAGGGTCCCATTGTCTAAATGCAGTGGCCCAAAAAGCCTTTCTGTTTTAGAAAGATAGATTAACTGAAGGATTTCTAAAGATTTTGCTGCTGCATTGTTGATTAAAAGACTGATGTAGTTTTTTGCTGATTTAATTGGATATTGGCGATGTGCAGCTAATTCGTAAGAAGATACTAAAGACTGCAAAGGAAGGCATAAAACACAAGAAGACAGAACTCGGAAATCTATGGCAAGATGCAAGCAGTGTTCATAGAAATGGACAAAAGTCCTGCATTGTAAGTTTTCTCGCTCATGAAAGAACTAGTACTAATAATACACTGAATGCTTCGATTTCTACATATTTAAGAAAATTACGGAAATTCTTACTGTCATTACCAAGTACTTTGGGATTAGAATGGCTAGTTTTGTGGTTCTAAGCAAGAAGAAAGAGAGTATGCATAAATTCATCACTAGGTTTCTCTACCATCAATGAACACACCCAATCTCTGGGTAGAATAGATCTGATTGCTCAATGGGGATGAAATAGCCACTTGTGAGAAACAAGTTTTTATTGGAAAATGGAAGGGTCATATACTTGTAGAAGGTTCAATCAATATCAATGATTTCATAAACATTGAAATAATTCCTAGTTATAAAGGTTGCCTAGAGCGTAATATAAATCATTAATTCACAAAGAATTATAAGCTTGCATCAGTCAAACGTACTTACAATGGATGTTCTGGTATTGGAGTGAATGTCAGGATAGTTGGATGCTAATGAAAGGTGCCTTTTTTGGTCTGAAAGATCTTGTTTGTTACTTTTAGTTGAACTTGTGGAGCTTGTCCTATCAACCAAGTTGGTTAAAAAAAACACTAGTAAATTTATGCTTTTACAAGTCAATTATTTTATGTTCTTTTGATTTTACAGAATTTCTAGTTGCAACCATGGTGTCTTTGAAGTTGCAAAATCTTAAATATATTGCTATTGTAGGTACCCTGGCCCAATGCTTAAGAATGTCTGATCAACAGGTGGGCCAAAGCTCAAGCTTGTCCCATCAACTGGTGAGCCATACATGTACATTGAGTGTGGATTTTACCCAAGTTCAGAGATCAAATCATACACAGTCAACTAAAGTTCTGCATTTAGCTTTATAAAAATTTAGACTATATTTAAATTTGAATTTGTTTATGGATTCTTTTCTAGCAAGAAGATATTTTTCACATTATTGCACAAGATAACAATAGCAGGAGTTGGCTTGCAAACAAAATTGAAAATTTCCAAAAACGAAGAACATAAACAAGATCTATGAGAATTAGAAACATAAAGCTCCACGATCAACAAATATTGTGGAGTAACATTAAACATACTAGTAGACATAGCACATACAATGCATGTGGAGCAAGGTATTCAGAAATGGTAACAGCCGGCTGTATGACAGATACCACGCAGGCCACCTTTAAAGGAAATAGAATGTATTAGCCCTATATTAGTCCTTTGAAGGCCCTTTTTACAGGTCGGGTGTTACAGCACCTAATGATAAAAAGAGAGTGCAGGGGTAATAAGTAGAGGGAGTGGAGTGTAAGAAAAGTGGGAATAGGTGGAGGGGCAGTTTTAAAATAGTAATAGTTCAAACTGTCCAAGACCACCAGGTTGGATATATCCACTTCAAATAGCTCACCATAAACATCTATTTCTTGAATTTTGTGCCATTAATTGTTTTTGTTTCAACTGTTCATTCAACATGCATCCACCAAACAGAAGTCAAATCAATGCAATCCTCTGTTTAAGAGATTCAAATGGACCCACGATTTGTATGGTTTATTTTGAGTTCATTACATGCCACTTACACAAATTTATTAATGCCATTGTATCAACTATCATACTTTGCTGGATCATCAAAGCTTTTCTGATTGTAAAGAGAAAGGAAGCATCTTCTAATAGCCAAATAGCTTCTACAAATTACCCGCATGCCCATCGTTTTAGCCAAATAACAAGTATTTTTTATTTTTTCCCCTGATTTTTTCCTAAATACTGAATATATTATTCTTCAGTCGGATGTTTAAGAGATTTACTGCAGTCATCATTCACAGAGATTGTTACTTCTATTCTTGACAAGTAGGGAACAGAAGAGGCTGTTAAGTTCATTAATATGTTGCAGCCGTTGCTGATGGAGATTCTCTTTTAGAAGGATTATAGAAGTATTCCTTTTTCCATGCTCTAAGACTGCTGATATAGTCAAGGTAATTCTTGGAGAAGTTGAACTATCATAAGACTTTAACCTCTATTGTCAGGTTACATTAATGATGAACAACCCAGGTTATTAGAAAGCATGATTGAATGGCTGCTAGTTTCTTTCCACTGCCTTATTCTTTTAACTCCTTATATGCTTATTTGTCATCATTTATTTGTAAAGTTTTGTTAATGCAAGTCATGGAAACATGAAAAATATCATATGGTACTGGTCTTGAGTATCTAGTTATCTATGAGACCACCCAACGCAGATTATGGAAAATAGGATAGACGTCTCTTTCTTTTGTGCATTTTTAGAAATTTCTAGCTCACCATATTACTTGTCCCAATCCCATTCGAATTCTAACTTTGAAGTATCGGTTTTTGCAGCTAAATCACAAATCATGTTTATTTTTTTGATGTCCTACATTTATAAAATAAATCAAATAGATTGTTTGGATCATGGATAAAGACCCCCATATTTGGTTAGCTAATTACAATCAAATCAGTTTCTTCATAAAAATTGGTTAGATGTTTGTTGCCTTTGTTTGGTTAGTGTGCTTGTTGGACTTTTCCTTGCATGCTTTTGTGGTCCAGGGAACAAGTTGACTTTGTATCATTTATATGGTTAGCTCTTACCTGAAGTGAATTTTGTACATAGTTCAACGGGAAAGTGTAGTGTGCATTTTTGAACTAATTCTGAACGTGTAGTGTGCATTTTGAACTAATGTTGAACTAATTTGGCACTTGTTTTTTTTTTTATTTAAATATTGAATGAATTTTGTACTCTATATTTGAATGTATTTATAGTCTTAGGCTCCATTTGGTCATCACATTAGTATTTATGAAAACATTTTTTTTGAAAACCAAATGGAGCCTAAGCCCTTTTTTAACTCCGCCAATGCAACTCTTTGCATTGCCGGTCCCAAGCCTGGATAAAGGAGGAGGGAGAAGGGCTTTAGAATGAGATCGTAAACTATGGAGGAGATCCTGAAAATGCAGTGAGTATCTCTGGTTTTATGGTTTTACTTGTACATTCCTGTATTGATTACTCAAGCATGATGGTTATGCGCATTCTTTCAGGTGGATGTTGCATGTGGGAGGATTGGAGCTACATATTTCAGATTCAAGCATATGGTAAGTCTCTTGTCAAGAATGGACATGTGTAGTTAATCAAACAATACTTTATGTGATATCGTGTGCATGATATCTATGTTGTAATTCCCCTCATGCATTTTGCTTAAAATCCATGTTTATGCATGATTCTCATGCATTGACATGGATTTGGGCAAAAAAAGATCGAACCCGAACCCGATTTCCTAAACCTAAACCTTAACCTATTCTCAAATCCCTAAACCTAAACCTTAACCTATTCTCAAATCCCTAAACCTAAACCTACAACTAATCCTAATCTTAACTCCCTAACCTAAACCTAAACCTAAACTTGAAAACCCAAACTTAAACCCGATCCCGAACCGTAACCACGATTTCCTAAACTAAACCTTAACCTATTCTCAATACCCTAAACCTTAACCTACAACCTAACCTAAACCTAAACCTAAATCTATAACCAACACTTAGAACCTAAACCTAAACCTATAACCTAAACCTAAGCCTAAAACCTAAACCTATGACCTAAAACCTAAATGTTTTCTCAAATCCCTAAACCAAAACCTACACCTAATCCTAATCTCAACTACCTAACCTAAACCTAAACCTAAACTTGAAAACCCAAACTTAAACCCGATCCCGAACCTGAACCTGATTTTCTAAACCTAAACCTTAACCTATTCTCAAATCCCTAAAACTATAACCTATAACATATAACCTATAACCTAAACCTAAACAAGAAAATGCAATGAGTATCTCTGGTTTTATGGTTTTAAATGTAGATTCTTGTATTGATTACTCAAGCATGACGGTTATGTGCATTCTTTCAGGTGGATGTTGCATGTGTGGGGATTGGAGCTGCGTATTTCAGATTCAAGCATCTGGTATGTCTCTTGTCAAGAATGCACATGATTGGAGTGGCCTGGCCATTTGGACAGGCCGTATTTATGTATTTGCTAGAAATTGATGGAGCATACCCGGATGTGCGTCGGAGCTATCTGGAAGAGCGGGGGTCCCTGGAAGGTGGGAACCGCTGTTATGACCATGATGAAGCTATCCATTTCCTATGGACACATTAGAGGGGCCTGGCCATTTGGACAAGCCGTGTTTATGTATTTGCTCGAGATTAATGGAGTAGACCTAGATGTACGTCGGAGCTATCCGGAAGAGCGGGGGTCCCTGGAAGGTGGGAACCGCTATTATGACCATGATGAAGCTGTCCATTTCCTATAGACGGCATTGGAGGGGCCTAGCCATTTGAACAGGCCATGTTTATGTATTTGCTCGAGATTAATGGAGCAGACCCGGATGTGCGTCGGAGCTATCTGGAAGAACGGGGGTCCCCGAAGGTGGGAACCGCTGTTATGACCATGATGAAGTGTCCATTTCTATGGACGGCATTGGAAGGGCTCCCCATTCGGACAAAGCCATGTTTATATTTGTATTTGCATAGGGACCACACCGAACCCATTCTCAAATACTATAACCTATAACCATAACCTATAACTTATAACCTAAATCAAAACCTCTAACCTAAACCAAAACCAAAACCTATAACCTAAACTCAATTCCCTAAAGCTAAACCTACACCTAATCCTAATCTCAACTCCCTAACCTAAACCTAAACCTCAACTTGAAAACCCAAACTTAAACCCAATCTCGAACCTGAACCCGATTTCCTAAACCTAAACCATAACCCATTCTCAAATCCAAAAATCTATAACCTAAACCTAAACTAAAACCAAAACCTATAACCTAAACCCGAGCCCATTCTCAAATCCCAAAAGCTATAACCTAAACCAAAACCAAAACCAAAACTTATAACCTAAACCCGAACCCATTTCGAATCCCAAAACCTATAACCTATAACCTAAACCAAAACCTATAACCTTAACGAAAACATATAACCTAAACCAAAACCAAAACCAAAACCTATAACCTAAACCCAAATCCCTAAACCAAAACCTATAACCTCTACCCAAACCCATTCTCAAATCCAAAACTTAAACCTTAACCTAAACTAAAACCTATAACCTAAACCGGAACCCATTCTCAAATCCCAAAACCTATAACCTCTACCCGAACACATTCTCAAATCCAAAAATCTAAACCTTAACCAAAACCTATAACCTAAACCCGAACCCATTCTCAAATCCAAAACCTAAACCTCAACCTAAACCAAAACCAATAACCTAAACCAAAACCTATAACCTAAACTCAAATCCCTAAAACCTTAACCTATAACCTAAAATCAAATCCCTAAACCCGAACCCATTCTCAAATCCCATAACCTATAACCTAAACCAAAGCCAAAACCTATAACTTAAACGCGAACCCATTCTCAAATCCAAAAACCTAAACCTTAACCAAGACCTATAACCTAAACCAAAACCTATAACCTAAACCCGAACCCATTCTCAAATCCAAAACCTAAACCTTAACCTAAACCAAAACCTATAACCTAAACTCAAATCACTAAACCTTAACCTATAACCTAACCTAAACTTATACTTATAACCTAAAACTATTCCCAAACCCTAAAACCTATAACCTAAACCTAACTTTTTCCTCGAACCTATAGCCTAAACTCAATTCCTGTAGCTAAACCTACACCTAATCCTAATCTCAACTCTCTAACCTAAACCTAAACCTAAACTTGAAAACCAAAACTTAAACCCAATCCCAAACATGAACCCGTTTCCTAAACCTAAACCATAACCCATTCTCAAATCCAAAACCTATAACCTAAACCTTAACCTAAACCTAAACCAAACCCTATAACCTAAACCAAAACCAAAACCTATAGCGTAAACCCGAACCCATTCTCAAATCCCAAAACCTATAACCTATAACCTAAACCAAAACCTATAACCTTAACCAAAACCTATAACCTAAACCAAAACCAAAACCAAAACCTATAACCTAAACCCGAACTCATACTTAAATCCAAAACCTAAACCTTAACCTAAACCAAAACCTATAACCTAAACTCAAATCCCTAAACCAAAACCTATAACCTAAACCCGAAAACCTAAACCTTAACCTAAACCAAAACCTATAACCTAAACCCGAACCTATTCTCAAATCCAAAACCTAAACCTTAACCAAAACCTATAACCTAAACCTTAACTAAAACCTATAACCTAAACCAAAACCAAAACCTATAACCTAATCCCGAACCCATTCTCAAATCCCAAAAACCTAAACCTAAGCCTAAACCAAAACCATAACCTATAACCTAAACCCGAACCCATTCTCAAATCCAAAACCTAAACCAAAACCTATAACCTAAACCCGAACCCATTCTCAAATCTAAAACCTAAACCTTAACCAAAACCTATAACCTAAACCTTAACTAAAACCTATAACCAAAACCAAAACCTATAACCTAATCCCGAACCCTATTCTCAAATCCCAAAAACCTAAACCTAAGCCTAAACCTAAACTAAAACCATAACCTATAACCTAAACCCGAACCCATTCTCAAATCCCAAAACCTATAACCAAAACCAAAACCAAAACCTATAACTTAAACCCGAACCCATTCTCAAATCCAAAACCTATAACCTAAACCTAAACCTTAACCTAAACCTAAACCGAAACCTATAACATAAACCAAAACCTATAACCTAAACTCGAACCCATTATCAAATCCCATAACCTATAACCTAAACTAAGGCCAAAACCTATAACTTAAACGCGAACCCATTCTCAAATCAAAAATCTAAACCTTAACCAAGACCTATAACCTAAACCAAAACCAAAACCTATAACCTTAAACCCGAACCCATTCTCAAATCCAAAACCTAAACTTTAACCAAAACCAAAACCTATAACCAAAACCAAAACCTATAACCTATATCCGAACCCATTCTCAAATTCAAAAACCTAAACCTTAACCAAAACCTATAACCTAAACCAAAACTTAAACGAAACCTATAACCTAAACCCGAACCCATTTCTCAAATCCAAAAACCTAATCCTTAACCTAAACCAAAACCTATAACCTAAACCCGAACCCATTCTTAAATCTAAAAATCTAAACCTTAACCAAAACCTATAACCTAAACCCGAACCCATTCTCAAATCCAAAACCTAAACCTTAACAAAACCAAAACCTATAACCTAATCCCGAACCCATTCTCAAATCCAAAACCTATAACCTTAACCTAAACCTAAACAAAAACATATAACCTAAACTCCGAACCCATTCTCAAATCTCATAACCTATAACCTAAACCAAAGCCAAAACCTATAACTTAAACGCAAACCCATTCTCAAATCCAAAAACCTAAACCTTAACCAAGACCTATAACCTAAACCAAAACCAAAACCTATAACCTAAACCCGAACTCATTCTCAAATCTAAAAACCTAAACTTTAACCAAAACCTATAACCAAAACCAAAACCTATAACCTAAACCGAACCCATTCTTAAATTTAAAAACATAAACCTTAACCAAAACCTATAACCTAAACCAAAACCAAAATCAAAACCTATAACCTAAACCCGAGCCCATTCTCAAATCCAAAAACCTAAACCTTAACCTAAACCAAAACCTATAACCTAAACTCAAATCCCTAAACCTTAACCTATAACCTAACCTAAACCTATACTTATAACCTAAAACTATTCCCAAATCCCAAAGAACCTATAACCTAAACCTAACCTTTCACTCGAACCTATAACCTAAACTCAATTCCTAGAGCTAAACCTACACCTAATCCTAATCTCAACTCTCTAAACTAAACTAAACTTAAACTTGAAAACTAAAACTTAAACCCAATCCCGAACATGAACCCGATTCTAAACCTAAACCATAACCCATTTTCAAATCAAAAAACCTATAACCTAAACCTTAACCTAAACCAAAACCAAAACCTATAACCTAAACCAAAACCAAAACCTATAACCTAAACCTTAACCTAAACCAAAACCAAAACCTATAACCTAAACCAAAACCAAAACCTATAACCTAAACCCGAACCCATTTCTCCAATCACAAAACCTATAACTTAAATTAAACCTTAACCAAAACCTATAACCTAAACCAAAACAAAAACCTATAACCTAAACCCGAACCCATTCTCAAATCCAAAACCTATAACCTAAACCTAAACCTAAATCAAAACCAATAACCTAAAACCGAAACCTATAACTTAAACCCGAACCCATTCTCAGATTCATAACCTATAACCTAAACCAAGGCCAAAACCTATAACTTAAACTCGAACCCATTCTCAAATCCAAAAACCTAAACCTTAACCAAGACCTATAACCTAAACCAAAACCAAAACCTATAACCTAAACCCGAACCCATTCTCAAATCCAAAACCTAAACTTTAACCAAAACCTATAACCTAAACCCGAACCCATTCTCAAATCCAAAAACCTAAACCTTAACCAAAACTTATAACCTAAACCAAACCAAAACCAAAACCTATAACCTAAACCCGAACCCATTCTCAAATCCAAAACCCTAAACCTTAACCTAAACCAAAACCTATAACCTAAACTTAAATCCCTAAACCTTAACTTATAACCTAACCTAAACCTATACTTATAACCTAAAACTATTCCCAAATCCCAAAACCTATAACCTAAACCTAACCTTTCCTCGAACCTATAACCTAAACTCAATTCCTAGAGACTAAACCTACACCTAATCCTAATCTCAACTCTCTAACCTAAACCTAAACCTACACTTGAAAACCAAAACTTAAACCCAATCCCGAATATGAACCCGATTCCTAAACCTAAACCATAACCCATTCTCAAATCCAAAACCTATAACCTAAACCTTAACCTAAACCAAAACCAAAACCTATAACCTAAACCAAAACCAAAACCTATAACCTAAACCCGAACCCATTCTCCAATCCCAAAACCTATAACCTAAATCTAAACCTTAACCAAAACCTATAACCTAAACCCGAACCCATTCTCAAATCCAAAACATATAACCTAAACCTAAACCTTAACCTAAACCTAAACCTAAACCAAAACCAATAACCTAAACCAAAACCTATGACTTAAACCCGAACCCATTCTCAATTCCCATAACCTATAACCTAAACCAAAGCTAAAACCTATAACTTAAATGCGAACCCATTCTCAAATCCAAAAATCTAAACCTTAACCAAGACCTATAACCTAAACCAAAACCAAAACCTATAACCTAAACCCGAACCCATTCTCAAATCCAAAACCTAAACCTTAACCCAAAACCTATAACCTAAACCAAAACCTATAACCTAAACTCAAATCCCTAAACCTTAACCTATAACCTAACCTAAACCTATACTTATAACCTAAAACTATTCCCAAATCCCAAAACCTATAACCTAAACCTAAACTTTCCTAAACCTATTACCTAAACTCAATTCCCAGAGCTAAACCTACACCTAATCCTAATCTCAAATCTCTAACCTAAACCTAAACCTAAACTTAAAAACCAAAACTTAAACCCAATCCCGAGCATGAACCCGATTCCTAAACCTAAACCATAACCCATTCTCAAATCCAAAACCTATAATCTAAACCTTAACCTAAACCTAAACCAAAACCTATAACCTAAACCAAAACCAAAACCTATAACTTAAACCCGAACCCATTCTCAATTCCCATAACCAAAACCTATAACCTAAACCAAAACCAAAACCTATAACCTAAACCCGAACCCATTCGCAAATCCCAAAACCTATAACCTAAACCCGAACCCATTCTCAAATCCAAAAACCTAAACCTTAACTAAAACCTATAACCTAAACCAAAACCTATAACCTAAACCCGAGCCCATTCTCAAATCCCAAAACCTATAACCAAAACCAAAACCAAAACCTATAACCTAAACCTAAACTCATTCTCAAATCCCAAAACCTATAACCTAAACCTAAACCTATAATCATATGGTGAGACCATTTCTTTTGTGTCAATTTCATTCCTCTTTAAGTTTTTTTTTTTAATTCATTAAGAAAAAAATGGCTATTCATGATGCACTTCTTTCACTTTGTCTTTCTTTTCTCCAATGGGTATTCTAATTTATGAGTGACATGACTGTTTGTAGGATGATGGAATATACGAAGCTGTTAAAATTTCATGGTGAAGTCGAGCACATTAATTTCTCTAATGAAGCCAAAGACTTGTATTTTCAGTATTATTGTAATTGTAATTGTAATTGATTGAATGAATTGGATTGTAATTGATTGTAATTGTAATTGATTAAATGAAGGATGTAATTGTAATTGATTGAATGAAGGATTGGAATTGATTGTAATTGAATGAATGAATGATTGTACAGGTGGTAATTGAATGAACAAATGATTATATAAAAATTTTTAATGTCCAAAATAGCTACGGATTTTGACCGTAGCCACTAATCTGACAGGTGTAGCCTTACATTTGGCATATGCTAAGAACTTTTAATATATTGCTACAGATTATAACCGTAGCTATTGGAATATATAGCTACGGATTAAATCTGTAGCCATAGGTTCCACCGCGCCTATGACTATGGTCATACTACGGACTACAACCATAGCCATAGATCTATGGATACAGATTTGGTTCGTAGCCTTTTTCTGTTTTCTGGTAGTTATTGTTACAGATCATATCCGTAGCTGTTGGAACATATAGCTATAGATTAAATCCGTAGCCATAGGTTCCAAACCTATTATTACGGGACCTACGACTACGGTAGTGCTACGGGTTAGATCCGTAGCCATAGACCTATGGTTACGGATTTTATCCGTAGCCTTTGCCCATTTTTCTGGTAGTGACAGTTTTTATCCACTTTCGATGACATCGACCATGCCTCGATATGATTGATATTTGAATATCGATTTTATCGAGTGACCCTCCATCTAAGAAAAATAACCTGAAAACTTGTTGGATAGATTAGTGTCCTAAACCGATATCATCGAAGGGCTTCCAATATCATCGAAATTTGAATTCTAATGATATCGAGGAGCTCTTCGATATATCGAGGATTATATGATTTTGCCTTAGCAGTTCTTTGGACGCGACAGATAAAATGTCGATTTTATCGAGTCGGCTCGATGGACTCGAGATTCAAACATTGATGATATCGATGAGACAATCGATCCATCGATAATTCAGTCCAGATATCTTTGTGGCTGCTAGACATCTTTGGTCCTTATTTTGATAAGATCGAGTGAACTTCAAGGACATCGACAACAGTGTTCGATTCCATCAAACCACCTGTCGATAAATCGATAAAGGTAGAAAACTTACAGATTTTTCTGAAGTTTAAAAAAGTTTTCTTACCAAAAACCTTAGGGTGTTCTATTCAATTTTAAGGGTTTTAATTACCTGGTGTTTTTGGGACATGGGATGTGAGGCCAAGATTTGCCTGTGACGAATTCGAGCACACATCCTGTTGAGGCAGACGCTTGATCAATCTTCCTATGGGGGCTCCTTTGTCTAGCTGACTCAACCATCACGCTATTTGACAAACCAGGGCACTTTCAGCCGCATCCGAAGAGGAACATGTTGGTAGAAGAACTCTAGAATATTGAAGTTACGGTGAGAAGAGTAACATCTGATGGATAGCTTAATGCATTCATAAATGCCCAAATTTCTTCATGTTGTCTCATATTGAGAGAAAACGCTAACAAACCAAACATCCCATTCTAGTAGTGGCTTCAACCATGTCCTAGGATTCTTTAGAGTATTGGTAAGTTTAGGGACAGATCTGGATTGAATCAGTAGAATTTCACCAGGGCAGATGAGAAACAAGGGATTGATCATGCAAACATCATCAACGTCTGTTGTTGCTGGAGAAAATGTCGGACCCATGTAGTAGTAATCTCAAATAAGTGATTTAAAGACTGTTTTATTGAGATATGTTTTAAAAAGGGTTTCCATCATTGTGACAACATCTTCTTGATGGAAAGAGGGGGAAGAAGACAATGAGGTAGCCATTGATCGAAGATGAGATAAGATTTTGAATCTGAATGTTCGAAGAAAGCATAGAGAGGGAAGAATACTAAAACAACGTTTATATTGGGTGAGGTGATAAAGCATTTATTAGGGTATCATTGTGAGTTTTTTAGAAACGATGTAGGAAAACATGTTGAAATGGGGTTCGACTCTCGTTTCGATAAAGACCAGTTGCTGATGATGTTTTGCAGTGAGTTGGCCGAAGACGATTATCAAAGTGTCGACACATGCAGTTAATTAATACTGCATTAATGAGGGGTCACACATCACTTTCAACTTTTTCTAGAGGCCAAACTACGTGGGGGACGTGTCCATCCCCATGGTCTCTATTGTTCATGAGAACCAATCAGAGTAAGTTATGTGTGATATGGATGGATCAACATAGTATTTTTTATGTTATATAGAGATATACGAATTAGTGACATAACTAGAGTACATTAAGCAATGCCACACCATTCTTTAGACGGTCGATCATGAAAGAGCAGTTACATGACAGATGACAGAAAAAGAAACAGAGGAAAGAGGTATTGTTGAACGGTATAGCAACCGTCAAAACATGGGAAACATCTAGATGAATGATTAAGGCTATAAATAACAAAGGGATTCAGTAGAAACAAGGAGTCTCATATAAATCCAATCGAACTAAATATTATCTTTCAATTATCTTTTCAACTATCAAGTCTTTTACATTTTATAGTGTAATCCTTTATTTTCCTTACCAAGTAAATTACATTTCTTAGTATAATTTTTTACTTTTCACCAGATGTTACATTTTGTAGTGTAATCCGTAACATTAATCAAGTAGCTAGTAATTGTAGTCATAATTCGAGTCTACGCTTGCACGTTGGATTGAATTCTTCAATTGGAAAGGTGTTTTGCAGGTGTTCTTTATGACCGACTATAAGAATCACTTTCTCATTTTACATTATCTATAATGAAAAGTCCTTTCGTACAAAAGGCAAAAATGTAGCCCATCATTAGAGGACTAACACTACCCACTGAATATGGCCCAATCTTGTTTACATATTGAGCGAATAGGCAACCAATCTTATCAAATCTCGGTCATACACTACTTGTATGCATTACTCTATGCCTGGGTCATAGTTTTTCAGTTTGATTTAAGCTGCAGATTCAATTCTAGCACACCCCCATTCCAACCCATAAAACAAAGCCAACATTTCATAAAAATCCATGTATTAAATACTCAAAAATGCATATTAAAAGCAATGCCAAACAGGCTCTTATTCTTATTTAACTGGCCGTTGGCATTAACTTCACTAATAAAAAGAGGATATACAAAATATAAATATAAATAAAATAAAAAGGATTGACTTAAGAGTCAAAGCAGGAAAGCAGCACATAGTTAAAAAGGAGAGTGAGGAATTACGGTGGGGAACGAAGTGAGGTTTGTCGGGACACGAGAGGAGAGAAGATACGATATTAGAGAAGGAGAGCCGACCTATACGTATATAATCATACGAGTGGGTGGCCCCTCTCAGATCGATCGCCGCGTAACGACACAAATAGCCTGTGTGTGAGAGTGTAGCATCAACACCCACCTCTCTCTCTCTCTCTCTCTCTCTCTCTCTCTCTCTCTCACATAAGATTAGAGATGAATACCTGGAAACATGTAGAAACAAAGACGTGAAAGGCCACACAAAACCAAAAGACGAAGAACACGAAGAACCACTTCAATTTCAACAACCCCACAAAAGAGAGGGAGAGAGGATTTTGAATTGGGTTGTCGTTTTTATGTATTTTGTTTTGGTTGTAATTGGAGCTTAGATTTTATTTTTTTCTTCCTTTCTTTTTGTTCTTTCTAAGTCTATTACTTCGGTGTTTGGAGGCTTTTAGAGGAGAATAGGGAAGGTAGATCAATACCTAGATACCAGAATTTTTCATTTTTCATTTTTTCCAATTTGTTCTCTTTTCTTGATTTGAGGTGGGAGACTTCCAGCTATAGGCTTGAGATTTCATGTTGGGTGGTGAGAAATTTGGGTGATTGAGATTAGTCAGCGAGGAGGACGAAGAGGAGTTTTGGGAGATGGCCACAGCTTCATCGTCCTCAGCACCATTCTTCGTCATGAGAGAAGAAGATCAGATAAAACAGCAGCAGTCCTCCACCCCCACTTCATCAACAGCTCCAACCCCAAACCCTCCAAAGAAGAAGAGGAATCTCCCAGGAACACCAAGCAAGTTACTATACATTCATTCATTCATTCTCTCTCTCTCTCTCTCTCTCTCTCTCTCTCTCTCTCTCTCTCTCTCTCTCTCTCTCTCTCTCTCTCAAAACCCTAATTGGGACTTTTTGGCTTTTGCATGTGTTGATTTTTTGAGCACAGATCCAGATGCAGAGGTGATTGCACTGTCCCCCAAGACCCTGATGGCCACCAACAGATTCATATGTGAGGTGTGCAACAAGGGGTTCCAAAGGGAGCAAAACCTACAACTGCACAGGAGAGGCCACAACCTGCCATGGAAGCTGAGGCAGAAGTCTACAAAGGAGGTGAGGAGGAAGGTGTACCTCTGCCCTGAGCCCACATGTGTGCACCATGACCCCTCAAGGGCCCTTGGAGACCTCACTGGCATCAAGAAGCATTTCTGCAGGAAACATGGTGAGAAGAAATGGAAGTGTGACAAGTGCTCCAAAAGATATGCTGTGCAGTCTGATTGGAAGGCCCATTCAAAGACCTGTGGTACAAGAGAATATAGATGCGATTGTGGAACCCTTTTCTCAAGGTAACATTATCCTATTCCAGATAACCCTAGTAAATAGTGCTAATATGGGATTGTGGTTGGGGATTAGATATGGGTGATGAAATGAGGTTGTGGTTTTTTGAGAAAATGGAGGTTTTTTCGGGTTTTATGTTAGGTCTGTGAAAGACGCGATTTTGGTACCCATCTCTCAATGGCGCCACGACTTCTGGTTAGTAGCAGTAAAATGGTTTTAGAAATGGTATTAGAGATGTAGGTTTGACAGAACAGGGAAAAGGTCCGTGAAGATATGAGAGAGATGGAGTCGGTTTATTTTTATTTTTTATTTTAGCGTTTTGGGTGAGGGAGGGTTGCTACGTGTAGTTGAAGGGCAGTGGGACTCGTCCCACGTGAACAACCTGTGAAACTGCCATGGTCATGGAGAATTCAAAGGGGTAAACAGACGTCCTTCTCCTCGGAACCAACGCCCTTTTCGGCCTTCCTACTTTTTCACATTCACGTGCTGCCATTGAACGACTGTGCGGGTGTGTTCTCTCGTGGGTTGGATAGATGCGGGCAGGCTGGGTATCCTGCAGGACCCTTTTTGATGAAAACACTAGGAAGCTGATACATCTCTCTCTCTCTCTCTCTCTCTCTCTCTCTCTCTCTCTCTCTCTCTCTCTGCATGGGCTTTTACTGAATCAGTAGTGCCGAAATAGGACTCACCCATTGATGAGCTTTTTGCAATTTGGAAAGCTATGTAATTAGATTAGAACACAAAACAGTTTTCATGGGCTGTGTATTAATTGAAGAATAAGAACCGAAAATGGAGTTCTTGATTGATGATTTTTCATGTTTTTAGTAAAATTCTGGCATGGGAAAGCAGACTCCACATGGTCTGTGGCATTAATTGAAGAACGTGGCCCTTGATTCATGCTTCTTGGAAATACTCTCTCAGCTCATTAATTGAAGTTCCAGTCCTTGAAATGGGTTTTATTGATTGCTTTGTTCATTTCCAGATTTCAGTTTCTCGCAAAATTCTTTCATCTCTCTACATTCCATTTTCTTTCTTCTCTTGGGAAGCAAAACAATTTCCTTAAGCTTTCTTGTTTCTATCATTGTTTCTTGTACATGCGGATAAAATTACTTGATTTTCCTTAGCTTTCTATCTTTACTGTTGAAATGAAATAATTTCCTCCATCTATCTTATATATGTGTGTGTGTGTGTGTGTGTGTGTGTGTGTGTGTGTTTCTTTCATTGCATTAACTCAATTACCAATTTAAAATAAAAATTGAGTTTTCTTCATTGATGCATTTCACATTCTAACTACATTAATCTTCCTTCTTCCTTGTCTTTCTTTTCTAGTTGGTAAACATTATGCAAGCTTTTCTTTTCTTTTCTTTCCTTAGGAAGAAACTTCATGTTAGTTCACCTTCTCCTTTTTTTTTTTTTTTTTTTTTTTTTTTTTCTGTTTTTTTTTTTTTTCCTTTCTTAAACTGAAGTGAATTCCCTTTTCTATATTTGGTAATATTATGGAATATGGACTAGTACGAATGAACATGGATTTTCCTCGATGATTTTCTAGTTTGTAGAAACTTATTTTTGTCTTTCTTTTTTTAATGAAAAGTTAATGAATTGAATTAATGCATTTCGTTCCTAATTATGTTTTTAGGAGGGATAGCTTCATTACCCACAGGGCCTTTTGTGATGCATTGGCTCAAGAGAGTGCAAGGCTCCCAACTGGGCTCAACACAATGGGAAGCCACTTATATGGAAATAACAACATGGGCATAGGCCTATCCCAAGTGGGTTCTCAAATCTCCTCATTACAAGACCAAAATCACTCATCTACCAACATCTTGAGACTCAGTGGCGGCAGTGGAACACAATTTGATCACCTTATTTCTGCCTCTAATCCATCATCATTCCGTTCAACACAACAGCCTGCACCTTCGTCTGCATTCTTTCTCCCGACTTCAAACCAGGATTTTAACGAAGAATCACAGTCCCACCATGACTCGTTGCAAAGCAAATCTTTCCATGGGCTAATGCAGCTACCTGATCTACAAAACAACACCAACAGCTCTTCTTCTGCCGCAGCTGCTGCGAATCTATTCAACCTAGGGTTCTTCTCCAACAGTAATAGCACCAGCATCAACAACCGAAATAATGCAAACAACAATAACAACCATCTAGCATCAACCTCCTTATTGGTTCCTGATCAATTTAGCAATGGAAATGGCGGTGAGGAGACCTCACTCTTTTCTGGTAATCTCATGGGCAATCAAATGCACTCAGGTGTATCTTCTCTCTACAGCACTACCATGCAAAATGACTCCATCATCCCTCAAATGTCTGCGACTGCCTTACTTCAGAAAGCTGCGCAAATGGGTGCAACAACAAGCGGAAACAATGCAACATTGTTTAGAGGCTTTGGCAGCTCCTCTAGCAATTCAAAACCAGATACCTCACCCATGTCTATTAATTTTCGCAGTGGTTTTGGTAGCGGTGGTGATGGGAGCTTGAGAGCACAGCTAGAAAATGAAACCCACCTCCAAGACCTTATGAATTCCTTGACGAATGGAAGCCCTCCGGTTTTTGGAGGCGGGTCTGGAGGAGTTGCTACATTTGGGGGCAACTGCACTAGTGGCGACCCTGAACAGGAAACTGGATACGGTAACTTTAACGTTGGTAGAATCCCCATGAACCAACGTCACCACAATACGAATTTATGTAACATGGAGGAAGCAAAGCTGCATCAAAATCTAGCCACTGGCATTGGAGGATCGGATAGACTCACTAGAGACTTCCTAGGTGTTGGGGGAATGGTGAGAAGCATGAGCGGTGGGATCTCACAAAGAGAGCAACATCACGGCATCGACATTGGCTCTTTGGATTCAGAAATGAATTCTGCTGCAGCAGCAAATCAATCTTTCAGGGCTCGGAACTTGCAATGAGAATGGGTGGAGGAAAGAGAAAAGGAGGTATTCCAGGTATGTAACTCAACTTGGTGAATTTGGTTGAGCAAGTTGTGGTGTTTTACTTTTCTTTTTCTTTTGTTTTAATAATTCGTACAGTAGGATTTCATAAGTATATTTGCCTTGGGCTTTATTAAAGTTTGGGTTTCAATTCCTTTCTAACGAATGAACCGAAAAATACTTGATTTTTTTCTTCTCTTTTTGTCTTTCTCATGTTCTGGTTACTGCTAAGAAGGGAGACTTGTGGACTAGATAAAACAAAATAACCTCTCTTCTCTGTGGTGTGTATGTGAATGAAAATGAGAGAAGGAAATACCTCTCTTCTCTATGGTGTGTGTGAATGAGAGAGAAATTATCCTTCATGTCTCTAAGTGAATGTCCATGTCCATATCTTATTTTCCTGGGAAATGCTACCAAACTGAAGTCACTCCAGTGAACTTTGCTAGTTTACTTGCTGCCCCACAAGCCGACCAGGAAGATCCAGAGCGCTCATCGGGAAGGTCCTACCTGCTTATCTAAAAGGCCGCACAAGTACATTTGAAGATCACTGGTCAATTTTCAACCACCTATTTGTTTTGAACAAATGTGGTCTACCCAATGGACGGACCAGCCCGACTCTCTTTTCTGGGAATCAAAATAATGGATCCAACCTCATGAGCTACTCGGATCTCTCACGTGTGCACGTGCGAAGGCTGAGTAGACTCGCGAGAGCAGCTATTTGCTTTCTCCTATGAAATACACTTGCAGCCACCTACACCGTAGAAATTCCATTGCTGGTTTGACATTCCATCGAAACATTCCGCTCTCTTCGTCTATATTTCATGGTCTTTCCCGTTTTGACTCCCTCAGTAAATAACCCAATGATACATCTGAACCTGAATAATGTATTCTTGCTTCCCACTTGGCACAAGTGGGGCTAATTGTTTGCTGATCTGAACCATTTGAGCAATGGGCCCCACGAATGAGTAAGATCCCTCAAGATTCGAGGTCCCTAGGCATCCAAACTGTGGCCTTTCTTTCTGGATCGTTTCTTTATTTCTTTCTTTATCATCTATTAGTAGGCTACTGATGAAAGTTTCAGGATTTCCTCATTGGTATAATTTTGAAACTTCTACTATCGACATGAAACCTATTAATTCAACGGTTTAGATCACCTAAGCATGGGCCTCAGTTTCATTAACTAGCGAATGAGGTACCCACATCTGTTGGTCTCTCGGTCAAATGTTTTTTTTTTTTCTTAAATGATCCGATACATGTCGTATGTGGAAAATATCCAATCCGTGCAAACGGTGGGCCAACAATAAGGATCACGTGATATGATAATCAGGCCAATCCACTTATTGAACGGGGCACAACATCCAAATCAATGGACAGTCAGTGGCATTTCTCATTTTGTGGTGTGCCCACAGAATAAGTGGATTAGCCTGATTATCCTTACCATGTTATCATCGTGGTGTAGCCCACCTTTTGCACGGATTGGATGTTCTACAAATGTGACATGCTGGCAGAAAAAGGCTGGCTACATAAGAACTTCTGATACAGCCGATATATCTTATCACTTCGCTTTTTTTTTTTTCCCCTTACTTTGGTAACTACGAGACCGGACTCTGTCTCACATCCGTACCTGCATTTCTCTACCTTGTATTTTCGTATATGCCCTCACATTAGCTAACCTGCGCCGTATGTTCCCCTCCCTTATAACCCGCGCACGGCATTCTGGCCGTACATGAACCATCCAACGGTTCTGAATCATCATTATTTGTTGGTTTTTTGTCATGAACTAAAGAATACAAGCAGCATGTTGTGGGCTAGTGCAGAGAGGCCGCAGAGGCATATGGGGATGTCGTTGTGGTAATTATTCTCCAAGTCCAGTGGCAGTGATGTCGTTTTGGAATTATAGTAAGATCCAACGGCTGTGATTTATTTTTTTTTCTCTTTCTCTCACACAATCATTGCTGTTTTTCTTTTCTATTCTTTCTTTTTTCCAGAGAGAAAATAAAAAAATAAAAAAAATCACTGGAAAACATATTATCATGCATGTTCATTCACGAGAAAAATAGTAAATTTTCCTTTGTTTCTCTTTGGGACGAGGGTTTTCATGTATAGATGATTTCTGGTGGTGCATGCGGGGAAACTATCAGGTGCAAATATTTCACTATGATTATATTGCAAACACTTGTGGTAGGCACTGCTGTGATGTGCCCATGACATCTACTCTGATCATCATGCAAGCTACTTTTGGTTTAACTGTGGACCCGAAAGTCAATCCAATCCAAAACTCAGGTGAACCAAAACGACTGGAAAGTTGTCAGGGGAATGCCCGCCATTGATTTCGGAGAGTAATCCATTGCATTCATATGAAATGTCTGGCCCAGATATTTGAATCGAATGCATTGGAAGGAGGCACACACAACATAGTGGACCCTCCACGAAATCAATGGTTGGTGAGTTGGAAATTTATGAAATGCAACGGAACTTAAAATGTGTTTTTCAAAAATTTATTTTCCAATATCAATCATCTTTAATAATCTCATATTTCTAAAACTCTATACTTTAGAATAAATGATTACATATACTTAATTGAAGAACGCACCATGTACAACCCATCATCGATGGTGATCTTCCAAAGTAGTCTCTTTGGATCAATCCAAAATACAGGAAGGGGCCGAGCTCAACATCAGCCTTGGACTAGAGCCAAGGAACCAGCACATGTCCACCCAAGTGGACCCTACATGTTCACGTGCGTAGAGGATGTGAGATGAAGAAGAGGAGAGATGATCTCTCTCTCTCTCTCTCTCTCTCTCTCTCTCTCTCTCTCTCTCTCTCTCTCTCTCTCTCTCTCTCTCTCTCTCTCTCTCTCTCTCTCTCTAGGTCATGCCAAAGAGAGACGTCCAACCTCTCTTTGTTAGGGAGTTCTCCTATCTTGGATATGAATTTAATTATTATTATTTAAAAAATAATAATAAAATTTTAAAGTTTATAAATAGTTTAGGGTTACAAAGGTGTACCACTTATAGTGCTATGCTAGCTTACAAAATTTTCTATAGCCCCTGTATAAAAATGGAAACATATAAGCTACCTCATCAATTCATGCTCATCTGATCCAATCCTTCGAGTGTTATGGCTATCCACCAAAGATCTCATATCTATCTATGTAAGTGGTGAACCATCAGATTTAAGTCATCAAGTACGATTAAAATAGTTTTAATGGTTAAAACAAAACTTCAACTATTGAAAACCTTTATAAAATCATTTAAAACCTCTCAAAATACCAACCTAGTAGAAAAATTACTTGATGAATATTTAAGATATTAACTCTCTACCATAAACACATTCACAGGAAATCGATGGAATCTTTATCGGCCCATATAATGATAAACAGATCTTGATAAATGCACTCAGCTACAACATTTTTACTGCCCACACAGTAGCCTCATAAAGTATGACAAAATACATACAACCATGATCCTAAACCTCATAAGTCCTCTAGTTTAAGAATTATTAAGTTCTAATGCATTGACAAGTCTAATTTAGTAGTTTAGACAAATGGGCATTAAACTAGCGACTTTATTTTAATTTACTAATACAAGTATTCATCAGGTCTAGTAAGATCCTATATTTATGAGACATTTGGAGGTGCTTTGGCTAATAATCGTTGTGTCCAATCTCAACATCGCAAAGACAACCACAAAAATCACTACTCCAGTTAACCTGTATTCATATAAGTTTAAGGTTACACTATATCCTAACTAAGGTGTAGTAATTTGTCCTCCTAAGACACTTGGTCATCATGATCTATGATTAAGATCATCGTTGTCACACCCACATGACCTGTATAGACTGGACTCACGTTAATTTTTTAGGGCACAACACTATATAATGCTGCCCTCTCAATTACTCCTTTTGTTTATGACCCACTTGAGTTTCAGATTGGTGATTTTGTGGTTATGACTACTTATATAAGGATGTAAGTAATAGTCAAAGTTGATGCCATCAACACAGGTGGGAATCGAGAAAGTCGTTTGCGCCAGATAATATCCGGTATATGTATGTATCTTGCGAGGTTAGTCATGCATGTATATGCATGATTACGTTATGTAATTTACATGAAAGCACGCTTGCATGCAGTGACTGCACATATGGAACCGTTCACACGTACGCGTACTTTTTCTTTTTCTTTTTTTCTGTTTCTTGAAGGACCAACTCATCCCTTTGATCAAAGACTGACTACGGTATAACATGGTGCATATTCGGTGAATCTAGATCGCTTAAGTGGTGGGCTTACTTCGATGGATACAGGTAGACAAAAAAAAAAAAAAGGCCATATAGATAGGAATGCTTGTTTGGCTATCGACTCTCGCAAGTGGCATGGGAGTGAGCTCAAAGCCGCTCATCAGGTAGTCCCACTTTTTTTTTTTTTTTTCTCCTCTCTCTCTCTTTTTTTTTCCTCTTTTTTTTTTTTTTATTGTTTTTTGTTTTTTTTTTTTTTTTTTTCCCTTGGCTCAAAAATCAGAACGGTTTGTTCATTAACAGATTTAGAAAAGAAACAAATGGAAAAGATATTGACTAACGGTCATGTTCAAGGTTTATGTGGCTTGCCTGATAACTAAACCTGCCCTTTCTTTGGGCCAGGGCATTTTTCATAGTCGGCGGCAACAGGTGATTGTGGAAGATCTATTGCACATGTGACTTAAAACCCTTCATCCATCTAATTAACGTAAGCAATCACGCTTGGCAGCCCAAGACAGGGAGATGGTACAGTAGAACGAGAAGAACTAGCATGCAGTTGAGCCAACCATCTCGTTAGACCTACTATGGATGGAAATTAATTTGAGACTGCAAAGATTGGATGATCATATCTATAAAGTTAGTGACCTATGCCTTATCGATGGTGAAAAAGAAAATCAGTTTAACAGTCAACATCAAGTGTTGAAAAATAAGGGCTAGTTTAGTAGAATGGATTTTAAAGTTTAGTTTTTAAACCTTAAATTTCAAACTTTGGGTTTTCAAATATGTTTGGCAACCTAGATTTCAAATTCCTAAATTCAGTATTTGTGTTTTGCAGTTTGGATCTTTAGTTTAAAAATTTTCTAGAATTAATCTGAAAACATTCACAGGATAATGAATATAATGAACTAAATTGTCTCAAATATTTTAGCATAACATATATAAGATAATCACTATATTGAGCGTATTGTAAGATAGCCTCAACTTAAAAATAAGATAAATACAAGTATCAAGTGGTCCAAAAAAAGTAAAAGTGAATTGGGTAGGTGGCAGTAACCAAATCTTCCAATCTACTTCAGAGCTTCTCCTAGAGGCAAGAGAAAATTCGGTTATGGACAAAATGGGTATATGTAATATTTATTTATCCTTATCATCATCAATGAAGGAGGCTATGTGTTTTTATTTATTTATTTATTTATTATTATTATTATTTTTTAATACATATTGGCTTATTTGCTCCATGGTGTATTGCTTTTTTGAGTGGAATGGTAAGCCCTGATCTCTTGGCTAGGTATAAAATCTTTATTAATTTAAGGTAACACATATCCTCTAGTGACATTGAACTTTAAAAACTAGTAATAATAATAACAAAAAAGTTTCCCATAAAATGTCCCGATTGAAGCAAAATTTTATATTAATTATTTTTAGATGGTTGTTAATATTTTTCTATCATGGCTCACAATAACTATGCTTAATCTTTTTAGCATCCTGACATCATGGTGTGAATGCAAAGAAAAATACCTAACACTATGAATGAGTATTTTCTTAAACCAACTTGAAAATTTATTAGACCAATGCAAACAGGATGTACATCCATTCGGGTGAGCCAGACCAAAAAGGCATCTTGGATCACCTATCATATAGACGGCCAAAAAAGGTCTTATACAAAACTGGCTAAAAGCTCAGAAGCTCTGAGGGAAAGGCTATCTGCCAAGGATGGGCTATTTCTTCATTGGCCTAAGAGCCTGGACGCCCACGGCATCCAAAGACAATAGGCCTCTGATGTGTCGTGGAAGCTCCACTCGATTGTTGTATATCATGTTGGGAACCCCCACTGCTCAATCTTACAAGTGCATCGGCCACCGCATCCCCTTCTCAATCAGTGTGGGAAGTCTTAAAGTTCATGGAGGAGCATATTTTGTTAATGATGGCAATTCGGTACCAAATACCTTAGGGAGCATTTCCTATTGGATTGGAGGTCGCCTCAATAACAATGCGGGAGTCTAATTCTATCTAAATGTTATTTATCCTCATGCTCTCACAAATCTTGAGCCCATCTACCGTCGCTTGTGCTTCCGCCACAGTATTGGATACCCTCCAGTATCCATTGTGAAAGGCAAAGACAATCATCACCCAGTGGTCTCTACAAACTCCTCCTCTGCAAATTTCTGGGTTTCCCTGTAAAAAACCATCAACATTAAGCTTATACCAGCCCACATTCAGTCTTATCCATTTAATGACTTGAAAATTCTGCTCCTATGAGTGTTGCCTCCAAGTCCCAAGCTTAAACACTGTGAATGAGTTAAATGAGTCAAGAAGAAGAGCATAGAGTAATTATTACAATTTAAAGTGGGCACTTTTTAACATTTTTCAATTCAAGTTATTTCAATTTTAGGATCTTGAAATATAATTTATGTTGAAAATCCTGGGTTTCAATTACTAGCTGCCGAAAATGCTCTCTGCACCATTGTGTTCTGGTAAATATCATTTTGAAACATTGTCCTTCCATAATCTGGAGCACTCGACAACCTGACCACGGTTAGTCTAGAGAGATGGCTCCACGGCTCTACAATATCATTTACCTTCGATATAAGATAGACGGCTAGGGTGGTCCAGTTGTTATTATGTGAAATTTGTAGCACTTCTTATTGTTGACGACCCGTCCACCGTTCAATTGGCATTCATGTATGTTAATCCAGACGGGCAAAATGGTGTGCTCCATGGTGGATAGAGCATAGCCAAAAAATCATATCTATCAAATGATCATGACTATCCAAATGGCCGACATCAAATGTACGGTTTAAATGAGAAGTTTCAGGTGTCCAAAAGTAAACATAAGTTGATAGAGCAAATGGACGGTAACTACAGCTGACAGGTATACAGGTAAAATGAGAGAATACAGCAACGGTTCCCATTCAACTGAAAATGGTCTATTTGATTACTGGGATATTCCAATCTTGGATATTATTGGGGGCATATCCATCCAAAGCGGGACTCAACAAACGAATGGTCGGGATTTCATAACGAATGGGACGCCATATAGATTGAAACGTAACGCGTACTGTGCAAAGATGCGGGTCACGTGCCATTTAATTCCTCTGACCCGAACTGGTTTCCGGATTTAAAAACCCGAATCTCATCTCCATGCATGCAGACAACAATAACATCCATATTCCGTGGAGCTATGATCCAGTAAGATTTATTCGTACCTAATGACTGTGATAATTTTTGTGTTCTGTGCTAAGTCACCATATTTCTAATTAATGTAAACCGTTCGATAGGAAGAATATTCCCATAGCCAAAAGTAAGGATGATATGATAACCTAAGCCATAAAAATAAGGACATCCAAATAGACAGCATAGAAAAAATGTTCTTACCGTCCATTTTTCATGCCCTTTTTTAATGGCTTCGATCATCAGATCAAAGTGACAACAGGACGTTGTGCAATCCACGGTCTGTACTATCCAATGGTCCACCTCGATTGTCTGAGGCCCACTTGTGCCGTGTATATAAACTTCACACAGTTATAGCAGATGAAGTATTCGATCTTACGGAGTTGTAACTAATATCCATTGTAAAACAAGAACATATGGACCAAATTAATACTAATAATGTGCATTACGAAACCAGAAATTAATATATGAAGCCCACCTGTTGGTGATTCTAGACCGTCCATATCGATTATGGATTACTCATGGTGGTTTAGAACCCACACAAGACAAGCAATTCTAGCTGTTCATTTGTGGTAAAAAGTTAAATAAAAACCTGTCAACGATTCAGATTTAAGAGGTAAGAGTCTATTAATTTGATACTGGTATCATCCAACCAAAGCTGATTTCTGCCCCATTGGCCTTGATAGTGGACCCACTAGTTGGACGGCCCAGATCCCCTTAACATACACCCACGATAATATGGAGCGGCAACGAACCATGATTGGTTCATTGCGCAACGAACTGGAAACAACCTCTTAATATAAAATAATAAAATATGTACGTCAAGACAATGCCCAAGAGGTGCAGCTAAAGGCACCAAGTCTGGCCCCACACATCATTCTAAGTGGTAACAACAAAGAAAGAAAGAAAGAAAAAAACAGTACGCATGATGATCATAACCATTCATCTGCACAATAAATAGCTATGATGCAATAATCGTGCTTCAAAAATATTCCTCCCATTGATTTTTGAAGTTGAATGTGAGCCATTGAAAATACTGTTTTCAATGTCTGTATCATCTACACGTATTGATGGTCCCAATCATCATTTCAGTGTAACTTTCTCATTGGGTCCCATAGAGTGTCATGATCAACATGCTATTCACCATGTGGGCTTCAATGGGAAGACACGATGCCAATCCTCAGTCGCAACGTAGGCAAAATTATAATGCAAATGCTGAGAAGCTGTGATGGTGATGGGCACATGAGTTTGTTTTTAGCATTGTCTCTAGGGTTTTGGCTCATCTGCTGTAAGCATTCATGGGCTGTAAAATGAAACTAAATCTTCTAGGAGATCGCTTCTTTTAAATCAAATCATATTCTAGTAGTAAAAAAATAAATAAAGTACGAAAAAATAAAAAATATATATAAAATCATATTATTATGCATTGATGTGCATGAACATCTTGTGTACATCCTTTTGAGATTTGAATGTTCACTTGTTCGTCGTTGGGTAAAACCTAACAATGATGGTTCTTCTCAGCGTAACTTGGGTCTGCGACCACTGCAGTGGATGTTGTAGGGACAGCTCGGGTAGGCTCATCTTGGTTCCTATGGTTGTGTTACAAACTACAAGTACGATGGCTGAATTATGGTTCTCTTGGATGGGATTTTGGTGGGTGGAATGGGAAAAAAAAACAGAAGCTTTCAAGAGAGCAACTTGGCTGCAGATTGGTTGGTGCGCTTGGGATACACGTCGGTTTCTAATGTTATTTTCTATAGGGCGGAGGCTTTGGCTAGAAAAGCTACGGGATGCCTTTTTTCCTGAATGGAGGATGGAGATGGAGATGTAGATGATAGTTGTCGCTTCAACTCTAGCTGGGCTGGCTCCTTTTCTTCTCCATTATCTTTTGAAATGGTTGTATAGCAACCAGCCCAAGAGATCCTTTTGTGTTTCCATTTTGTATGGCTTTATTAGTATTTTTTTCCATATCATTGCATTGCAGTTGTCGCGCTCCCACTTTTACAAACACACACACACACACACAAAACACTGTAGATTCTAATTTGGTGTGGTCCACGTGAGGAATAGTGGCTCTGGTAGCATTTGGGACAATTTCTTCTCCACCGTTAATTATTTCATGGCCCGAAATTGGACCATTCACAATGATGAATTCGCTTGGGAATGCAAATAAGTTGTCATTTATGAACTTGGTTGACCCAGGGACCCCACTTTAAGGTATAATCAGTACAAACGATTGCCCATATGCGCGCATCATCAAAAGTGGTACCAGAACAAGTGGGCCTTAGGTTTTACAGCCCATCAACGCTAGGCAGAACAGCTCATCAGCGCTAGGCATTCATCATACAATGGGCCCCACCCACACAACAGTTGTCAAGATGTGACGAGCATGGAATTTGATGATAAGTTTTTGAGATAATTGTGGAGTTCGGTCACCCTAGGATTATTTACTTGGATGAATTTTTAAATTTGATTGGTTGTCTTTTTTTTTTTCTTTTTTTTGGACATGATTGGTTGTCTCATATGCCTGACACCCTGTGGCACTGTGGTAGACTCACAAAAGTTTCAACTCGAGGTCATTGGTCGGAGCACCCATTGTTGTATGAGTGCGTGGGCCTGTATAAGGATACGTGCAAAATAAAAAAATATCTTCTTCCAAATTGGCGATTGAGCATTGGTTTTTGAGTTGATTGGGCCAAGGAGTTTTAAACACGTCATTAAGAGTAGGGTCTGGGATTTTCTTTTCTCCAAACAAATAACATTTTAGGGCGTTCCCAATCTTAATTAGGCGCATGATTTTTCTACGGAAATCATGTTTTCTGGTCCTGATTTCCGCTCCCGAGTTTGTTTATTTCCTTCCATTTTTCCGTTCCTAGTGGGTTGACCATTTGTGACAATTTACATCGTCTGGGACCACATCAAATGGTTCCAGCCTGATTTTTAAGCTATGTAGTCTTCATGATGGGGGCACGCCTCTTACATGGCTCAGGTTTCATAAAAAAGCGACACATTCACGGGAAAGATAACGCCTGCATAATAAGTTAGCATGGAGAATATTAAGTGTCGTAAATACCCTTGCATGCTGATGTAGAGCGGGTCATGAACACTTTCGTGGCAAAGATGGACCAGAGAAGGCTGGATTAGTTGTAGAAATGATTAAGATAGTTAAAACCATAAAACAGTCCTATCTAATAAATTGATATGAGTTTTTCAATGTATTATATATGATTTTTGGTAGGAGAAGCTACTCTAGCCAACCAACCCGATAACAGGTTACCCATGCTGGATTTGTGACATTCCATCGGATTGATGGTCAAAAGTCCTTTTTTTCAATTTTCCAATAAATAGTAAGTTTTATCCAATTATACCTTTTGATCCTTTGTGTTTTAAGAGTCATGCCCAACATGAAAAGGGCTTTTAAAAATTAGGAGAATAACAAGGATAGGCCAAATTGGACGCTAACTATTTTTGGCTGAAAACCATAAAGTCTAGTAGGAATGATGACCATTATAAATAGTAAGTTTACTATTTATAGTATGTCACGTTTCTAGGGTGTTTGAGTTGGAGTTTTAGTCTAAAACTTTGTACAAGGTTTGAATTTATTATTCTAAGGATTATAATTTCATTTTTATCATCAATCAATTTATTTTCAAATTTATTAGAAATTATTTCTATTTTATCCCTGACGCACGCAGGGATGGATGTATTGAGGTTGAAATAAATTGCTTGATGCTAAAATTTTTATATATATATATATATATATATATATATATATATATATATATATATATATATATATAAGAGTTTACAACCCTTTAAATAATGTTATGAACCCTAGGAAGAAGTTTTGGATTCAAACTACAATTAAAACTCCTTAAAATTGTGACTTACTATAAATAGTAAACTCTAGGACTATTAAGCTCAACATTTTCACATCACTTCTAGGGATTGGATGTCATAAATATTCGCTCCATGAACACATTGTGTTACGTAAATCTCTTAACTGCATTGTTGTGTCGCCTTGAGATATTCTCATAAATCTACGTTAACGTTAGATACACCGGCGAATCTCCATAGTTATGGGATGCGGGGCGAGTCGGATTTTCTATGAATTATATTCTACATTATAATGATCACTATGTATGATGAGCTACATACACTTTGCTTAACATGCATTCATGTAGATTGGTTATGCATATTGATACCTCTCATAGTAGTGGAGTATGTGACGTATCAGAACCCTAATATTACTTTTATGAATCTCTTAAATTATTGTTAACCTTAAAGGAGAACCATCACTATGAGTAAGGCGTCGACCCTCTTTAATTGTACAGATGATGCAGGTGATATACAGATTGAAGACTTAGAGGACCATCTCCCTATGCAAGATTATACTGAAGGAATAAGAAGATAATTTTGTTATTTAGTTTTATACTTTCACTGTAAACTCGATAAATGTAATAAGATCATATTGAGAGGGCATTTAATTATTTACTGAATTCTTTTACTCTAATGAAATAATCAATACAATCGATTTTATTCTCATGAATGTTACCTTCATGAATATATCGGGATGTGACCTAAATGTAAAATAAAATAAGGTGCAATTTCTAATGCATCTAATTCATTCAATTATTAACACCCGATTTTCTCGGTCACAAGTATAAACTCTGGCCGTGAAAATTTGGAATCTTACAGCGAGATATCAAGGAAGGAAGACAAATGCGAATACCAGATGCAACAGAATGCATAATACGCATTACGAAGGGAGTAAGATCAGTCTTATTCCCAGCCCTTGGATAAACATTAAATGTAAAGATGTGATAAAGAATGCGGTATTTTGAAAGTAAATTATAAGTGGGGTGAGAGTTACCGAATCTGATGGGGTTTTTTCCCCGTCTTCGACCGGTCGTGGGAGGTGCTCGACCGGTCGTGGGAGGTGCTCGACCGGTCGTAGGTTCGAGCCCGGCACGACTCAAAGTCCAAACGAAGTTCGTCTTGTTTTTTATCTCAGACTGGTCGTGGGAGAGCTACGACCGGTCGTAGGTGGTCTACGACCGGTCGTAGGAGAGCCGGGACTAGTCGTAGGTTATGCGGATTGTTCCGCGATTTTGCGCGAAATCATGGATTTGAGTCCTTTTCAAGAACCGGGTTGCGAGAAAGGAGTTTCCCAAAACTATAAAAGGGGTTGCTATAGGTATCACAAAATAGCAAGAGGGTTTCCTAAAGCCAAGGATTTGCTAAAGGGTTTAGGGCTATCAAAGGTGAGAGAGAGGGAGAAAGAGAGAGAGGAAGCTTATAGAAGGGAGGTTCTGCTCGTGGAGGTTCTCTACTTTGCAATCTACATCTCGCGCTTTCTATGTCCTCGTAATCGGTTAGATCTCTCCGTTTCTCTATTTCTCTTATTGTTTATCCACTCGCATGAGTGAAGAAGATTGTAACGTTTCTACTTCATAGTGGATTGTTGATCTCGGACGAGGTCCCGTGGTTTTACCTCTTTGAGGGTTTTCCACGTAAAAATCTCTTGTGTGGTGTGTGATTGATGCATTGATTTATTTCATGCTTTATCCATAATTCTGGTTTGTTCTGAGGGCTAGATCCTAAGGTTTTGTACAAGGCCCCCAACAAAGTGGTATCGAGCTAAGTTCATTGAACGGGTAGGATCGGTTTGAATTATGGAAGGTGGCTCAAGGATGATCGCCTCAATGGTTCTAACCGGACCATATGGAAGGCTAAGATGGAGGACTTGCTTTATGCAAGGACCATATTCTCCAATGCATATCAAAGAAAATCCAAGGATATGACCGATGATGATTGGAAGAAGATGGACCGAAAGGCGGTGGGGTTTATCGACAATGGTTGGATGATTCCGTGTTTCACCATGTGTCTACGTAAACCTCACCAAGAAGCTATGGTTGAAATTACAAATGAGGCCGATGAGAGAAAGATTTGTAGGTAATAAGATATTTCTGATAAGGCGACTTGTAAATCTCAAGTTTAAGGATGGTGGTTCTGTGGCCGAGCACATGAATGAGGTCAGCAATATAGTGAACCAACTCACCTCTATAAAGATAGTCCTGGATGATGAATTACAGGCTTTACTATTGCTTAGTTCATTGCCTGACAGTTGGGAGACATTGGTGGTGTCTCTAAGTAACTCCGCGCAGACGGAAAGATATCCATGGAACAGGTAACCCGTTGTCTCTTCAATGAGGAGACAAGGAGGAAGTCTCGTGGGTCTACACAAAGAAGAGGCTCTTGTGACACAGAACAGGGGAGAGGAAAGAACAGAAGGGCGGGAAGGCCCGAGATAAATCAAGAGGCAAGTCGAGTAACGTAAAAGAGGTTGAATGCTTTGGAATTGTGGCAAGAAGGGCCACTCTGAGCATGAATGTCGTGGTAAGAAAAACGACAAGAAAGGAAAAGGGAAGGAAGAAGAATCTGATTCCACCGCGGTCGTCGATGGCAACATGGTAGTTATTCTTTCTACAGATCACGATGTGTCTCACGGCCACGAGTCGGGCACCGACCGGGTGATAGACTCGGAGCTTCTTTTCATGCGACTCCACACAGGACTCCTTCACAAGCCACAAGTCGTGACTATGGACCGTGAAGATGGGAAATTCTCGCGTATCAAAGATCGTGGGAGTCGGTGATATTTGTGTGAAGACCGATGTGGGCCGCACATTGGTTCTCGTGAATGTGAGGCATATCCCGCATCGCCTCAACTTGATGTCGACGGAAGGTGGATGATGATGGTATGAAAGCGGTTTCTTTGGTGGGCGATGGAAGCTCATCAAGGGTTCGTTGATCGTGGCTAGAGGAAAGAAGTGTTGCACCGTACAAGGCAAGTGTCGTATGTGCAAGGGTGGATTGAACGCAACGAAGATTCGCTTATTGACATGTGGCACAGTGCATCTAGGCCACATGAGTGAAAAAGGGCTTCTACTAGCGAGGAACGGCTCCTTCCGCACGTAATGTATGTCTCTCAAAACCCGTCTTGATTGTTTATCGTGAAACAAGATAGAGTTTCATTCATTAAAACCGCTTCTCATGTTAATAAAGTGCATGCATTAGATTTGGTTTATTCTGATGTTTGTGGTCCTATGAGGACAAAACCTTGGGTGGGGCATTGTATTTTGTTACTTTTATGATGATGCATCTAGGAGGGTTTGGGTTTATGCTTTGAAATCTAAGGACGAGGTCTTTGGTGTGTTTACATTGTTTCATGCTATGGTCGAGAGAGAGACAGTAGATCATCAAGTGCATCCGCACCGACAATGGTGGTGAATACATTGGCGACTTTCACGAGTACCGCAAGTCCCTGGTATACGGCATGAATGTATCGGTTCCCAAGACCCCCAAAGATAATGGTGTAGCTGAAGCCGAGCGAATGAATCGCACCATTGTTGAGAGAATCGATGCATGTTATCCCATGCGAAGTTGCCCAAGACGTTCTGGGAGAAGCAATGCGCACGGCGGTGTATTTGATAAAATGTGTCTCCATCGCCCCCGTTGAATGGAGAAGTACCGAGAAGGTGTGGACCGGACAGATCCATCGTACGGTCTATCTCGTGGTGTTTGGATGCAGGACATCCGTTCACGTACTAAAGGACGAGAGGTCCAAGCTCGATATGAAGATCGTGCAAGTGTGTGTTCTTAGGGTACGGTGATGAAAAATTCGGTTACATGTGTTATGGGATCCGACCGAGAAGAAGCTCGTCAGAGCAGAGATGTGGTTTTCTTTGAAGATCAGTGTATCGAAGACATTGGTAAGCCGAGAAGAACCTAGTTCGTGTGAGCTAGAGGACATGGATCCGATTACTCCTCCCGTGGTGCCTGATGACGAGGGAGTACAGCAAGGTGCAGAGGACGAGGGAGTTCCTTCAGAAGATGGACCAGGGGAGCACCCCACTTGATCCACTGTTAAGCCACTGGGTGAGGAGGTCATCTTGACGCATGCATGTCAAGAGGTACTCACCGCACGAGTACATTATGCTAACCGATGGGGGAGAGCCAGAAGATTATTCTGAGGCCCTAGCCGACGAGCATAAGGAGGAGTGGTTGAAAGCTATGCAAGAGGAGATGGAATCCTTACATAAGAACCACACCTATGATATGGTGAAACTGCCTAAGGGCAAGAAAGCTCGAGCAACAAGTGGGTGTTCAGAAAGAAGATTGAGAGAAGAATTCACGATGAGGTTCAAGGCCGACTTGTGGTTAAAGGGTTTGGTCGAGGAAAGGCATAGACTTCGAGGAGATATTCTCACCAAGTGGTGAAGATGACATCCATACGGGTGTTGCTTGGGTTGGCGGTTAGCATGGATCCGGAGATAGAGCGCTTAGATGTTAAACCGCCTTTCTCCATGGTGACTGGAAGAAGAGATCTACATGCACCAACCGGAGGGGTTCAAGTCAAGGGCAAGGAGCATATGGTGTGTAGGCCGAGGAAGAGCTTGTATGGGCCGAAACAAGCTCCACGGCAATGGTACAAGAAGTTCGATCTGCTCATGTTACTAACGGAGTCGGACCATTTGTGTGTTCACGCGCAAGTTCTCGATGGTGATTTCTTAGTTCGCTTATTATACGTTGATGACATGCTCATCATGGGAAAAGACATCAAGAAGATTGACAGTGAAACAGAGTTGGGCAAGTCTTTGCGATGAAAGACTTGGGCCCTGGCCAGACAGATCCTAGGAATGGAGATAACCCGTGATGAAGGGCAGGAAGCAGTCACAAGAGCGGTATATTGAGAAAGTCCTAGAGCGGTTCAATATGAATGCAAACGGGCTCGGTCAAGACTCCACTAGATGGTCACTTCGGATTGAGCGACGGTGCAAAAAGTGTCCCAAGACGAAGGCGGAGGTGGAAGAGATGCAGAAGATACCCTACGCGTCACCGTAGGAAGTTTGATGTATCTATGGTGTGTACACGCCCGCACAAGCATATGCGGTTGGTGTTGTCACTGGTACCTTGCCAATCCCGGCAAAGAACATTGCGGCGGTAAAATGGATACTACGGATCTAAGAGGCTCATCCAGAGTTGAGCCTATGCTATGGTGACTCGTAAACCTGTGTTAGAGGGCTACACGATGCGAGATATGGCGGGTGACATAGATTGAAGTCTACATCGGGGTTCATGTTCACGTTTGCGGGGGAGCGGTTTCTTGGCAGCAGCAAGCTACGAAGGTCGTAGCATTGTCGACGATAGAGGCCGAATACATTGCGATTCACGAAGCATGTAAAGAGATGCTTTGATGAAAAGGTTCTATAGGAACTTAGCCTCGAAGGGAGGAGCACGTGGTCTATTGCGATAGTCAGAGTGCTATACACCTGAGCAAGAATCCAAGTCAGCATTCCAAGTCAAAGCACATAGAGATTCAGTATCACTGGATCAGGGATACTTTGGAACAAAAGGTGTTACAGCTTGAAAAGGTCCACACGGACGATAATGGGTCGACATGATGACCAAGGCTTTGCTCAAGGGCAAGTTTGAGGTTTGTAGAAACCTGGCCGGGCTTGAAGAAGATGGATCCCTCCCGGGTCAAAAAGGGGGAGTTTGATGGGGTTTTTCCCCGTCTTCGACCGGTCGTGGGAGGTGCTCGACCGGGCCGGTCGTAGGTTCGAGCCACGGCACGACTCAAAGAGTTCGTCTTCGCATCGTAGCTAGGACCGGTCGTAGGAGAGCTACGACTGGGCCGTAGGTGGTCTACGACCGGCCGTAGGAGAGCCAGACTAGTCGTAGGTTACGCAGATTGTTCCGCGATTTTTGCGCGAAACCGCGGATTTGAGTCCTTTCGCAACTGGGATGCGGAAAGGAGTTTCCCAAAACTATAAAAGGGGTTGCCTAGGGTTTTTCTAGGTATCACAAAATAGCAAGAGGGTTTCCTAAAGCTTTGCAAGAGATTTGCTAAAGGGTTTAGGGGCTATCAAAGGTGAGAGAGAGGGAGAAAGAGAGAGAGGAAGCTTATAGAAGGGAGGTTCTGCTCGTGGAGGTTCTCTACTTTGCAATCTACATCTCAGCGCTTCTATGTCCTCGTAATCGGTTAGATCTCTCCGTTTTCTCTATTTCTCTTATTGTTTATCCACTCCTGCGTGAGTGAAGAAGATTGTAACGTTCTACTTCATAGTGGATTGTTGATCTGGACGAGGTCCCGTGGTTTTTATCTCTTTGAGGGTTTTCCACGTAAAAATCTCTTGTGTGGTGTGTGATTGATGCTTTGATTTATTTTATTGCTTTATCCATAATTCTAGTTTGTTCTGGAGGGCTAGATCCTAAGGTTTTGTACAAGGCCCCCAACAGAATCTCCATTTGGCATTAAATCCATATAACACCTGGGTAATGGTAGTTCTTTCTGAAGTGTACATATCTTCAAAAAGAGGTGCGATAGGTAACCCATCATCCGTCATCTCAATGTCCATAATGGATGATATGATGAAGGGTGTTATGGTGATAGTTTCTTCCATAAATTGAATATTAAATGATAGATTATAAGAAGAAACTTCATTTATGGATGCTTACATCCCTTGTGCAATGGACCGGTAAGTCGCCCTACCTATTTTAGAAATTTCTCCCATCCTACCTCGGATAGAAAATCAAATAGACCATATTGAACGATATAATCAAGATTAACTGATCGCTTAATAATGATGCTTCGAGAGTGGAAATCCCATACATTCTCCAGATCAATCTTTGGTGCACATATTGACCGCATGACCCAAGGAACGGAGCAGGATGAGAAACCGTGTAAGTGTTATAATGTGTAAAGCATACCTTATTTGTCAAATTTCATTTAGACAAAACAGCTTATGAAGTGGCCTTTTAATGTGGATCAAGATGGAAAGTTCAAGCTCTACTAAAGTTCAGGTCAAGTAGATGATTGAGATGGAAAGTTCAAATTCTACTAAGATCAAGATGGAAAGTTTAAGTTAAGTTCAAGTTCTACTAAAGTTCTAGTAGAAGATCAAGTTCCATCAAGAAATTCAAGCTCTATTGAAGAATCTAGTAGAAGATCAAGCTCCATCTAGAAATTCAAGTTTTATTGAAGAATCTAGTAGAAGATCAAGCTCCATAAAGTTCAAGCATCTAATCTACTTCAAAGTTCAGTTATTTCAGGTATTATGAACCCTAGAAAGACCTTAGGTTTAAGTACTTTTAAAATCTACTTTAAATGAGTTTTTATGCTTATAATTGGCTAAGATTCAACTAGTCTAAGTTGTGGCTTGACTAGTCTAAGAATTTTTCGACTAGTCCAAGTTCAAATCAAAGTAAAATGGATTTTCTGTTACACCTTCGACCAGTTGAGGAAGCTGCTCGACTTGTTGAAGGTGGGCCTTCGACCAGTTGAGGGTTGCTCGACCCGAAGTTCAACAACTGAATCAATTCAACATTTGTGCACCCTCAACCAGTCGAAGACTATGCTCGACGAGTCGAACAGAGCCCTCGACGAGTCGAGCAGGGCCTTCGACCAATCCAAGATCTGTTTTATCTTATCTCGCTTAAATTTAAAAATTTGTTAGAACAAAATCCGTTCTAAGACGAGTCAAAGTAAGAACTTCTTTACCTATAAATTGAAGATTTCTCCCAATCCGAAAAACCAATTCAAGTCTATCAAATCCTTCTATAAGAGAGAGTGAAGCCCCTGTTATATTCAAGCTATTGCACGGTATTTATTAAATATTTTTAATAGCTTTTTGTTTAATTTCTTGATCTCTTAGATTATCAATTTCATTTTATAAAGAGTAAATACTCTTATTTTTAAGATCTTAAAAGAATTCAAACAAGTAGTCATTGGTTTGAATCTATTTAAAATCAATCTAGAACCTTGAATCCTTGTCTATATGACTGAACATTAAACGATCTACATTTAAGAGAAGTAGTTCTATGGCTACATCGATAGATACGTCTTCAAAGGTGAAGATAAGTATATAATTCTTTTGTATTTTGGTTTTATTGAGATTGCTAAAAAATCTCATTGTTGGTTTTCCTGAGATAGCCAGAAAATCTCAGTGAGGGTTTTTTTTGTTTGTGATAGCCCTCTAAAATCATAACTGTATCACGTTTTATGGTGTTCCTGTGAAAACCTTATTTACAGTGAAAGCCAATATCTCGTGGAGAGTGATTATTGAGAGTGGAGTAGTGTGGTTGTTTGAGATCAGTAGTTGACACACCGAACCACTATAATTCTTGGTGTTGTGGTGAATGCCTTTAATGTTTATGTGGTGAATAGTTGTAATCACTTTAAGTTAAAGTGGTGAATGCTTGTAATAGTTTAACTTTTATTGAATCTTGCTTGGTTTGGAATTTTGATTCTTATAAGTTTCGTGAAATAAGGTTGTCCTACCTAAACTTATTTGGATGAAGGTTGTCCCACGAATCAGTTTGAATCAATGTTTTAATACTATTGCAATTGAGGCCTTTAATTTATTTATTATTTCTGCACTTCATTCAATTATTTGGCATAGTCCTATTCGCCCCCCCCCCCCCCCCCTAGGACTGTTTAAGCTCTCATTTTCAAACCGGAATGCGGTCTATGAACAGTACGTTTAATCCGATGTTCCATGGAAGAAATGAACAGAGAATAACAAAGTGGGTGATGAGTTTAAGTAGATCAGATTTTTAAAGTAAACCTACCAAAATGAAGGTTTTATATTCAAAGAAATTACAAGATTCACAAATAAAGAACAACCATCATAAATAAAAAAACAACCAAAACTTAAATCTATAATGATATAGCAAATAAACCACTTACAAGGAGGCTAGGAGATGGGGTGGCCGAAGGAAGCACCGGCGAGCCGAAGAAGAAGAAGTGAAAATGAACAATTTAGGGTTTTCCCCCATTTTTGTTCAATCTGCACCCAATTTGGCTAGCCCGAGTGGGTGTTCAGCTAGCTGAATTGGTCAGTTAGCTATGGGCTGGCCGAAAAATCCTCAATTTTTTTTTTATATATTTTTCTTTTTTCTGCAAATATATATATATATATATATATATATATATATATATATATATATAAGAAAATAAGAAAAAAAATTACAATAAAGGAAGATTAATCAAGTAATACACATAATTCAATATCGTTTTTTAGATTGAAGAATCTGACACTATCTAGCGGTTTTGTCTGAATGTCTACAAGTTGTTTCTTAGTATTAATGTATTCTAGCATGATAGTCTTGTTTTCAACTAATTCTCAAATATAATGATATCGTAGTTCGATGAGTTTTGTGTGAGAATGTTGAATACGATTTTTGGATATATTTATAACACTGGTATTGTCACAATATAGATTCATGGTATCTTGATCAATACCATAGTCTACTAACATACATTTCATCCACATCAGTTACATGAATGCATTTCTTGCCACAATATATTCATCTTTTATGGTAGACAATGATACTGAGTTTTGTTTCTTGCTCATTTAAGAAACAAGAAAATTTCTAATGTAAAAGTATCCACCACTTGTTGATTTTTTGTCATCGACATTACGTTTGAGACTCATATCCTAACTCGTACCGTTCTGTAGGCTTTCGCGGTCCTCCAAGTCGAATTCCAGCGACCCTCAAACTGTATCCGATGTTTACGCGCGATCCTAAGCCAAGTCCTGCATATCAGAGTCGACTCGACTCGAAACTTATACTCTAGCGATCGCGCCATCGCCGCGGTTCTAACGCCGTGACTCGTGCATCGATCCGATACCCGGGCCAAGAGATGTGGGCCCTCGTATTTTTTCGATGAAACACCGTGTGTTGCGAATTCTAAGAGAATCTATACGATAAGGTCACATCAATCCTTCAATAAATGTCAAGTACACAACCTTACCAAGTCCATCCCTCTCCCATTCCCCAAGTCAACTCTCCTTACATAACTCATACCCGTTTCATTCATTTCTTACCACAAGTCAACAAACACCATACCATCTCATCCCATCACTCCACCTCACCACTTCTTCTCTCTCTCTCTCTCTCTCTCTCTCTCTCTCTCTCTCTCTCTCTCTCTCTCTCTCTCTCATTTCCAAGCAAACCTCATGAGACTTCCAAGCAAGCTCCATGGATAGAGCTTTTGTGGCCCACCTTCCTATCTCCCGTCTCTACCATCCTAAGTCGATCTCAACTATTGAAATCCATCCATTAGATCTCTAGCATGCATTGATGGAAGAAAAAGTCCAAGAAGATCTGAGGTGGGTGATTTATGATTTGATTTTGAGTATTTCAGGGCCCACTTCTGGTGAGACCCATCTTAATGTATGTATTGTATTGAGGGGCCTATAGTGGCGGGTCCCCTCCATCCGTCTCTCTCTCTCTCTCTCCCTTTTTGATATGTGGCCCACCATGATCTTCTCCACACTGTCCCATTGGTGGGGCCCACCTCACTGACATCCAGAGGCACGCCACCTGTGTGTGCGCCTGGACAGACCTGGATAGAAGAGAAAATACAAATGTTACCTTGATCCAAACGGTGGTGGGCCACCACGTGGACCCACCCTACTGATGCGATGACCCAGCGTCCAGGCTCTCTGGACGCTGGGAGCTTTTACACCACATGTTTAAATTATAATATATTATATTATATATTTATATATAATATATTATAATATATTAAAGTTGTATTTTGGTGGGCCACTCCCATGTGGGACCCACCGTAGCTTCGTAGCTTCGAAGCTGTATACAATAGCTGTAATAAGTCAGCAAACACTGACGTGAGGAGAAATCCTCACCGTCCAGAGATCTGGACGGTGGGAGCAGGAAGTGACGTCACCCGTTCTGTGGGTCCCATTCATGATATGTGTTTTACCCTGCTGCTACAGCAGCCGTGGGACCCACGTGTGTGGACTCCACGTGATGCATGCGTTGTATCAACGTGTCCACCTATTTTACTCCACGCCACCCACCTGTTTTGCAATCCCCACCGTTCAGATGGCTGGACGGTGGGCTAAACTGTGATATATGTGCTGATCCTCACCGTCCAGCAGATCTGGACGGTGGGCACACCCAAACGTGTGTGTTACATCCCATTTATCCACTTGGCGGTGTACCAGCAGCTGCAGTTGCTGCTTTGACGCAGCAAGTTCCGTGGATCCCACCAGCAGTTGACGTCACCAAGTTCTGTGGGGCCACCTTGATTTTCTCCAGGCCATCCATCTGCTGGTGTGGCGCGCACCATGATATATGGGTTTTAATCCACCCCGCCTATGCATGGGCGTGGGTCCCACCCGATGTAAGTGTTTTATCCACGTCATCCGTGGACCACACCATGATGTAAGGGTTGTATCCTCACCGTCCAGTGCAAGGACGGTGGGATTCCACCACGATGTATGTGTTTTTCCATCTGTCCATCTGTTCTGGGACGAGGGCCATTTCACACGTGTGGGCAGGTGGACCCCAACTTGATGTATCTGTTTTACATCCACGCTGTCTGCCCGTTTTCGGCTGTTTGGGCCCTTACCTTGATGATGTGTGATATGCCATGCCTTCCATCTGCGTGTGGCCCACCTTGATATGTGAACTTTATTTACACGCTGTCCGAATGCGGCCCGCCTTGATGTATGATTGTATATCCAACCATCTGTCCAATTGGGCTGGACGTGGGCCACCATGCTGCATGTATTTCATCCTCGCCGTGTGGTTCAGCTGGATGTGGACCACGCTGTGATGTACATCTGTACAGCCCGTGGGATGTAGGGCCACCATGATCCATGTGCTTGATACTCACAGCGCCCAGTATAGTGGTCCACTTGGATGAATTCGCTGTATATCCAGGCTGCCTATCCATTTTTCCTAGATTATAGGTTGCCCATTCGGCCCATTTTGGTGGTGCAACAGCCCACCTTGAGGCATGCATTATAGGCAATCTATCTACCTAATCTCCCGGGTTGTGGGTTGCCCCATTAGGCCCACCTTGAGATGCAACGGGCCCATCTTAACGTATGTGTTATAACCACGCCGTCTAATCCGCTGGACGTGCAACCCACTGTTATATATGTTATTCATCCATGTCAATCATGGCCCATTTCGAAGGTGCGGGCCCACCTATTCCGAATTTGAGACCCATGCGATAGGGCCCATCTGCCTTGTATTTGAAGCCCATGTGATAGGGCCCACCTGTTTAAATAGGAGGTCCATGGGCAAGGCCCACTGTGATGTATTCGAGGCCCATCGGCGGGGCCTAATGTGATGTATTCAAGGCCGAGTCCTATTCCGTTAGTCAAGCATGATTGTCGAGGCCGAATGTATAGATCGATTCTGATTGTCGAAGTCGATTGTATAGGCCAATTCCGATTGTCGAGGCCGATTGTATAGGTCGATTCTGATTGTTGAGGCCGAATATCATGGCTGATTTCTAATTCTGATTGTCGAGGCAGAATATCATGGCCGATTGTCGATTCTGATTGTCGTGGCCGATTAACCGATTATCGATCGAGGTCGAATATCGTGGCCGATTGCCGATTCCAATTATCATGGTCGATTGACCGATTATCGATCCAGGCCGAATATCATGGCTGATTGCCGATTCCGATTATCATGGCCGATTGACCGATTATCGATCGAGGCCGAATATCGTGGCCGATTGCCGATTCCGATTAACGAGACCAATTTACCGATTCTGATTATCGATCGATTCCGATTGTCATGGTCGATTGCCGGTTCCGACTGACGTGACCGATTTGCAAATTCTGACTATCAATCGATTTCGATTGTCATGGCTGATTGCCGATTAGCAATCGAGGCCGATTATCATGACCGATTGTCAATTCCGATTATCATGACCGATTGCCGATTCTGATTGACGTGACTGATTTGCCGATTCTAATTATCGATCGATTCCGATTGTCGAGACCGATGGCCGATTAGCGATCGAGGCCAATTATCATGACTGATTTGCCAATTCTGATTATCAATTGATTCTGATTGTCATGACCAATTGCCGATTCCGATCGACGTGACCGATTTGCTGATTCTGATTATCGATTGATCCCGATTGCCGTGGCCGAATGCCGATTCTGATTGACATGACATATTTACCGATTCTAATTATCAATCGATTTTGATTGTTATGACCGATTGCCGATTTCCAATCGACGTGACTGATTTGGCTATTCTGATTATCGATCGATTCCGATTGATGTGATGATTTGTCAATTCTAATTATCGATCGATTCCGATTGTCATGACCGATTGCGGATTCTGATCGACGTGACCGATTTGCTGATTCTGATTATCGATTGATCCCGATTACCATAGTCGAATGCTGATTTTGATTGACGTGACCAATTTGCCGATTCTGATTATCGATCTATTCCGATTGTCATGACCAATTGCCAATTTCAATCGACGTGACTGATTTGCCGATTCTGATTATTGATTAGTTCCGATTGTCATGACCGATTTGCCGATTTTGATTATTGATCTATCTCGATTGGTGTGACCAATTTGCCGATTCTGATTATCGATCGATCCTGATTGTCGTAGCCGATTCAAATTGACGTGACCGATTTGCCGGTTCTGATTATCGATCGATTCCGATTGTCGAGGCCAAGTATTGATGCCGACTCTAATTGTCGAGGCCGATTCCGAATGTCGAGGCCAATTTCAATTGTCGAAGCCGATTGTCGAGACTTATATGATGTATATGTGACCCGTAGTTGAGGCCCATTGTGATATGTATTCAACCCATGTTTAAGGCCTAATGTGATGAATATGAGGTCTATGTGATGAGGCCCATTGTGGTGCATTTGAGGGTCAGGCGATGGAGACCATTATGATGTATATTAGGCCTACGTGAGAGGCCCATCATGATGTGTATTAAGCTCTTGAGTGAGGCCCATAGTGTTATATATTTGGCCCTTGTGTGGGGCCATGGGTCCACTGTATGTTAGGCTCTATGAGAGTCATGCCATGTGGGCAATGTTAGTTAAATGTCCACATTGTCGAGGTTGATTGTCGATTATGAGTATGTGATTGCATAGCATCATGATACACGCCTATACGCATCATCTGTATATTTGTTATGAGATGTGGTTGACCATTGCATATGTCACTGGACAGATTATTATGAGACTCCCTGATAGGCGGAGATTATTTTACATGAGCGCATGGTATGCGTAGTATGGATGCATGACTGGATTGTATGACTCATGTATCTTACATTGTGTGTTGAGATTACTATACGCCCTAGCGACATTATGACCGTAGCCTCCACAGGCATATCCTGAATGACCAAATGGGACACCAAAAATCTGTTTTAACATCGGGCTGCCATAGATGGCCCTGGGTGAAAATCCCTAAACCCTCTTGGTACTAGAGGACGCCCCAACGTCGAGACCGAGTGGATACATGAGCGCCCGAGTGCCAAATACCAGGAGGCGTCTCCCACTATGTCGTGGTCAATTCAGAGGGGGTGTGGCCTTACCCGCCCGAGTGTAGGGGGCATTGCTAGGTTGAGTTTGACCAACTCGTGAATGGGTCCACTATCGACGTGCCGAGTAGGTATTAGCAGACTATTGGCGAGGCAGATAGTGAGGTTTCTTATGCTCACTTGGATTGTGCGGCTGGGAGAGCGGCAATACCATTTGGAGTATACTAAACCCCAGTGATAATCCCGGAGATGAATTGTACTGATATGTGGACTTATTGAGCAGGAATTGCATACTCATTCATTCATTCATTCATTCATTCACTATCCACTCGGGCTGGTGGTGCGCAACTATTTGTTATGTGTACATTCGCAATGGCAAGGATTTCAATTGGGGCGCGCGACTAACCTGAGATTAGGAGTTTACCACATCGAGTCTGACTATCCAAATTTAGGTATGTTACTAGTTTGGATAGAAGTCTATTGTGATGGACCCCATAACCTGTGATACTACGTACTATCATCCCGACTTCACACTCCAGCATGGTCATTTCATTTGCACCGCATATTGCATTACATCCATAGCATATGACATTTTGGATTACTGTGTTTCTGCATTTATATGGTCTAGATACGGCTGACACTATTCGTAAACTCATTAGGAATTACATATTGCATCGCATCCTCGACATCTGATATTTGACTCTTTATGACTCCTCATTTGCATAGTTATTCTATATTGCATATTCTGATATTGATTGACTCATGGACTTGTCCGTATTTCCGCTTACTTTGTTATCGTATGATTTATGATCTTGTCAATATTTCTACTTACTTTGATAATTCATGATCTTATCAGTATTTCTGCTTATTCCAATATTGTATGATTTATGGATTACCGGTATTTTCGGTATTTTATGATGATGGCATTATATTGAATACTTGGCACTTACCTTCTACACACACTTACACCACCCTCTAAGCTTTCTATAAGCTTATCTACGATAGATGCGTGCAGGTGTTGTCAAGTTGCAGTAGTGTTGAGCTTGGAGCATGCAGCAGTCTTCTGGAGCTTGATTTTCGATTGATGTATTTTTCTTTCAGTATTGTACTCAAATGATTATATTAGTAGATATGTGATGATGATGTTGCCTTTGTGAATTGGGTAATCTTGTGGTTATGCTTATTATAAGTTAAATGTACAAAAAATTCCTCCTTGTAGAATTCCAGGATCGGAACCTGGCGTATGGATGCTAAGAGCCGAGAATGGGGTACTATGGAGGCTATTGACATCAGATTTGGCGACGGGATTACCTGCCCAATCAGCATCAGTATATTGTTGAGGGTCAAATATTGCCTAGAAGACCCTAGTTATTATTTGGTTTTACGTACATGATAATGTTTAATGTTCTATTTTAATCATATTTTTATTGTAAGGTGAATTTAGGAGCTTGGACTAAAAAAGAGTATTAAAGACATGGATTTGATGCTCAAGAATCACCAAGGCAAAGGACAGATCTTAGGGGACCGAGATCGAAGAATTCACACGTCAAAGATTTGAGAAAATCAAGTAATTGAAGATGAAAAAGCTTGAAAATCGTCCTGAATGTACGATTACAGGGTTCCCACCATTCGTTTGGCTTGAAACTTTATATCTTGCCTGAGGACCATAAAGTAACCGTACACATAAAATTTCAGCCATTGGATCTTTGTGGAAGTAGTCCAACAGACAGATCAACCACTAAACCACTGATCTGGGGCCCACCTGATCTCAAGATATGCTTCAATTTTGGTCTCAACCCCTCAAATTAGATGGAAAAATGGATGAACGGAGCAGATTTCTCATGAACATCACGTAGACCCCACATAAAGGGGTGCATGTGCACAGAAGGTGCACACCCGCACCGCACCGGACCATAGATCGGTCAAAGATCGGGTTGACTCGATCTCTTCCGCAGCCAGCGCACCAACGTCCGCTGGGACATGTACCGGGCCACCACTATTGTCTTGATGGACGATTTGAACCGTTTATTCGATCCAGGGAGGGCACTGACCATAACCATGGTGACATTTTGCTCCCATGCATCTGTAACACACAAAGATCACCGTTAAACACAAGATGAACGGCAAGAAGATTTAATCACTTGGGCTGCACCAAACTCAACCAAAAGTGTCCATTCCTGACTGAAATTTTGCCATGAATCTAATAGGTGGGGTTGATTTCTTTGAAAACATCACTGTGGGGCCCACCTAGCATCTTAGTGCAACCTGCATAAGGGCTACGCACGTCCGTGAAAGCCGGGAATTTCAGGAACTTGTGGGCCACGATCATCGATCATTTCGACGATCTGAACCGTCCAGAAGAGAGAGAGGGTGGCCACGAGCCTTCCCATGGTGTCTGAATGAACAGCATGGATGAACCTTCCCCGAAAACTCACACCAAACACAAGAATTTTCGCATTTCGCGGTTGCGTACGCGGTTATTTGCTGCGTAAACTCCACAGGCTCCACACATCGCCTCTTTTGCTGACTCTAACACCGACTCCCTGCTGCCTATAAAAGGAGAAGAGAAGAGAGAGAAAATCAATCCAGGACGTGGAGGAAAATGTGAGCAAAAGAGAGAGGGAGAGAGAAAGTGTGGTCGGCCGGTGATAAGAGTTTCTTCCATTTCCTATATTGTTTTTATGATTTTCCTAGAGATTGTTGGCCTAATCATATCTATGGTTGGCTAAACATCTTAGCTAGGGCTAAGAGGTGAATCTTGTAGCATAATGGGATGCTTTGTACGGTTTTGATTCATGTTTAAGTTGAATTGATTTTGATTCTAATTTGATTATAAGGAATTCTTTGTTTTTAGTGGTTTGTTGTGACTTAAATTACAATGGATCTATGATAGCTTTGAGCATGTTCTTTTCATTATCAAGATTGTGATTTTAGGAAATCCTGTTATTCACCATTGTCCCCTGGGCATGGTTGGATGATGGAATTCTCCCTAACCCTCACAATTCTCTTAGATTGGATGTGGATTGGTTAAATTATGTTGTATGCTTTGTCTCATTGTTATGGTTTTGTGATGGAATCAATTCTAGTTCTCATACTTTTCTTCTATTGAGAACTAAATCAAAGGAAGTTTAGATGTAAATTATCTTCCAATTGGATGAAGATGGACTCTAAATCCAATTGTATTCGTGAATCAAGCCTAGATCTCTCTGATCTCTACAAGTGGATCCTTGGAAACCCTAACTTCCTACCTTTGAATTCTACAAGTTTTAGTTTGATAATTCACCATTATTCTCTTATATTCACCTGATTTAGATTACATCTTCTTCTAGTTCTAGTTCAAGTTACTTTCAGATTATGTACAAGGTTCAGTCCCTGTGGATTCGACCTTGGTCTTACCGAGATTATTACTACATCGCAACCCTACACCTGGGGTGGTGAACAAGTTTTTAGCGCTGTTGCCGGGGACTAACAGTTGCATTTTTCTGAGATTAACTAGTTTTAGAATTAGGTTAAGATTAGGAGTTTTCTAATTTTAGGTTTAGGTTTTTCTATTTGACTTTTAGAAACTAACTTAACTTTCCTGTTTTGTAGGATTCTGATATAGACTTTCTAAATTGGTAATCTCTTTCTAATTTTTTCTACTTTTTCTATTTTTAGGATTAGGGTTTTATTTTCTATTTTTAGAAACTTTGTAATTATAGGATTTCTTTTATTTTTAGAAATTAACATACTTTCTAATTCTAGGTTTAGAACTTTCCTAATCAGTTTTTAGAAACTTTCTATTTTCTGCTTTTAGGAATTTTCCCTTTTTAAAAACTAGTTTACTTTATATTTTAGGAACTTTCTAATTTTAGAATTTCTATCTTTAGAAACTAACTTGTTGTGTTTTGTTTTGCAGGATCTTGACTAAGAACTTCTAATTTGGTAACTTCTTTCCAACTCTTTTCTCTTTATTTCTAGATTTCTATTTCTTTTCTTCCTTTTTAGGTTTAGGATAGAATCTGAGATTGAGGGCTGCGAGTGTTTCATGCCTATGTGGGTCCATGATAATACTCGATGTCTCTTGACTGAAGGAGGATTGGCTGAGGGGTTAACTATCCATCACAAGACTAGAAATTGCTCGAGATCTCCAGAGTTAGGTGAGGATATGGCTGCAAATCAACTGACCAATCAACCAGAAGGACAACCTCAACCATGGGTTGGGGAAGTCTAGGATGAGAATGAGGTGCATCAAGCACCCCCGTCTTGTACTTTGCGTGATTATTTACAACTAGCGAGGGTGAGCACGCCCTAATGCATGGCTTTTCCAGAAAATACGGGACACATGGATATTAAGCCAAGGGTGATCCAACTTCTTCCAAAATTCCATGGACTTGAATCTGAAAGTCCATATTTGCACTTAAAAGAGTTTGATGAGATCATAGCTACTTTATATTTTCCAAACATATCTAAAGACACAGTTAGGCTGAAACTGTAAGACCCTACCCAAGTATCCATTTCGTTCCTTTAGGTACTGCGGTTCTACCGGTCGAATCCCGGTGACCTGCGACCTGTGGATAGCGTTTGCAGTCATCCTTAAGTCCAGTCATGTAAACCCGACTTGGATCGACTCAAAACCTATGCCATTACGACTACATCGGCGCCACGGTTCCAACACTGCGTCTCATGCATAATTCTGACGTGTGCATCTTGACTTATCATCCGAGCATTTTTGGCCTTTCATCATGTGGTGGGACCCACTTAGCTAGTCTTGCACGTTTTTTAGAATGGGCCCCACCTAGCTCCTTTTTCTAGAAAGCCTATCATGCCTACCCTAGCACTCTACCTACCCAACTTATCATAGCCTAGCTATAGGCCACCTTATCTAGAAAATCATCATTGGCCTTGGGTTTTACCCCCCATGTGCCATGATGACTTTGCTCTTCCCTAGCCTAGAGAACAATCATTACTTGGATATACCTCTCTCTCTCTCTCTCTCTCTCTCTCTCTCTCTCTCTCTCTCATTCTCCTCCTCTCGTCTCCCTCTTCCATTGCTAGAGACGTCCCACCCTCTCCCCTATTCCAGCAACTCTCCTCCCTACTTCCCCCTCAATCTAACATTTTAACACCCATCTCAACCATCTAAACTTCACCATTGAAGCCTAGGACCTAGCTCTTGGAGTTTTGAATGCTTCCTTGGAGGTGGGTGCTCCATGTAGACATTTCTTCTTTCCTTCTTCTTCCCTTCCTTTTCTTACATGCATGGAAGCATGTAGGACCCACCAATCCATGGTGGAGGTCCTACATGGCTCCTAGAATGAAGGCCATGGGCCTAGATCTTGCACATTTCCTTCCATGGTGGGTCATTCTCCACGGACCCACCATGATGCATTTCCTCTTTATTTTAGCATCATATAGGTCATCTAGACTTTGCATGCATGGTGGGGATTGTGTCCCTGCCCCCAACAAATTTTCTTGCCTTGTAATAGCTTGCATGTGTAACAGCCCAAATTTTTGCCAACCTGGAATTAGACGTCCTTAGGCAATGGGCTGCTCCTAACACCTTATTAACTTGTCAGAACTAAATCCCACAGTCTAAAATCGCTTCTGAACCCATTTCCTTCACAAATCCCACCCTTCACCACCTTGATCTTTTAATTTTTCTAAGTAATTTCACCCTAGACACTATCTTAAACTAGTTAAGTGTTATAACTTGGATCACCTCATATACAAACTACAAAGGTCTGAGTACCACCTCGACCAGAAATCACTTAGGACTAAATCCTTTAGAAATGAGACAAAGTAATTAAGTGAAAAACTAGATTAGCTACGAAATCCGCTAGAATCGCTTTAAATATGATTTGCAAGACCCAAAACTTGTAAAATCATTGACGCTAGGTTACCCTAAAATCTAGGATCAATCTCATTACTCGGCTACTCTCGGGAGTATCCCGAAACTCCGTATTAGATCTGGACTGCACGTCGGAAGTCCGAATAACACGAAGTTAAGGAATTAGGACCGCCTCACTGGGCTTGACAACCATCTCGGAAATCAAATCCAGCCAGTGTCCCACGGCTGTTGGCTTGAGTCCGGAGCAAGAGAGTGTGAAAACACTTGTTTCTTTCCAAAATAAATATCTTGAATAGTAATCTGAGACTTGAAACTTGTGGTCAATTTATAAGAAATCAGACCGTCAGAATTTGACCCAAATACACCCTCGGATCAGGAAAAATTTCAGGAACATTTACATATACTTGGAATCTCCGATCGAGATCCGCTGACCGTTGAATTGAAACTGGTCCGCCACGCGTGATCTGAGAACCCTATTGGAACGAAAACTTAATAGAACCTAGATCTATAGTTTGTGAGCTTAAGTCCGACCTTTGGCTCAAGGAGGCCCGCCGGAAGTCCTCTGTTGAGCTGAAACACTGCCATTTTGGTTATAACATAAGTATACCTTGAACTTAAGTCTATTTCAGAGAGTTTTTAGGCTATATAAGGACCTTAGAGGACCCTCTCTCACAGCCATACGAATTTGGGAAAAATCCTAAGTAAGAAGAGAGAAAAAGAGAGAGAAAGCTAGAGAGTTGTGGGAGAATCTCCCCGTCACTGCTTTTCCGGCCACCACACGGCTGCACCACCCTTTCTTGTCGCTTTCTGGTGATACCGACTCCGTTTTAAGGTAAGAAACCCTAACCCTAAATCTGTTTTGGGGTGTGAAGGTTATAGGTTATGAAATAGCTAACCGGTTTCACTCTTTAGGTTATAAAACTGCCGAATACGGAAGCCTAACGAACCTAACTGATTCGTTGCAATTCCAAGGTGTAAGGTGAGGACTTTAGGTGTATAGGTTACGGTTTTCAACGCTTTCAATGTCAGATAATGATAGATTCATGATCTGCATGCAATTGTACATGTACAAAGTGTTTTCTGTTTTCTATTTCGATTAAAGTTGTAGAATATGAAATTTTACATATTCTAGGTATTCGTAGAAAATACCGTATACATATATTTTTTGGAAATATGTTTGACATGATTAATTGTTGTATGAATATACGATGTATGGATAAAATACTCGAAAGGATTCGCCCAAATACATGTTTTACTAATATACACTATGTATGTAGAAATACTGTATTGTAGAAAGTGCGGTATACGTATATATTTTAGAGATGTGTTTGCCATGATTATTTGTTGTATAAATATATTATATATGCGTAAAATACTCGTTTGATGAAAGGATTCGCCCTAGTACATGTTTGCTAACATACACTAAGTATGTTGAAATAGTGTATGTTAAGTGTTTGTGAAAATGCTTGTGTGAGTAAGTGTTGGATGTTGATGCCTTAGGAGGGTGTTGAGATGGGATTCTCAACTACCTTAGAGACAAGTATGATTTCCTCCATGAGGTTATTTACTTAAACCATTTACTTTTGCAATATATGTGTTTGTATTCCTATTTATGTAGTGCATTAAAACATGCTTTATAACATGCTTTATGACATGCTTACTAACATGCTCAAATTACTTGTTTATCATGCTTTACTCCACATGCTACTAATAAGGTTTGATTGAGTTTGGGACTATGTCTATAGTCCAGACAGTTGGTATTAGACTTGAGATCGGGTTTGAGTTTCATGTCGCCACGTAAGATGTGTTTGACGAACCCGAGTCGTACGTCAGTTGGCGACAGTGGTTAGGCCATGCGAAGTGCTTATGCACTTCATGTCGTTCAGTTAATCGTGCGCTCGAGCTAGTCAGGCTCGTCAAGTAACCCGATATGTCTAATGTATGTTCACCATGTTTGGTCGCTACTGCTTGAACTTAGGGTACCAAACTTAATAGTGGAATCCCGTTAACCATGGTACCTCGATCCGCTAAGACTCATGAGCCGGGCATGGTGGTATGGGACACCATGGTCAAGCTGTCGGCCTACGCTGGGGCCACGTGCCTCCCCGTAGTGACCAGTGAGCTACCAGACTCGTGAGCTAATTATGGTGGTATGGGACACTATATTCGAGCTATCGGCCTACACTGGTGTAGCCTGGCTATGGTCCCCAGTCGGGTTGCATCCGAGTCCCATTGTCAATAAGTGGACTGGTCGGGCTTCGAAAATAGACTGCCAGTTGGTAGGACGTTAGTGGAGTGACCTCGAGCATACCCTAAATTTGTGGTGAGGCAACGAGTTTTGCCGCAGTGTAGAGAGTATGGACTAGGCCTTTTTCTGTATAGTGATGAATCGTTAAAGAGGTGATGGGGGAGTGGTGTAACCTTTATGTGTAACAGCCCTGACAGCCTTTGCAGTGACCTAGAAAACATACCATTGTCTGAGATTAACTAGGACTGACGACCCTAGAATGGATCATGTTTGGGAATAATACAAGGGTGGTACCTTAGTTTCCCAATCCTGCTGTTTGAAATGGACTAATAAAAACTCGATAATCATGCTCGTCATGCATTGCATGTGCCTAGAAGATGTGGAGCACTGAGGGATGAAAGCATGCCGCGAACGTAAGATAGTATCGCACGAGAGAGGGTGTGGTGAGGGCATCCATCATGACTGCATTCATACTTGCATTAATAAGAATAGTTAGGAGTGTCTCGATCGTGCATCGCTTTATCATTCCGCTGATCGTATTGATAACATGTTAACATATGCTTTATTGTTCCATTGAGTTAGCTACTCACTCCCACGTTACGGGACGGTGTTTTAAAACACCCACCGACCACTCGTATCGATGCGTGCAGTACATCGAGTACAGAGACCGAGCCCGACTTCTATGACGATCGAGGAGTTCTCCTACATGCGATTATTTGGAGGCTTTGCATAGGTCAGTCCGAGTGCTACATGGGCTGGCTGTGGTTGATAATTTCAGTTGTACTATTTTGACATTTTGATTCAGAACCAACATATATATATATATATATATATATACGGTGACTCAGTTAGTGTTCATACTCTGGAGATCGAGAATGTTTTGTTTTATATATATATATATATATATATATATATATATATACCTTTCTGTCTTCCGCTTACGCTTTATACATGGATCTGGAGTATGAATTACTGTTTTGGTAGAATCTCACTCATGTTTATTGTACTAACACAGACAACATTTAATCATCATTATCTATGTTGCATAAGTGATGTTCTGGAACTCGAGAGTTGAGTTACTACTCGACCCTCAATTTTTTAGGATGTTACAGCATGTAATAGATAAAGTTAGTGGATGGTGTGGATTGTAGGTAGAAGGTTCATGAGTGGCGGAACCTTCCACCAATGGCCGGACTCTCTCCTTCTTTGTCCCTTTCTCTCTATTTTCTTCTATTTATTTCTAGAGATGTGTGGCCCACTAAGGTGGTCAGCAACATCTTAGATCCATCAGGAAGATGGGGACGTCCAGGCCCACCATGACATGCATGAGTTGGGTGGCCTCCAAACATGGTTTTTCATGGAAATTTTGGTGTACTAATGGATCTGAAATTTTGCTAACCAATCTAGGTAGACCCTACTTAATGGATTAGGGTATAAAACCCTTCAAATAATTTATATGGACCGAAATATGGACAACATATGTTGTTGTCTAGATTTCAGGCCCATTTGAAACATGACTTTTGATCTAATATTTAGGACCGTTTGCATGCTTTTTTCTCCCAAATTTCTTTGGGGATTTTGTAGTGTGTAGACCCCACTTTGTTAAGGAATGGGGCTCACATTATTTCTCCTATGATTGAGGCCCATGTGATGTGCCAAAGTGGGCTAACTGTCCAGAAATTTCTGGACAGTTTAACAACATTGTATGTTAGAAATGAGCACTCTTATCTTGATTCTTGGAGTAAGTGGGCCACTCCAGTGGACCCCACTTGCTGTCCATATGTGGGACCATCCTTCCCACCTATTTTTCAAGGGTTTGGACAAGCTTAGGCCCACCCCATGTGGTGCCAAACATGGGGACAACAGTAATTTCTCCACCACTAGATTTTCTTGATGTATTGTCGTCCTAGGTGTTGACGTCTAGCAAGGTTGGCCGTCCCACCCTTGTGAGGCCCACCATGATGTAGTGTTTTCATCCATGTGTCCATCCATTATGTGGCCCACTTGGACGTGGCCCACCCTGGTGTGAATCGTCCAAGATGGGGCCCACTTTAGCCTTTGGAGAAGGCTGGGCATCTAGCCCATTGGACTGTCCAAGCCCATTGTGGGCTATTGTGTGACCCGTATCCTAGTCCGTACCATTCCATAGGCTTTCGCGGTCCTCTCAGTCGAATTTCGAAGACCCACGACGTGTAGATGGCAGTTGCGCAAGATCCTGAGTTGCATCCCGTCAATCTGAGTCGGCTCGGCCTGAGACTTGTATCATTGCGACCGCGCTGTCACTGCGGTTCTGACACCGCATCTCGCGCGCTAAAGCGATACCTGAACCAGGAGATGTGAGCCCGCATTCAGTTCGAGAAAAAATGCCGTGCAGTTGCAAAACCCAAGAGAGAGCTTTCGAATCAATCCCATCAATCACATCTCATGTCAAGTACACATCACCTCACACCCCATCTCCAAGCAACCTCTAAAGTTAACTCTCTCTCTCTCTCTCCACCCATCAAGTACACCCATCACTCACTTCACCCATCACTCCATCACCTATCCCTCTCTCTCCTTACAACCCACTCTCTCTCTCATTTCTCAAACCCATCTCCAAAGCAACCCAAAAAAATTCCAACATCCAAGCTCTTCAAACCTCCATGAGAGAGCTTGGTGTGACCCACCTTCCTACCACCCAATCCCACCATCCAAAGTCCATCTAAACCATTAAAATCCACCCCTTGGAGCTCTAGATCATGTTGGCGGAAGAAGGAAGAGAAGATCTACAGTGGGTGATCTTAGATCTACATTTTTGTTATTTTTATTTATTTATTTATGTATTTCTTTGTGATTTAAGGGCCCACATATGGTGGGAGCCACCTTGATGTATGCTTTGTATCAAAGAGGGGCCCATAGTGGCGGGGCCCCTTCGTCATCGCGATCTCTCTCTTTCTCTCTTTCCTTCTCCATCTCTTTCCCTACGAATGATGGCCCACCTCGATGGGTGTATCATCCATCACCGTCCATCCATTTGGACAGGACCCACCTGATGCGTGGAAGGGTAAAACATAAACATCAGCTTCTTCCAAAGCTTGTGGGTCCACACGAGTGGACCCACCTCAGATGTACGCATTCCGTACACGTGGGGCCCACCTTATATCCTACCATCCAACCGTTTGAGAAAGGTGGACCCCACCATGATGTATGTGTGCATCCAGCATCTGTCCAAGTCTAGACGCTGGATGTTGTTTTTGCAAAAAAATAAAATAATATATATATACTTATATCTATATCAGGTGTGGGCCACACCACGTGGACCCAACGTTGGCATCCCATCCACTCCGTGTCCCTAGCCACGGGCCAGGGACTGAAGCAGATCAAAATCGCAGGTGGGCCACCACGTGGACCACACCAGGATGTATGGTTGCATCTGCAACGTCCATCTGGACTGTGCCCGGTACAGCCTCACCATGGCGTGTGTTTCATCCAGTCGTCCATCCATTTTGATGGTGGGACCCACTGCTGGACTGACCTTAGCAAGTTCGTGGGTCCCACATGATGTATATGTATATCTAAGCCATCCAGATGATGGGACCCACTGTTGGACTGTCGTCAGCAAATTCTGTGAGTCCCACGTGTGGTATGTGGTAGATCCAAACCGTCCGTCCCTTGGTGGACCACCCTAATGTATTTATTCCATCCACACCATCCAGATGGTGCTGGACTGTGCTGGACAATGTTTGGATGGTGCTAATTTACATAAACAATGTTTGGATGGTGCTGATTTAAATGGACAATGTTTGGATGGTGCTGATTTACATGGACAATGTTTGCATAGTGCTGATCATTATTAGTGGGCCATGTGCCTCATGGAATGATAACGTACAGTGATACACATGTTACACCTACAACTATTGAAATGATTTTAGATGTAATCCAAGGTCATTTGAGGCCCATTGGTGTGACCCATCCATGAGGCCCATCATGATGTATCTTTGGCCCATAAACGGGGCCCACCTGTTGCGTATTTATGGTCCATTAGTGCGGCCCATTGATGCGGCCCACTTGATGTATATTGAGGCCCATGGGTTACGGCCCATTATGATGTATATTGAGGCCCATGGGTCGTAGCCCATTGTGATTTATGATGTATATTGAGGCCCATGGGTCGTAGCCCATTGTGATGCATTTGAGGCCCATGGGTCGTGGCCCTTGGTGATGTATATTAGGCCCATGTATGCGGCTCGCCGTGATGTATTTATTGAATATCTATGTCGTCCATTCGTGCGGCCTGCCGTGTTGTATGCATTATATATCCATGCCATCCATTTGTGCTGCCTGCAGTGATGTATTTGCGGCCCATATGATGGGGCCTAATGTGGTATATTTGTGGCCCATTGAGGAGGCCCAAAATGATGTATTAATATCCCATGTGGTGAGGCCCAATGTGACGTTTATACGGCCATGTGTGAGGCCCGATGTGTTGTATATGAGGCCCATTGTGATGTATTTTCGGCTATTGTGTGAGGCCATGGGCCCGCTATATGCTTGGCTCTATGTAGGCCACTCCTTAGGAGCAATGTTAGTTAAATGTCCACATTGATGGGCAATATGGTTAAATGTCCTCATTGTGGCCTTCCCTTAGGCCCTTTGATAGGCTGATTATTGATGCCAGTTTTCGATACCGATTATGAATATGTGATAACATAGCATCATGATATATGCCTATACGCATCATTTGCATGTTTGTTATGAGATGTGGTTAGCCATTGCATATGTCATAGGGCAGGTTGTTCATGAGACTCCCTGATAGGCGGAGTTGTCCCACATGAATCCTCGGTATGCTAGGATTGATGCATGGTTGGATTGTGTGACTCATGCATTTCGTAATGTGTGATTATGATTACCGTACGCCCTAGGACATTAGGGTCGTAGCCTCCACAGACATATCATGGATGGCCAGATGGGACACCAAAAATCTATTCTACATGGGGTACTATAGATATCCTTGGGTGAAAGTCCCAGAACCCTCTTAGTTCCAGAGCTTGCTCCAATGTCTAGACCAAGTGGATGCATGAGCACATGAGGGCCATATACCATTAGGCCACGTTTCTCACTGTGTCATGGTCAGTTGGAAGGGGGTGTTGTAAGGCCCGTATCTTAGTTCGTACCATTCCATAGGTTCCCGTGGTCTTCTCAATCGAATTCCAACAACCTTTGACCATTATCCGATGTTTGGGCGCGATCCTAAGCCGAGTCTTGCAAACCTGAGTCGACTCAACCCGAGACTTGTACCTTAGCGATTGCGCCGTCGCCACGGTTCCGATGCCACGACTCGTGCGCCGATCCAATACCTTGGCTAGGAGATGTGGGTCCACGTTCAGTTCAAGAAAAATGCCGCGTGTACGAATTATGAGAGAATCTCTACCTAATTGCCACATCAATCCCATCAATCCCATCAATGGTTAAGTACATGTCAAGTACACATCACCTCACACCACATCCCCAAGCAATCCCATAAGTCAATAATTCCTTACACAACCTATACCCTTCTTACACAAATTACCCCAAAAGTCAACAAATCTCTCACCTTACCCATCACTCCATCACCCATCCCTCTCTCTCTCTCTCTCTTTCCCCTTACAACCCTCTCTCTTTCATTCTCAAACCCATTTTCCAAGCAACTTAAGGAGTCCCACGTCCAAGCTCTTCCAACCTCCATGAGAGAGTTTTGTGTGTGGCCGACTTCCTAAACCTCTCATCTCCCATCTCAACCCTCCATTCTTCATCATCTTCCATTGAGATCGAAGCCAAGGAGACTACCTTTCTATCAGACCAAGAAGATCAACGGTGGGTGTTCCGTAGGCTTATAATTATTTATTTATTTTTTGTATTTTTTATGAGGGGCCAAGTGGGGCTTACCGATTGATGGTATGGATCCCACTTTCGACCCTAGGTGTGGCCGATGGCCCACCATGATTCACATGATCAGTCGATGATGGGGCCATTCTCCATGGACCCCATCATGATATTTAATATTCTTGTATGAATAAGGGTCATTTAGACCTTGCTTTTAGTAGAGAAGGGTTCTCCACCGTTGATTTTGATCGGTGGGCCCACATGTAATGGGACCCACTTAATGTATGTTGTAAAAACATGGAAGGGAGGGCCCATAGTGTCGGGGTCCCTCCATCACTCGTCTCTCTCTCTCTCTCTCTCTCTCTCTCTTCCCTCTCTTTCATTCTTGTTTGGTGATATGATATGGCTATGTGGTCCACCTGGATGGACCCCACCATGAGGTATGCATCTTATTCATGCCGTCCATCGAGTGGGCCCACTTGACATCCCATAACCCACAGGCCTAGATGTAGGGAAAACACAAATATCAGATTGATCCAAATCAGGTGGGCCACGTCCATGTGGGACCCACCATGATGCTTGTGTTGTATCCAAACTGTTCTTATAATAAATGTGGTGGTGGGCCCTATGTGGGACCCACCTATGTTACGTGAAGCAATAGCAGCTGCATCATACGCAGCTGTCTAGCTGCTGTACTGACGCCAGCATGTTCTGTGGGTCCCACCTGTTTCATCCACGCCGTCTATCTATGAGGCCCACCATGATGCATGTATTGTATCCAATCGTCCAACCATTTGAGATATCATTTTATGGCATGAGTAAATGGATGAATCAGATCTAAAGTTCAAGCAAACCCCATCATTGAAAATTGATGGGGATAGTGACATCCACCATTCAAACTTCTAAGGGCCACAGTAGTTTTCAATCAAGCTAATATGTTGTTTTCACTTCATCTATCTCTATGTTAACTTATGAATAGGTCGGGTCTCAAAATACATAAGGGTGGGCCCGACTTGAGGTATATGAGGCCCATTGGTGCGGCCCGTCGATGCGGCCCACTTGATGTATATGAGGCCCACTGGCGTGAACATGGGATATGGCCACTTGATATGTATGAGGCCCAGATGATGCGGCCCACTCGTTATGTATGAGGCCCAGTGTCGAGGCCCCTAGACGAGGCCAACGTGATGTGTTTGAGGCCCATGGGCGTGACCCATTGTGATGTATCTGAGGCCCATGGGAGTGGCCCATTGTCGTACATTTGAGGCCCTTGTATGAAGCCCGATGTAATGTATGTGAGGCCTATAAGAGAGGCCCGATGTGATGTATGTGTGGCTGTTACGTTGTGAATGAAATCCCTTATGTGGGCCACTCTTTAGGAGCAATGTTGGTTAGATGTCCACATTGATGGGCAATGATGGTTAGATGTCCTTATTGTGACCTTCCCTTAGGCCTTGTCAGGCCCATTCTCATCATTTTCTTAGTGGGTTAACCCAAATAAGTGGGGCCCATTCGCCATAGACGGATGACTCCGTGCTATCGGATTTGATATAACCACAGCCGAGTGCCAATCTTTATACTATGGTTGATCGGTTGATCATCTATGGACTCCGCCTTGTTTATATGATGATTGTCGGTGTTGATTATCAATATTAATTGTCGGTACCAATTGACGATGCTGATCATTAGTGCCAATTATCGAGGGCGATGCCGATTATCGGTGCAGGTTATCGATACCGATTATGAGTATGTGACAACATAACATTATGATACATGTCCATGTGCATCATCTGCATGCTTGTGATGAGATAAGTGATTGATCATAGCACATGCCATTAAGCAGATTGTTATGGGACTCCCTGGTAAGGGGAAGTTGCACTCATGAGCGTGCGGTATGTGCATGTTTGCTGTATGACTGGATTGCGTGATTCATGCATCTCACATTGTGTGAATGTATATTGTACGCCCTAATGACATCAGGGTCGTAGCCTCCACAAGCACATCGTGGTTGGCAGGATTGGACACCGAAAATCTTGTTCTACATGGGGTGCTATAGATATCCCTGGGTGAAAGTCCCTAAACCCTTATGGTACCAGAAGGTTGCTCCAACATCTAGACTGAGTGAATGCATGAGCGCCGAGTGCTGATTACCAGAAGGTCGATCTTTCCATTATGTGGTGGTCGGTTGGAAGGGGGTGAGGCCTTACCTGCCTGAGTGGAGGGGGCAAAGCTAGGCTGAGTTTGAATAGCTCGAGAAATGGGTCTGCTATCGACGAGTGAGGTCTCTTCCACTCGCCTTGTTATGCGTGATGCGAGGATAATCTGGTTTGGAGTGTACTAGACCCCGGTGATACTCTAGAGTTGAGCTGTATTGATATGTGGACTTAGATGACGATTCGTATGCTTGAGTTGCATCTCATATTACATGGCCTTGGTATGGCCGACATCATTCATGCCTTGCATCGCATAGTCATAGTACGACCAATTCATCATCATATTCTACATTACTTTGATATTGCATAATTGTATTACTACATTGCGTACACACTCTCATTGCCCTCTAAGCTTTCCATAAGCTTATGTACGACTGTTGTGTGTAGGTGACTTTGGACCGCAACAACGCTAAAGCAGGAGCACATAACAGATCATCTTGAAGCTTTTTTTTCATCATCATTGTATTTCCCTTTTTCGCGCACTATACTTATAAGTTTTGATCATAGTGAAAATGTAATGGAGTTTTTGGTTGTTGTTTATGGGTTATGCCTTTGGTAATGTTTATTACAAATAAATTGATATTGAAAATCCTCCTTGTAGGATCCTAGGATCAGAACCTAGTAAATGGGTGCTAGGAGCCAAGAATAGGGTACTACGAAGGCTGTGGGCGCTGAATTCGGTGATTAAAAATTTTGTGAGCTCGGTTTTTGAGTTTGGAGTATGACAGGTGCGGCCTTACTTGCTCGAGAGGAGGGGACAAATCTAGGCTGAGTTTGACCGCTCGAGGAATGGGTCCGCTATCGACGAGCAGGGGCCGATATCGGCAGGCGGATAGTGAGGTATCTTCCACTCACCTTGTTACGCGCAATGGGGCGGCAATCTGGTTTGGAGTATACTAGACCCCAGTGATTTCCTAGAGAGGAACCATACTAATATGTGGACTTATTGAGTAGGAGTTGCATACTCATTCATTCATTCATTCACTATCCACTTGGGCTGGTGGTGCGCAACTAATTGTTGTGTACCTTCGTAATGGTTAGGATTCCGGTTAGGCGCGCAACTAACCTGAGATCAAGAGTCTACTACATTGAGTCTAGCTATCCAAATTTAGGTATGAGGACTGGTTTGGATAGAAGTCCCTTATGATGGACCCCATAGCCAGCGATACTACTTATTATCATCCCGACTTCACTCCAGCTTGGTCATTTCATTCGCACTGCATATTGCATTGCATCCATAGTATTTAGCTTTTTGGGTTGCCATGTTTCTGCATTGATATGGCTGTTAACATTCATGCCTTGCATCACATAGCCTTGGTACGGCTGATGACACTCATGGACTTACCAGTATATGTTCACTTACTCTGATATCGTATGATTCATGATCTTACCACTATATTTCTGCTTGCTCTGATAATTTATGATCTTGTCAGTATTTTCACTTATTCCATTATTGTATGGTTTATGGCATTTTATTGCACACTTGACAATTACCTTGAGTACACACTTTCACTACTCTCTAAGTTTTCTATAAGCTTATGCATGATAGATGCATGCAGGTGGCGTTAGGTTGATCTTGGAGTGTACATCGGTCTTCTGGAGCTTTGATTTTGACATACGTATTTCCCTTTTAGCATTGTATTTAAATGTTTATGTTAGTGGATATGTGATGATGATGTTGCCTTTGTGATTTGGGTAAACTTCTGGTTATGCTTCTTATGAGACAAATGTACGTTGAAAAATCCTCCCTGTAGGATCACAGGATTGGAATCTGACGTATGGGCGTTGAGAGCCGAGAATGGGGTACTACGGAGGCTGTCCACACCAGATTCAAAAAATCAGGAATTTTGTGAGCCCAATTTCTAGGTTTGGGGCGTGACAGCTGTTGTTGGACTGTGTAGAATCGGCCCTGCACCTACGATGGAAGCAATCCTGAAGTCTGAGGGTCTATGACCTACACCTGCTATGCGGCATACACTCGGCCCTGGGCCTGTGGGGGAGGTGCCTGTCCCATCTGTTACTATCTGTGCTGCTATTGGGGCCTACCCTACTGCCTCTACTACTGCGGAGGAGGCTTAGGAACATGAGTTTGATGCTGGTGTCGCTGTTGCTGATGTGGAGGATGGTGCAGGGCTTGCTACAGTGCCCTCTTCTGCTATTGGGGATGAGGGCACTCGCGCCTATAATGCCGAGACTGTCCACAACCATAACATACACCAGAAAATGGGCCAGATGAAGAAGCTGACTGCGAAGATGATGAAGCTGGCTGTGTTGTAGGCGGTCTGAATCCAGAAAGGCCCCTATGCTGTCGGTGCTAGTGCTGACGGGAGCTACTAGAGGGTGTATTCCTCTTCCGGCCTCCACTGGAACTCTGCTCTCTGGACCTCTGTGACATGGCCCAATCATCCTTGTAAACCAAGGCCCTACGCACAACCTCATCAAATGTCATCCACAGATGTCCCACGACGTAACTGTGAAGGGTAGGATGCAAGCCGCTCACAACGGCGAGCCTTCCGCTTCTCGTCGTTGATTATGTAGGAGGTAAAATGCGACAGCATAACAAATCTGGCCTCATACTGAGACACAGTCAACTCACCCTGTACCAAGGTCTCGAACTCTACGGCCCTCTGCTCACGGATATGCTCTGGGAAGAACTTCTGGTTAAAGCAATGATGGCCCAGCCATCCGGGAAACTGAGGACCACCAATGATGGGCCTCGCCCTGAAGAAGGAAGACGGCCAATGGAACTCTCTGCTCACTGGTGCACTACATGGTGTAAAAAATCTTCTCCACCTCGGTGCACCCCAACTCAGATGCAGAAGGATCGGGCTCACCCCTAAATCGCGGGGGATCATGCTGCCTAAAATCACAGAACAGCTTGCTCGCTTACAACTGCTCAGTCTGCTCAGGGGCCTCAAGAACAGGTTGACGGGTCTGAGGGGCATCAGTGACAGCCTGTATCATCTGTTGGAAATGCTCAACCCTAGCCGGAACCATGGGATAAGGAAGGGTGACATTGGCCTCTGGCAGAGGCACAGGTGTGGGGGGAGCCTCGAGAACAGGTGCCACAGGAGGTGGAATCACAACCTCAGGAACAGGGTCCTCAACGAGTGGAGCAGGATGTGCTCGGGTCGATCGGGTCGCTCGAGTATCACGAGTGCCTCTACCTCTCGTGCCTCCATGCCCACCAGTTATATGTGAAGCTAGAGAAGTGTGAGTTCTTACAGGAGGAGGTGAAGTTCATCGGTCACGAGGTGACGAGGGAGGGTGTCACTGTGGACCCCTCAAAAGTTGATGCAGTGCGTCAGTGGGGCTAGCCCATGAACGTGTCCGAGATTCATAGCTTCCTTGGTCTAGCGGATTATTATCAACGATTCATCGAGGAGTTTTCTCGTATTGCAGCACTGCTAACCCAGCTGATGCGGAAGGGCGTCAAGTTCATTTGGAGTGACGCCTGTGAGGAGGCATTTATGGAGTTGAAGGACCGCCTCACGTCCGCTCCTGTTCTCACTCTTCCCGATGAGAGTGATGGTTTCGTTGTTTTTACCAATGCCTTCAGAGTTGGCTTGGGTGCTGTTCTGATGTAGCACGAGAAGCCAATGGCGTATGCCTCACACCAGCTGAAGGTCCATGAGCTGAACTACCCCATGCATGATCTGGAGCTAGCAGCAGTTATCTTCGCACTGAAGGTGTGAAGGCATTATCTTTATGGGGTTAGGTTTGAGCTCTTTTCGTACCATAAGAGCTTGAAGTACTTGTTTTCGCAGTCATAACTGAATATGGGATAGAGCGATGGATGGAGCTGTTGAAAGATTATGATTTCGACCTTCAGTACCACCCAAGCAAAACAAACGTGGTGGCAGACGCGCTCAACCGTTAGCCATGAGGTCTGGTGGCACCAATGATGGTTCGTGAATGGAAGATGCTCGAGGATGTATCCGAGTTTGACTTCGAGTTTAGCTTGCAGTCTTCTATTTTTTAGCTTTCGAGCCTATCGATTCAACCCTCTCTTGTCGCAAGGGTGATCGAGGCTTAGCAGACAGATGAGTCACTACAGGGATACCGAGCAGAGGTAACATCCGTGGAGCAGTTAGACTAGCAGATTGGTTCTGATGGTGGACTTCGCTGTTAGAGCATAAAATAATGAAGAAAGATTGAAAAAGGAGAAGATCAAAAGAGAGTTGGAAGAATGATGAAGAAAGAAGAAGATCAAGTATCATGTTCAAGTAGTTGCGTGAGTCACGCAACCAGTAGCTAGTTGCGTGGATCCCGCAAACAACTTAATTCATTATACGGGCCGCGCAAAGGATTTCCTCCATCACGTGGACCACACAACTGACTTCCCTGTTGTGCGAGTCGCGCAACCAAGATCAAATATAGATTGTTATGGACGGTCAGATTTGATGTAAGGTGGGGCCTATGGCATAAAAATTGAAGGTTCGCACATGTATGGGGCCTATAAATCCCCACTCCCCCTCTCATTTGGGAGAGAAGAATTTCAGAATAGGAGTAGAGCTCTGAAGGAAGACTGAAGGTGAGAAGGGGTAGCAGTTATTGGTTGCACGGGGCTTGCAATCAACAACTTGTTCCATGGGTCGCGCAACCAGGCCATTATATGGCCAGTTACAAAAAATGGCCGAAGTGTTGCCAAAATTGCTTAGTTTGATCTTCGTCACTCCAAGCTCTCCTTCCGCACAAGGGAAAAGCTTGAAAAAGGGGGAAAGATCGAATGATCAAATTATCACAACATTCTTCCTAAGGAGATGACTGAAGTAGATGTCAAAATGTCGCTGAATTCGAGATTCGATCGACATTTGAACTTTGTTAATTTCAATTCATGTATTTCAAATGATCTATCTTAGAATCAATGGATATTAGAGGATGTAAATGAACTCAACACTATTAATGCAATGATTATTTTGTATATTCTTTCTTTGTCATGTTCTAATAAGATAATTCCCCAAATCCAATGCATTTGTTTCTTGTTCAAAACAAAATGGCGACTCTGCTGGGGAATTTATTTATCTTATTTGATATTAACATTGAGAGTATTATATAACTTTCGTTGTAGTTTGGCGTTTTGAGGTAAATTCCCTATTAAGAAATAAGAAATATAAAGTTATAGCAAAACTATAAGTGCAGGTAATATGGAAAGTGTGAATGAAGAAAAGGATATACCTTCTACAGGTACCAGAACAGTGAGAGGTTGCGTCTCTCTAGCAAGAGGGGGATTATGTTCTACCATCTCAGCAAAAGATGGAGCCCTAGCTTCAGTGCTTGAATCAATGGTGGTAGGAGTTGGTAGATCAGATGATTCTACCGGAAAATCAATTTCACGTGCCATTGCCAGTGGAGGTAAAGAGAATCTCGGTGAAGCCCTGTTACGACAGGAGGTAAATCTATGGGGGAAGTACTATTTGCCTCAGTATTGACAACATGATCACCTGAAATAAAACACATAAGATAGGAAAGGAGAAAAGAATGGAAGCAAACAAAAAATAATAAGAGTCCCCATAGTCTAGGGGTTCATCTTCTTCTTCCCCCGTTATGGGTGAAGTCTTTGCATGAAGAGCCTCGGACGTTGGGAGGATATGTCCTCCATCGGTAGGAACATCTTCTGCAATGATATCCTCCTCGCCGCTAATATTAACTTCCCCCTCCTCATAGTCATCATCTTGGTTCTCTCCTTCTGCCTCATATTCATTAGAAACAGTATTTCCAGATGAAGAAGCTGAACCTCCACTTTTCGAATCTCCTTCACTGGATTCTTCAATAACAACCTGTTTTCCTTTATTAGGAAGAGACTGGTTGCTTTCTGGTTGAGGATCTGCACTGGCTAAGACCAGAGAAGCAGAAGCAACAGTCCCTTCCTGGGAAGAAGCTTGGGCATGCGTTCGAGATCTCATCATTGGCGAAGAAGGACTAGGATGGATAGTCTTGGGGGCAGGAGAAGAGGTCGACTGATGTTGAAGATGAGTAGAAGAGGTTGGATGGTCTTGAAGATTGGCAACGTTCCCTGGCATGAGGGGGACAACCTCTGTGACTTCCTCTCTTCTTGAGAGGTATTGAGGAACTTTTTTCAAATTCATGAATGACACCGTAGGCTATCCACCCTTCAAGGGTATTGTCAAGCTTCTTCTCACGGATAGGTTCATCTACGGATATTTTGACGTAATGATGACCAGCAAAAGGAGAATGACTGGCCTCCGCTATGAAGCCTACTCCCTCTTCAATCATGCGACCCTTAAGCCTTGGTAGTGGAAGCCATATGGGCTTGGCTACTGGCAGACCTTTCCTTACCAGATAAAACTGGTGAACCCACCATCTCATGTGATTATATGAAGCCCTAGGAGTATGGTCACAGGCCGAAATAATGAAAGAAGAATTAGCACGGCCGAGCAATTGTTTCCATACCATCACCCAATTAAATGGGCCAGTGCCATAACTCCGCATTCTTTGAGTTACAAGTCCACAGTCTTCGGGAATTGCTTGATTGAAGCCGAATTGACGGGCAGAACAACTGGGATAGTACAGTTCTATCCAGAATTTTGTTCCTTCCCTCAACGGGAGACTGCACGATCTAATCAACAAAAAGAATGCCATTCTCCCATATTGAGTGACTCTATGTCTGACTTGTCCATGTCCATTGTGTAGTGTGACAGACAGAAATGAAAATAATTAATCTTGGCATCAGAAGAGATGGCATCTTTCGCCCAGTCATAGGATCTCTTTGCTATGGCTCTCTTTTGAAAGAACCAGAGAGGGATATGAGAAGGATGAACATAAGCTTTCTCTGGCACTTCGAAAGTCCAAGGGAAATAAACGCCGAGCCAGCCGATGAAGTAGTGCCATGGCATATAAGTTGAAGTAGAGTTGATGGAGGGACTTTTTACGTGAGAAGCAATCTCCCTGAAACCTCTATAAATTGAACATAGAGCAGAAGGAGCAAGGGAGTATTTGACCCCTTCGGCCATAGCACCGGCTACTACAAACAGTGAGGGGTGGATGACATCTGCTGACTTGGAGCTGGGAAAAACTACTATGCTTAGCCAGTAACTGCGAGTTCCCCATAAACAGAATATTCAACGCACTCTTTTATTTTCTTACGAAGGCATTCTAGCTCTTGCGTATGGTTACCGTTAAACTTGAAAGAAGAGGAGAAGTAGGTGAAATCAAGGTTACGTATCAAGATGTAATAAAAAATGTTAATTTGAGAAGAAGAAAAAAATTACCAAAGAGCTCTGCTAAAATGGGCTAGCCATTGCATAGGGTGAATCTTGTGGATGTTTGGAAACTTGGACATCTTCTTGAAGAGTTCGGCGGTTGTTTTCGAAATAGAGGCGATACGGTCAGACGAATAGATAACGGCAAGTTCATTGTTGGTGGGGACAAATTCATCAAGGAATTTTCTGGTTATCGACAAACCGGTGATCCTATGAATATCCCAGAGTGTAATGCTCATTTCACCTTTGGGAAGGTGGAAAGAATTGGTGGAAGGGCACCAATAGTTGAGAAAAGCCTTCAGAATGGAGGATTCCTTCTATAAAGGATATGATGTTGCTTCCACCACGGTGCATATATTGATCTTGGACAAACTCTCCGAATGCTTCGTAAGAATTGTCGTGGCCCATTCAGAATAATAATTGCAGGTAGTCAAGAGGCCCTTGTTCTGAACTCTTCAGGATTCTAAATGAAGCGACATTCGCTGAAACGCTGCTGGAGCGTCTCGTAAAAGCAGGTCGGGTATAGGCTGTGCGGATCATAAGATGGGGTGAGGAAGATCATGGAGTGAATGTCATTAATTTTCTGTCTCAGTTTCATTGGCTGCAAAATGCCTTCCAGTAATCTTGGTTCCTTGAATGACCAAGACTCTGTATAAGCTAGTCTTTCTCCATCCAAATGATCCCTAGGCTCGCAATTCAACATAGAATGGTGACGATGGATGCTGACTGGAATCACCATGATACCTTACTTGTAAGGGTTGTCAAATTTTATGACACCCTCGATCGTACGAACTGACTCTTATGTAATTTCTTCCGGTTGTGCTCCTTAATTTCTCCTGAAATTCTTGAGCCTTGTTCCAGCGATTCTTCCTCGGTCGAGAAGGGGATGGAGTATCTTCCCTTACAGGAGGCTTCTGGCTGATAATCTGATGATGCACTATTGTCTTCAGCCACTGTTCTTAGTCGTATTCATGACCATGTTTGGGAGGTCTTTCAAGATTTCCCATTGCAATGGCTCTGTGGATGGGGGATGGTAGTGTGTTGATGCGTTCAGTGAAGTCGAAAGTATGGAGCACTAACTCTTTAATGTAGGCAGGGCATGTAGCGGTTGTCTTAAAGTGCTTGCGTGAAGGTTGGACGAGAGATGATGGATAGTCTGCGGCTTGAAAAGACGTAGGGTTTGGTAATTCTTGGTGAGAAGGTTGATCAATAGGAGGATTGACAGGAATATAGGTTCTTTTTGTGCGGGCCATAGTGAAATGCAGGGGTTCAAAAATTGGTTAAGTCTGAAAAATGGCCAAGTATCGGTTGCGTGGGTCGTGCAACTGATCCTTTGTTGTGCGGGCGGCGTAATGGAAAAATCTCTTGCGCGAACATGAAGACATTGCGAGGGTCGCACAACTGATACTCCTTGCACGGGGAAGAAAAAGAGAAGCAAAGTTTCGCTGCAAAATGAAAAGTGAAGAAATGAAATACAACTGACTATTTATAGGAAAATGGGCCGAGTACAATCTCGTGCGGCCATTGAGCGGGCTGCACAACATGTTCAGAAAAGAAATTTTTTTATCCTAATTTTTAATTTTTTACAAACAAAGAAAAAGATCAATGGAGCATCTGTTGGAGCATAAAATAATGAAGAAAGATTGAAAAAGGAGAAGATCAAAAGAGAGTTGGAAGAATGAGGAAGAAAGAAGAAGATCAACCATCATGTTCAAGTAGTTGCGCAAGTCGCGTAACCAGTAGCTAGTTGCACGGACTGCGCAAACAACTTAATTCATTATATGGGCTGCGCAAAGGATTTTCTCCATTGCACGGACAGGGCAACTGACTTTCCCGTTGCCCAGGTCGAGCAACCAAGATTAGATATAAATTATTTTTAATGGTCAGATCTGATGCAAGGTGGGCTCCATGGCACAAAAATCGAAGGTTCGTGCGTGTGGGGGCCTGTAAATACCCCACTCCTCCCCTCATTTAGGATAGAGAAGAATTTTGGAAGAGGAACAGAGCTCTGAAGGAAGACCGAAGGTGAGAAGGGGAAGTAGTTATTGGTTACGCGGGCCGCACAACCAACAACTTGTTGCACGGGTTGCGCAACCAGGCCATTATATTGCCAGTTACAAAAAAGGTCGAAGTGCTGTCGAAATTGTTCAGTTCGATCTTCGTCGCTCCAAGCTCTTCTTTTGCACAAGGGACAAGCTCAAAAAAGGGGGAAAGATCGAATGATCAAATTAGCACAACATTCCTCCTGAGGAGATGACAGAAGCAGATGTCGAAATGCTACCGAATTTGAGATTCCACATTCGAACTTTGTTAATTTCAATTCATGTATTTCAAATGATCTATCTTAGAATCAAGGGATATTAGAGGATGTAAATGAACTTAGCACTATTAACACAATGATTGTTTTGTATATTCTTTCTTTGTTATGTTCTAATAAGATAATTCCCCAAATCCAATGCATTTGTTTCTTGTTTGAAAGAAAATGGTGACTCTATTAAGGAATTTATTTATCTTATTTGATATTAACATTAAGGGTCTTATAGAACTTTCATTGTAGTTAGGCATCATTCAACACCAAAATGGCGACTCTCAATGGGAACATCCTCCCCTTCATCTCTAAGGTAGATTATTTAATGCTTCAAATACTAATTGCAATTCAATTCTATGTTTTATGATTGAAGGAATCAAATTGCAAATTATGATAGATGGTAATTTCCGCAAGGAAGGTGAACTTCTATTTCGCTGCGATCGGATTCACAGTGGAATATGCGCCGGACCAGCCTCCTAAGCACAAGGTTCAGTTCCTTGCAAGTAAAAATGACTCAACCCAAGCAATAGTTGGAGTTGTGCCTGGTTCTCCTCAAACATCGGGAGGTGATAAAGACTGGACCGTTGTAATGTCTCACAAGATGACAGCACGAAATTCGAGAAGCCCTAGAATAAATCCGCCTTCTTCCAGAGTTAAAGGACTGATAACACGTAATGCTTCTAAGAGGAATCCTAGACTTGCCCCTCCTGCGATATATCCAGGGAGAACAGTTCCGCAGTTAAAGTTGCGTGACTTCCCAGCTTTGGTTGCCCCAAGAGTCAGATGGACAAAAGATAAAAAAGGTAAGGCATTTTTAGTAAGTTCACCAATGTCTGTATCGCCCCAATCAATCAATGGCAATAGGAGCAAAGAAAAGTCGAATGAAACTCCATCTTCCCCTCTCTTCATAAGTCCTATTATGTCAACATATTCCCACCCCATTAATGGAAGAGTGTAGAAATCTCAGAGAAGCCTTAACGACTCTCGCACACAATGTAGCCTAGATAGCGGCTCCCGTGATGATGGGCACAATGAATGGACAAGAAAACCAACCCGAAGGCTTTCAACCACTGGGGGCAGGATCACTAGGGTCTGTCCCAGCAGCGAGAACCATGATACAAGATGAGGTGAGACAAGTCGTCGAGAAAGCTGTCAGAGTAGAGAGGGAGCGTGAGAATACTGACCGTTTCATACACCGAACGTTGTATCCAAGAGAGGTAGAAGACATCCCATTCTCCGCCAACTTCAAGCATCCAGATTTTCAAAAGTTTAATGGAGAAGGGTCATCGGAAGAACACTTAATGCACTTTATTACTAGCATGGGAAATTTTTCTATAATACCGCAGTATTGCTTACGATTATTTGGATAATCTCTGACAAACAAAGCATTCTGATGGTATTCCAGCCTGGCCCTAGGGTTGATACGCACTTGGGAACAAATGCAGGACACCTTCATGTCAAACTTCTTCTCTTCAGAGCATGATGTCAGTATTACAGAATTAGCTTCTGTATGACGGAGAGAGGGGGAACCGGTAGAGAAGTTTATAGATAGATGAAAGACATTGGGGGCTTCATGTAGACAGCTGCCAGAAGAAAAGGAACAGGTGAAAATGTATCTGAACTCAATGAAAATGGTAATCGCGTTCGGGCTCACTAGTGCCGATATCAGGACTTTCCTTAACCTAGCCACTAAGTCTCATGCTCTAGAGTTGATGACTCGGAAGATGCCAACATTTCACTGTGAGACCGCCAAGAGGGGACCTAGCAGGAAGGCCACAAATACCGTTGATCATGAAAAGAGAAGTAAAGATACAAGAGACTCGAGAGATAAAAGGCCAGAACGGAAAGAAGAATTGAACCAGTTGAGAAACAGATATAGTGGAAGAAGACCTAGAGCCCTCAATTCTCACGAAGGGGTGTTCGATAGGGAAGATGTTATCCCTATGATGAACCAATTGCTAAAAGCCGATACGATAGAATTACCAGCACCCAAGCACCCTGAAGACGTGATAAGAACAAGAGAGAGATTTTTTCCGCTATCATCGCCTGGTGGGACATCCAACGAAAAATTGTTATATGTTGAAATGTATAATACAACAGATGATAGATAGATGTGAAATAATGATCGCAAAAGAAAAAGAAAGGGATGCAACGACAACAGTGAATATGCTGATAATCCGGGAAAAGGCCCAATAAAAGAGAGAGAAAGAATGTAAGACGACAAAAAAGGTAGAGGTGATTACGATACGAGTAGGAAAGAAGATAACAAGCCCTACGAAGCAAACAATACGAATTATAAGAAGGAAAGTTGTTGAAAGACAACGATGATGATAAGAAAGAAGAGAAGAACGAGACATAAAAAATGACTTACGATTTGGTAAGTCATTTGAAGGGCATACCTGCTTGATTAAGCGTTTATGATGCGCTTAAGTTGTTAGAGGAATTTCGGTAGAGCTTAATTTAAGCATTGTCCAATCATGATGTCAGAGAAACCTTGTTGGCAGAGATGGAACACAAAGGGTATAAAGAGCAAGAAGACTGCTTGCAAGTCATTCTCTTCTACGATGATGATTTGATCTATGATGCAAGACATAACAGGCCGATAATGATAGAAGGCCATATCCGTGGCAAAAAGATTAAACGGATTATGCTTGATAATGGGTCTGTAGTAAACCTCTTACCACTCTCAATGTTGAGTCAACTGGGTTATTGTCATTTCGATCTATGCCCTAGGGGAATGATGATACAGGGCTTCAATTAAGGTGGGCAATGTGCACTCGGTAAATTACAGTGACGTTGGAGATAGGAGAACTAACTACTAATGTTGTGTGCCACATTATAAACGTAGTGACGATGAACAATCTTCTCCTAGGAAGGCCATGGATACATCAGTACGGCATTATACCCACTACTCTGCATAAATGCATCAATATTGTAAAGATGGGATACAGTATAAAGTAATGGCTGATGCGAAGCCCTATACAGAAGCTGAGGCCTTCTTTGCAGACGCTAGTTTGTAACACCCTGAAAATCGGGGGTCGAGTAGCAACTCAACACCCGAGTTCCAAAACATCACTTATGCAACATAAATGCTTATGATTGAATGTTGTCGATGTTAGTGCAATAATCATGAGTGGGATTATACCAAAACAGTAATTCATACTCCAGATCAAGTTATAAAATGCAAGCGGAAGACTGAAAGATGTACATAAATGTATATAAAGCCAGAAACGGTCACAATCGGTCTCCAGAGTATGAACACCTTACTGAGTCATCATATACATGTATTAGTTTCAAAAATCAAAATGCCAAAAAATGGTACAACTATAATGGTACACCCTATAGCCCCGTCATCTGAATGGCCCAAGCGAAGCCTCCAGAGAACTGCATATAAGAGAACTCATCCTGATCATTGTAGTAATCAGGCTCAGCCTCCTGCATCTCGTCGATACCTGCATCTAAGACAGAGTCTGGTGGGTGTCCAGAACACTATCCCGTAACGTGAGAGTGAGTAGCTAACTCAATGGAACAATAAAGCATAGGTTAACATGTTATCAATTTAGTCAAGCAGTAATGATAAAGTAGTACAATCAAACACTCCTAAATACTCTTATTAATGCAAGTATGGAATGCAGTCATGATGCATGCCCTCGTCAATGCTCCCTCATACGACACCATCTTATGTCCACGACATACGTTCATCCCTCAGTGCTCCACAACGCCAGGCACATGCAGTGCTATGTTATGAGTATGATTACCGAGTTGTTATTAGTCCTTTTCATACAGCAGTATTAGGAAACTAAGGTACCTCCCTTATATCATTCTTAAACAATGATCCATTCTAGGGTCGTCAGTCCCAGATAATCTCATACGATGATGCGGTTCTGGGTCATTGTAAAGGGCTGCCAAGGCTGTTGCACGTACTCGTTGCACCGCTCCCCCATCACCTTATCAATACAGGCCTGGTTTATACTCTGTTTACTACAGGAAGACTCGTCACCTTACCGCAGATTTAAAGTATGCTCGAGGTCACTTTACATGCAATCGTTACACCACTCCCCCATCACCTTATTAGTGTAGGCCGATAGCTCAAATACAGTGTCCCATACCACCGTATTCGGCTCATGAGTCTGGGTTGCTCACTGGTCACTACGGGGAGGCTCTTGGCCCCAGTGTAGGCCAACAGCTCGACTACGGTGTCCCATACCACCATGTCCGGCTCACGAGTCTTACCAGATCGAGGTACCAAGGTTAAACGGGATTTCACTGGTGAGTTTGGTACCCTAGGTTCAAGCAGTAACGTCCATACATGGTGAACATACAATGACACCTCGGGTTACTTGACGGGCTCGACTAGCACGAGCGCACATTGCATCGATCGACATGAAGTGCATAAGCACTTCGTGTGGCCTAACCACTGCCGACGACCAACACATGACTTGGGTTCCTCATACACGTCATACGTAGTGAATGAATCTCAACCACGAACTCAAGTCTATTACTGATCACCTGGACTATAACATAGCCCCAATCACATTCAATCCTTAACCAGAAGCATGTAGAGTAAAGCAGAATAAACAAAATAATTCAACATGTTAACAAGCATGTTATAAAGCACAAGGTAAGCAGGAAATACAAACATATATACTTCATAAGTAAGCAATTAATTTATACAACTTGCATGGAGGAAATCATACACATCTCTAAGATAGTTGAGAATCCTATCTCAACACCTATCTAAAGCACTATCATCTAAGTACTTACTGTTATAAGCATTTTCACAAACACTTAGAATACACTCATTCAACATACATAACGTATATAGTCAAAACATGAATTTGGGCGAATCCTTTCGCCGAGTAAGTATTATACACATATATAGCATATACATAAAGTAATTTATCATGGCAAACACACTTTCATAATTTGTACGTATACGGTATTTTCTACAAATTTACAGAATACACTAAATGTCATAATTTCCATATGTAATTGAATCGCAAAACAAACATCACATTTTGCATGTATAATAACACCCAGATCATGAATCTATCATTATCTGACATTGAAAGCTTTGAAAACCTTAACCTATATGTCTAAAGTCCGCACCTTACACCGTAGAAGCGTAACGAAGTCGATAGAATCTCTAAGTCTTCGTCGAGGTTGATATGACAACCTAAATCACGAGTTGAGTCAGCTATTTTGCTACTTGCAACACTGGAAACCTTAGAACAAATTAGGGTTAGGTTTTTCTTACATAGTAACGAAGCCGGAATCGCCGGAAAAGTGATTAGATCGTGATTGTTAAGCACGTAGGATAGCAAGGTAGGGTATCAGGAAGAATCCCTCTCTTCTCACACTTTCTCTCTTTTCTCTCTTCTCTCTCCTAGGGTTTCTCTCAAATTCGTATGGGCTGAATGAGAGAGGGTTTAAGGTCCTTATATAGGCTTAAAACTCACTAAATTAGACCCAGGGTCATGATATACCTAGGTATAGCCAAAGTGAGGTTGTTCCGTCTCAACGGAGCACTTCTGAAGCCCCTCCTTGAGCCAAAGGTCGGACTTAAGCTCATTGACCTTGGATCTAGGTCGAGTTAAGTTTTCGTTCTAGTCGGGTTCCCTGATCGTACGCAACGGACCAGTTTTAGTTCAACAGTCACTGAAACTCAATCAGGGTTACAAGTACACGGACATGTATGGGAAATGTTCCCTGATCCGAGGGTGTATTTGGGTCAGATTCTGACGGTCTGATTGCTTATATTTGGCCCACAAGCGACAAGTCTCAGATTACTTAAATTAGATTTAATTTCTAAAGAAAACCATGTTTTCTCACACTCCTCGCTCCGGAGTCAAGCGAATAGCCCAGGGACACTATCTGGTTTTGACTTCCGAGATGGTTGTCAAGCCCAGCAAGGCGGTCCTAATTTTATAACCTCGTATTATTCGGACTTTCAATGTGCGGTCCAGACTGATACGGAGTTTCGTGATGCTCCCGAGAGCAGCTGGGTAATTAGATTGATCCTAGATTTTTGGGTAATGTAGCGTCAATGATACCACAAGTTTTGAGTCTTGCAAATAGTATTTAAAGTGATTAGTGTAGATTTCGTATGTAATCTAGTTTAACACTAGTTAATCCTCGTCTAATTTCTAAAGGATTTGGTCTTGAGTGATTTCTGCCTGAGGTGGTACTCGGGTCTTTGTAATGAATTTTTCAAGTCGTTACAATCTACTCCCCTTAAAGAAAATTTTCGTCCTCGAAATTAGTACCTTTTCGTACTCCTCGAGAAGCTGCGGGTAGTTCTTTTTGACCTTGGCTTCTGTCTCCTAGGTAACTTCCTCCTTTGTATGTGCATCCACAGTACCTTCACGAGTGGAATCACCTTACTGCGCAACACCTGCTCCTTCCTGTCTAGGATACGTGTCGAACACAGTACATATGTAGCATCCTCGATCAACTGCACCTACTCCCAATGGATGATGGGTGAAGGATCAGGGATGTATTTCTTCAGTATAGATATATAAAATACGTTGTGCATGCCCCCGAGTGGTGTGGGCAAAGCGAGATGATATGCCACCACTCCCACTCGATCAAGTATCTGAAATGAGCCAATAAACCGCAACGTAAGCTTCTCCTTCTTCCCAAATGAAAGGACTCTCTTCATAGGGGAAACTCTGAGGAATATATGATCTCCAACCTCAAACTCAAGTGGTCACCGCCTTGTATAGGCATAACTCTTCTGTCTGCCCTGGGCTGTCAGGAGTCGATGCTTGATAATGTCGATCTTCTCTGAGGTCGCCTGTACTAACTCTGGACCAATCAAGCTGCGTTCGCCAACCTCTACCCAGCAATGCGGTGCTCTGTAAGGGCGCCCATACAAGGCCTCATATGGAGCCATACCAATACTTGCATGAAAACTGTTGTTGTAGGCGAACTCTGCGTATGAGAGACAGTCATCCCAGCTGTCCTTGAAATCCAAAACATAAGCCAGCAGCATATCTTCTAAAATCTTATTCACTCACTCCGTCTGCCCATCGGTCTGTGGGTGGAACGAGGTACTGAACTTCAACTTTACACCCATCGCTTCCTGGATACGAATCTAGAAGATAGATGTGAATCGCGTGTCTCGGTTCGACACAATCTCTAAGGGAACTCCATGTATACGCCCTATTTCTTTGATGTACAACCTAGCCAAGTCGTCTGTAAAGTTCGTCACTCTGATAGAGAGAAAATGAGCCGATTTGGTCAACTGGTCCACGATCACCCAAATAGAGTCATAACCCTTTCTTATCTTTGGTAGCCCCGAGATGAAGTCCCACTTCTATTCAGCTATGGGCATGGGCTGAAGGAGTCCAGGAGGTCGGCGATGCTCGGCCTTGACTTGCTGACACGTGAGACAACGGGAAACACACTCTGCTATATGAACCTTCATATTGTCCCACCAATACGACTGCTTCATATCCTGATACATCTTCATGCTACCAGGATGCATCGCAAGCTTCGATCTATGGGCAGTCTCGAGAAGCTCCTGTCTCAAGTCCTGAATATCTGGGACGCATAGGAGGCCACGGTATCGTAGGCCCCCATCTGTGCCAACTCTCCACTCGGAGTCCACATCATCGCTAGCTTGCTCTCGAAGCTCAGACAACCGCTCGTCGCTCTTCTGGGCCTCGATAATCCGGTCATCAATAAATGGTCGCACCCGAACGTGTGCGACACACTGAATGGCTCCTCCACTGTGAGTTTCTATTAGAAGTCCCGCATGAACTCCAACATATCCCACTCTGCTATCATCAGTGGAGCTGCAAATGTTATAGCCTTCTTGCGACTCAACGCGTCTGCCACAAGGTTGGCCTTGCCAAGATGGTAGGAAACCTCAAACTTGAAGTTCTTCAAGGTCTCCATCCATCGGCATTGCCTCATATTCAAGTCCCGCTGAGTGAATATATACTTAAGGCTCTTGTGGTCACAGAAAAGCTTGAACTCCTCTCCGTAGAGGTAATGTCTCAAGAGCTTCGATGCGAATATGACCGCTGCTAACTCAAGGTCGTGCGTAGGGTAATTCTCCTCGTGCTTCCTTAATTGTCTCGAGGCATACGCAATCACCCTCTCCTTCTGCATAAGGACACAACCCAAACTAACACGAGACGCGTCAGTATATTTAGTATACTTAACCCCTTGCTCTGACAATACTAGCACAGGGGCAGACGTCATCTGTTCTTCAGCTCTTGAAAAGCTGCTTCCGCCTTCTCATTCCAGGCGAACTTCAGATCCTTTCGTGTCAACTGTATCAATGGTCTGGCTATTTAACATTCCAAATTTTTGCCAACCTGGAATTAGATGTTCTTACGCAATGGGTCACTCCTAACACCTTATTAACTTGTCAGAACTGAATCCCACAGTCTAAAAATCGCGTCTTAACCCATTTCCATCACAAATCTCACTTTCACTACCTTATCTTTCACAAAGTAACTAAGTGCTAAACGAGATTAGCTACAAAATCCATTTGATCCACTTTAAATACGATCTGCAAGACCCAAAACTTGTAGAATCATTAACGTTAGGTTACCCTAAAATCTCGGATCAATCTCATTACCCAGTTGCTCTCGGGAGCACATTGAAACTCCGTATCAGATCTGGACCACATGTCGGAAGTTCGATTAACACGAAGTTAAGGAGTTAGGATCGCCTTGCTGGGCTTGACAACCATCTCAGAAATCAAATCCAGATAGTGTCCCAGTGCTATTCACTTGAGCTCGAAGCGGGGAGTGTGAGAAACATGAAAATAATTCCAAAATAAATAAGAATTTATGAAATCTAAGACTTGTCACTTGCGGATCAGTTATAAGCAATCAGACCGTCATAATTAGGCCAGATTAGACCCTTAGATCAGAAGAAATTTCATACATGTGTTAGTGTACTTGAAACATGTGTTAGTGTACTTGAAATCTCTGATCGAGTTTCACTGACCGTTGAACTGAAACTCATCCGCCACGCGTGATCTGGGAATCCAACCGGAATGAAAACTTAACTATACCTAGATCCAATGTCTGTGAGCTTAAGTCCGACCTTTGGCTCAAGGGGGGCCGCCAGAAGTCCTCCGTTGAGATAAAACTGACCCACTTTGGTTATAACCTAAATATACCTTGACCTTAGGTCTATTTCGGTGTGATTTTATGCTATATAAGGACCTTAGAACCCTCTCTCATTTAGCCATACGAATTTGAGAAACCCTTAGGAGAGAAGAGAGAAAAGAGAGAGAAAGTTAGAGAGTTGTGGGAGGATTCTTCCTACCCTCTTTTCCTGCCGCTCTGCAAGCTTAACCACTCCATTCTAATTATTTTCCCAGTGATTCCGATATCGTTTCTAGGTAAGAAACCCTAACCCTAATCTATTTGAGGTTTTGATAGTTGTATGTTATGAAATAACTAACCGAAAGCATGCTATAGGTTGCCAAATTACCATATACGAAGACTTAACAAATCTATCGAGTTTTTTCTGATTCTACGACAAAAGGTGTGGACTTTAGGTGTATAGGTTATGGTTTTCAACGATTTCAATGTCGGATAATGATAGAATTATGATCTTCATGCAATTGCACATGTACAAAGTGCTGTCTGTTTTCCGTTTTGATTAAATACGAAGAATATGGAATTTTGTGTATTTTAGGTATTTGTAGAAAATACCATATCCGTATAAATTTTGCTGATATGATTGACATGAGTATTTGCTATGTATATATGCTAGTTATGGATGTATAATCTGTTTGGCGAAAGGATTCGCCCTAATACACATTTTTGGCCAACATTGTTTATGTTGGCTAAAGTGTGTAGTCTAAGTGTTTGTTGAAATGACTGAGTAAATATGGATTTATGATTTATGCCTGCCATATGTATTGAATGCAAGAACATGATTATTGTGTATAAGACAACTCTTTGATATAAAGATTTGTCCTAATCTATGTTGAAATCAACATACGTCATGTATGTTGGAGTGGTGTAGTTTAAGTGTTTGACAAAATGCTCGTGTGAGAAATTGTGTGACGAACTAAATTTAATAGGGTGTTGAGATGAGATTCTCAACTACCTTAGAGATGTATATGATTTCCTCCATGTTGTTTGTTTAGTTTAACCGCTTACTTATGAAATATATGTGTTTGTATTTCCTGTTTATATTGTGCTTTATAACATGCTTTATAACATGCTTGAATTACTTTGTTTATTCTGCTTTACTCTACATGCTTCTGAATAAAGGATTGATTGTGTTTGGGGCTATGATTATAGTCCAGGCAATCGGAAATGAAATTGAATTCGTGGCTAAGATTCATTCGCCACGTGAGATGTGTTCGACGAACCCGAGTCGTACTTCGGTTGACGATAGTGGTTGGCCACGCGAAGTGCTCATGCACTTCATGTCGTTAAACTTGTCGTGTGCTCGAGTTAATCAAGCTTGTCAAGTAACCCGATCTGTCTAATGTATGTTCACCATGTTTGGACGCTACTGCTTGAACCTAGGGTACCAAACTTACTAGTGAAATCCCGTTAACCATGGTACCTCGATCCGCTAAGACTCATGAGCCAGGCATGGTGGTATGGGACATTGTGGTCGAGTTGTCGGCCTACACTGGGGCCATGTGCCTCCCCGTAGTGACCAGTGAGCAACCAGACTTGTGAGCCGATTATGGTGGTATGAGACACTATATTCGAGCTGTCGGCCTACATTGATTGGTGACGAGCCCTTTGTAGTGACCTCGAGCATACTCTGAATTTGCGGTGAGGCGATGAGTTTTGCCACGGTGAATAGAGTATGACTAGGCCTGTATCATTTAGTGATGAACTGTTAAAAAGGTGATGGGGGAGTGGTGTAACAATTGCGTGTAACAGCCCTGACAGCCTTTGCAGCGCCCTAGAACCACACTATCGTATGAGATTATCTAGGTTTGACGACCCTAGAATGGATCATGTTTGGGAATGATACAAGGGAGGCACCTTAGTTTCCCAATCTTGCTGTTTGAAATGGACTAATAACATGTAACGCCCTGAAAATCGGGAGTCGAGTATAACTCAACTCCCGAGTTCCAACGCATCACTTATGCAACATAAATAATGCTGATTTAATGTTGTCTGTGTTAGAACAATAAACATGAGTAAGATTACACCAAAAATAGGAATTCATACTCCAGATCATTAGTATAAAGGCAAGTGGAAGACTGAACTACATATACATGTAGGTAATGAAACAAAAATCATATTTGTTCTCCAGAGTATGAATCTATCTGAGTTACCATATACATATATTTGTTTGCGAACAAAATGTCAAAAATACTCTAAGGAATGATCCCTGTAAATCCCATCAGTGCGGCAGTCTAGTCGAAGCCACCATAGTACTGCATATACGAGAACTCCTCCTGGTCCTCGTTATAATCAGGCTCCACCTCCTGAGTCATCGGCTCGCCTAAACCTAAGACAGAGTCTGGTTGGTGTGCGCAACACTGTCCCGTAACGTGGGAGTAAGTAGCTAACTCAGTGGAACAATAAAGCATAGGTTAACATGTTATCAATACAGTCAAGCAGTAATGATAAAGCAGTAAAATCAAACACTCCTAATTACTCTTATTAATGCAAGTATGGATGTAATTATAATGGATGCCCTCATTGACATACTCCCTCATGCGACACCCTCTTCGTTCGCGGCATGCTTTCATCCCTCAGTGCTTCACATCTTCCAGGCACATGCAATGCATGATGAGCATGATTACCGAGTTTTTAATTAGTCCATTTCAAACAGCAGGATTGGGAAACTAAGGTACCTCCCTTGTATCATTCCCAAACATGATCCTTTCTAGGGTCGTCAGTCCAAGATAATCTCATACGATGGTGTGTTTCTAGGTTGCTGCAAGGGCTGCCAGGGCTGTTACACGGAATTGTTGCACCACTCCCCCATCACCTTATCAATACAGGCCTAGTTTATACTCTGTTACTACAGGAAGGCCCGGTGCCTCACCGTAGGTTTAGAGTATGCTCGAGGTCACTCCACTAATGTCCTACCAACTGGCAGTCTATTTCGAAGCCCGACCAGTTCACTTATTGAGAATGGGACCCGGATGCAACTCGACTGAGGCCCACAGCCAGGCTACGCCAGTGTAGGCCGACAGCTCGAATATAGTGTCCCATACCACCATAATCGGCTCACGAGCCTGATTGCTCACTGGTCACTATGGGGAGGCATGTGCCCCAGCGTAGGCTGACAGCTCGACCACGGTGTCCCATACCACCATGCCCGGCTCATGAGTCTTAGCGGATTGAGGTATCATGGTTAAAGGGGATTTCACTGGTAAGATTGGTACCCTAGGTTCAAGCAGTAACGACCAAACATGGTGAACATACATTAGACACATCGGGTTACTTGATGAGCCTGACTAGCTCGAGCGCACAATCAATTGAACGACATGAAGTGCATAAACACTTCGTGTGGCCTAACCACTGTCGCCAACTGACGTATGACTCGGGTTCGTCAAACGCATCCCACGGGTGACATGAATCTCAGCCACAAATCTCAAATCTGGTACCGATTGTCTGGACTATAGACATAGTCCCAAACCCAGTCAACTCTCATCCATAGCATGTGGAGTAAAGCATGATAAACAAAGTAATTCAAGCATGCTAGCAGGCATGTTATAAGACATGTTATAAAGCATGATATAAAGCATGTTGTAAAACACTACATCAATAGGAATACAACCACACATATTGCAAGTAAGCGGTTTAAGTAAGAAACCTCATGGAGGTAATCATACATGACGCTAGGGTAGTTGAGAATCCCATCTCAGCACCCTCCTAAGGCATCTACATCCAAACACTTACTCACTCTAGCATTTCCACAAACATTTAACATACACTATCTCAACATACATAGTGTTTGTTAACCAACATGTATTAAGGCGAGTCCCTTCGCCAAGCAAGTATTTTATGCACACATAATATATTTATACAATAATTAATCATGGCAAACACATTGCCAAAATATACATGTATACTGTATTTCTTACAATACAGTATTTCTACATACATAGTGCATATTAGTGAAACATGTATTTAGCCGACTCCTTTCGCCAAATAAGTATTTTATCCATATATCGTATATTCATACAACAAATAAACATGTCAAACACATTTCCAAAAAAAATACGTATACGGTATTTTCTATGAATACCTAGAATATGTAAAATTCCATATTCTACAATTTTAATCGAAACAGAAAACGAAAAGCACTTTGTACATGTGCAATTGCATGCAGATCATGAATCTATCATTATCTGACATTGAAAGCATTGAAAACCGTAACCTATACACCTAAAGTCCTCACCTTGCTCCTTGGAATCTCAACGAATCAGTAAGGTTGGATGAGCTTCCGTATTCAGGAGTTTTCTAACCTAAAGAGTGAAATCGGTTAGGTATTTCATAACATATAGCCTATACACCTCAAAACATATCTAGGGTTAGGGTTTCTTACCTTAAAACGGAGTCGGTATCTCTGGGAAAGCGGTAAGGAAGGGGTGGTGCAGCCCGTGTGGTGATCGAAAGCAGTAGGAGGAAGATGCTCCCACAACTCTTAAGCTTTCTCTCTCTTTTTTCTCTCTCTCCTTAGGGTTTTATCCCAAATTCGTATGGTTGTGAGAGGGGCTGTTTTAAGGCCCTTATATAGCCTAAAACCTCTCCGGAATAGACTTATGTTCAAGGCTTACTTACATTGTAAGCAAAACGGCGTTGTTCCGGCTCAAAAGAAGGTTTTTGGCGGCCCTCCTTGAGCCAAACGTCGGATTTAAGTTCACAATCCATGGATCTACGTGGGGTTATGTTTTCATCTCGATCGGATTCCCAGATCACGCGTGGCAGACCACTTTCAGTTCAACGGTCAGTGGGCCTCGATCCGAAATTCCAAGTACATGTAAATGTTCCTGAAATTTTTCCTGATCCGAGGGTGTAATTTGGTCTGATTCTGACGGTCTGGTTGCTTAATACTGATCCGCAAGCGAGTGGTGCCAGATCACTATTCAAGATATTTATTTTGTAAAGAAAACGGAGGTTTTCACACTCCCTCACTCCGGACTCGAGCGAATGGTCGTGGGACATCGTCTGGACTTGATTTCTGAGATGGTTGTAGAGCCCAGTAAGGCGGTCCTAGTTCCTTAACTTCGTGTTCATCGGACTTCCGATGTGCGGTCTAGACCTGATACGGAGTTTCAATTCATCCCCGAGGGCAGTCGGGTAATGAGTTTGATCCTAGACTTTGGGATAACATAGCGTCAATGATTCTACAAGTTTTGGGTCTTGCAGATCGTATTTAAAGCGATTCCAACGGATTTCATGGCTAATCCAGTTTAGCACTTAGTTAACTTTGTTAAATTTCTAAAGGATTTAATCCTAAGTGAATTCTGGTCGAGGTGTTACTCGAACCCTTGTACGGAAATTTACGGGTCGTTACATAACAACTCGGTAATCATGCTCATTATCGCACTACATGTGCCTGGAAGATGTGGAGCACTGAGGAATGAAAGCATGCCGCGGACGTAAGATGGTGTCGCATGAGGGAGTATGTGCTGAGGGCATGCATCATGACTGCTTTCCATACTTATATTAATAAAAGTATTTAGAATTGTTTGATTGTACTACTTGACTGAATTGATAACATGTTAATCTATGCTTTATTGTTCCACTGAGTTGATCACTCACTCCCACATTACGGGACGGTGCTTGTAACACCAACCAGATTGTCTTAGCTGCAAGTGATGGCGATGCATATGAAGCAAAGCCGGACTACTATTATGATGTTGAGGAGGAGTTCTCCTACATGTAACTCTCTGATAGGTCTATGAAGACCTGAAATTGCATTGATGGGGCGATGGTATTTGGGATTGAAGACATTACACTTCCACAACTTGGTATATTTTGAAATTATACTTGTAATTCATTAACCTAGTAACATTATCACACTATGGAGACTCACCACAGATTTTATATTTTATATATCTATCACAGTCTTTCGCTTGTAGTCTCACTTGTCTCTGAAGTATGATATACTATTTTGGCTTAATCTCACTCATGTTCAATGCACTAATACAGACAACATTTAATTATCATTCATTATGTTGCATAAGTGATGTGTTGGAACTCGGGAGTTGAGTTTATGCTCGACTCCCAATTTTCAGGGCGTTACAAGATGGTATTAGAGCATGATTTGGATTAAACCGGACCTGTGTTATGGTCACACGATGCACTCTGACACACTCTGACTTAGGAGGGCGCGACAAAATGTAGAAACAGTTGTATGTGTCCCAGTTTCGCTAATCGGCGAAGTTCACTGAAATTGGTCATTTTTTTTGAGTCCGTATTCAACTGTGATCGCACGAGACAACCCCAAATCACTTCTAGGCCGTCAATCGACTGGTTTGAGTCATTCCCTAGAAATGAATGTCCTTAAGTTGTGGGTCAACCACAACACCTTACTCTTAATCTCAAAGCCTAAAACCCATTTTTTATCAAATTCCTTCAAATCTCACCCTCCACCACTATATTCTTTATTTCTTTTAAGCACATTCATAATACATGCCAATCCTAGGGTATAAATGATGAAGAACAATACCGAAACAAAAACTTACCATAAATAGGAAATAAATGGATAAAATGGGTTTTTACCCTTAACCTTTTGGAATCTAACCAAATAAATGGGTTCATTGGATAGATTAGTTTCTCCTACCCCAAAATCATATGCTACACATCACATAAACTCATTCCAGTTTGTAAATTGGCCCTGAAACGACTCAAAACGGAGTCGTGGGCCACATGATGCAATCCAGAGAGACCCGGGACAGACCCGGGGTACCATTGGCACCATGGGAGGGTGGTGAACACTGCCCTATCACGGCGGCACCGCGGTCGATCTAAGTCGAGATGGGCTGTCGATCTAAGTCGAGATGGGCCAGGCTGGTCGGGCCGGTGCTGGTCATGGTCGGCCCGACCCCTAGGTACGTGTGGTGCCCACCAAATTTTATGGGGGCCCCTGTTTCACGTCTGTTTTGCCCCCTCTCTCTCAAAACACCCTCCAAGCTCTCCGTTTCTCCAAAAATTATTGTTTTCGCTCTCAAATTTCTCTCCCAATCGCCCAATCCCTCATTGTTTGCCACAACCCATCCACATCCATCTTTCACAGCAACACCTACCCTCTACCCTTTTTATTTTCTCTCATTTGAGCTCCTACACCCCCCATTTGAAGCTCAAATTCGTGTAAGCTCTCTAACCCATCCATTTTCTTCCCTTGCCTTCTTCAAACCCTACCTTTTGGGCCTTTACAATCCCTGTTGAGGCTCAAGTCCATGGAGAACCAAAAACTCTGGCCCCCGTTTCCCCTTATCCTCATTTTTCATGGCTCTATCCGAGCTTGTATGACCATTTTCTTGGAGGCCTAATCATCCATACTGTTGTCTTGTAGTTTTCATGGGTTACCGTCTTTAGATGTTTTTGTTTTTATGTTGATGGGTATAGTAGTTGGTAGAATGTTTTAGATGTTTGCGGACGTTTAGGGCCCGTTCGGTCAAATTGCATTAGGTAAGTTTAAGGTGGATAAAATTGTAAAGGTAACAATAAATGTATGTGTAAGGTATGGTCCCTAGGTTGGGTGTATCCCATGGTTTCCAACACCATGTTTGGAATGTATGCAATTAAAGGTAAAGTCCGAGATTATTCCTTGTAGGCCCAGGAAGTGTCTTAGATGGGTAGCAGACAATTAGGAATTAGGACTTGAGTCATAGACCATTCAGGCCTACATGTTGGGCATATAACTTAGAAAGATAGCCTGCCTATTAAGCTAGACATGATTGAATAAGGTGAGTCGGGACCATGATAAAGGTCCTCCTTCGGTAAGATTAGTCGTCTTGCCACCAAACTCACACCTGTCCCTGAAATCAACCACAATACCCATCATCTTTAGCTCCTTTCTATAACCATAGGTACCAATGCCATAGTACACATCATCGATGGAAGGGAGACCAATGTATTGGGAGATCGTATCCCATTGCATGTTAAGGATAGGTCCTAAATTACACATTGTTCCGACATACGGAACAGGACATAGATCTTGAACCCTGGGGGTAGCAATATATTTTTAAGGGGGGTAGAACATTATGAGCCCAATCTAGTTAGATCAAATCAATATACCTCTTTGATCTGGGTGGTGCAGCGAAAGCATGGTGAACCCTTGCCCCACTGGCCCAGGATCGAATGGAGTTGATCCAGACTGCACGTAAACATAGGTCACTAAATCGGATCTAAATCTTCCTTAGAATGTAAAGCAATTAGGGTTCGAGTATTAAACAAGTTCTGAGCTCGTTGTATACGAACATAATAGAAGCCCTAGGAAGTTCTACTATGAGAAACCGTGTTAGGATGATCTAGTAAGATTTGATTCACCATTTCCTTGGACATAGATAATAACGAGGACTCTCTTAGACTAAGACCTAAAGGGCAACCTTAGAAATAGACAAGTTGAGTCTTTCAATGATGGACATTTCCTACGTTTTTTTATAGAGTGATCGGACTACAGAGTTACTGAAATATACAACTGCGAAACATTTGCGGCTTGACCCAATTCTCAATCCTGGGCGACTACCAACGGACTCACTGCTTGACAGAGCACATGATCTACCAGGACTAGGAAGGGATACGATGAGCCTTCTACCCTGGTCAGGTAGATGATCGATGTATCGGGATCAAGCCCACTATAAACGTCTCTCCGTGTTGGTCAAACAATGAGAACAACTATCTTACTCTAAATAATTGGGGATTGTCGTAAAGACTCCAAATAGGTAAAGAAATAAATTGTAGCAAACCATCAGGGTATGAGAAATGGATAAAGAAATAAGTTTTAAGGGGGGTAGACTAAAATGAACCAGGCTAGTATATACCCTACCACGCGTAGAAACTTGAAATCAAGAAGTCTTAGGCAAATGAAATAATAGAATTCTTACTTATTACCCTTAGGCAATTTCAGGGACGAAATTTTGTTTTAAGGGGGGTAGATTGTAACATCTCGGATTTTTGCCAACATGGAATCAGACGTTCTAAGGCAATGGGTCGCTCCTAACACCTTATTAACTTGTTAAAACTGAATCCCACAGTCTAAAAATCACTTCTTAACCCATTTCCTTCACAAATCTCACTTTCACTACCTTATCCTTCACAAAGTAACTAAGTGCTAAACGAGATTAGCTACGAAATCCGTTTGATCTACTTTAAATACGATCTGTAAGACCCAAAACTTGTAGAATCATTGACGCTAGGTTACCCTAAAATCTCGAATCAATCTCATTACCCAGTTACTCTCGGGAGCACATTGAAACTTCGTATCAGATCTGGACTGCACGTCGGAAGTCCGATTAACACGAAGTTAAGGAATTAGGATTGCCTTGCTGGGCTTGACAACCATCTCGGAAATCAAATACAAATAGTGTCCCAGCGCTATTCGCTTGAGCTCGGAGCGGGGAGTGTGAGAAACATGAAAATAATTCCAAAATAAATAAGAATTTATGAAATCTGAGACTTGTCGCTTGCGGATCAGTTATAAGCAATCAGACCATCGGAATTCGGCTAGATTACACCCTCGGATCAGGAGAAATTTCATACACGTGTCAGTGTACTTGAAATCTCTGATCGAGTTTCACTGACCGTTGAACTGAAACTGGTCCGCCACGCATGATCTGGGAATCCGACTGGAACGAAAACTTAACTACACCTAGATCCAATGTCTGTGAGCTTAAGTCCGACCTTTAGCTCAAGGGGGGCTGCCAGAAGTCCTCCATTGAGCTGAAACTGACCCACTTTGGTTATAATCTAAGTATACATTGACCTTAGGTCTATTTCGGTGTAATTTTAGGCTATATAAGGACCTTAGAACCCTCTCTCATTCAGCCATACGAATTTGAGAAAAACCCTAGGAGAGAATAGAGAAAAGAGAGAGAAAGTTAGAGAGTTGTGGGATGATTCTTCCTACGCACTTTTCCTGCCGTTCTGCAAGCTCAACCACTCCATTTTAATCATTTTTCCAGCGATTTCGACATCGTTTCTAGGTAAGAAACCCTAACCCTAATCTATTTTGGGGTTTTGATAGTTTTATGTTATGAAATAACTAACCGAAAGCATGCTATAGGTTGCCAAATTACCGTATATAAAGACTTCGCAAATCTATCGAGTTCTTTCTGATTCTACGACAAAAGGTGCAGACTTTAGGTGTATAGGTTATGGTTTTCAACGCTTTCATTGTCAGATAATGATAGATTCATGATCTGCATGCAATTGCACATGTACAAAGTGCTATCTGTTTTCCGTTTCGATTAAATGCGAAGAATATGGAATTTTGTGTATTCTAGGTATTTGTAGAAAATACCGTATCCGTATAAATTTTGCTGATATGATTGACATGAGTATTTGCCGTGTATATATGCTAGTTATGGATGTATGATCTGTTTGGCGAAAGGATTCGCCCTAATACACATTTTTGGCCAACATTGTTTATGTTGGCTAAAGTGTGTAGTCTAAGTGTTTGTTGAAATGACTAAGTAAATATGGATTTATGATTTATGCCTACCATATGTATTGAATGTAAGAACATAATTGTTGTGTATGAGATAACTCTTTGATATAAGGATTTGTCCTAATCTATGTTGAAATCAACATACGTCATGTATGTTGGAGTGGTGTAGTTTAAGTGTTTGACAAAATGCTCGTGTGAGAAATTGTGTGACGAACTAAATTTAATAGGGTGTTGAGATGGGATTCTCAACTACCTTAGAGATGTATATGATTTCCTCCATGTTGTTTGTTTAGTTTAACCGCTTACTTATGAAATATATGTGTTTGTATTTCCTGTTTATATTGTGCTTTATAACATGCTTTATAACATGCTTGAATTACTTTGTTCATTCTGCTTTACTCTACATGCTTCTGAATAAAGGATTGATTATGTTTGGGGCTATGATTATAGTCTAGGCAATCAGAAACGAAATTAAATTCGTGGCTGAGATTCATTCGCCACGTGAGATGTGTTCGACGAACCCGAGTCGTACTTCGGTTGACGAGAGTGGTTGGCCACGCGAAGTGCTCATGCACTTCATGTCGTTAAACTTGTTGTGCGCTCAAGCTAGCCGAGCTCGTCAAGCAACCCGATTTGTCTTAATGTATGTTCACCATGTTTGGACGGCTCTGCTTGAACCTAGGGTACCAAACTTACCAGTGAAATCCCGTTAACCATGGTACCTCGATCCGCTAAGACTTATGAGCCGGGCATGGTGGTATGAGACACCATGGTTGAGCTGTCGGCATATGTTGGGGCCATGTGCCTCCCCGTAGTGACCAGTGAGCAACCAGACTCGTGAGCCAATTATGGTGGTATAGGACACTATATTCTAGCTGTCGGCCTACACTGATTGGTGACGAGCCCTTTGTAGTGACCTCGAGCATACTCTGAATTTGCGGTGAGGCGACGAGTTTTGCCGCGGTGAATAGAGTATGACTAGGCCTGTATCATTTAGTGATGAACCATTAAAAATGTGATGGGGGAGTGGTGTAACAATTGCATGTAACAGCCCTGACAGCCTTTGCAGCGCCCTAGAACCACACTATCGTATGAGATTATCTAGGTTTGACAACCCTAGAATGGATCATGTTTGGGAATCATACAAGGGAGGTACCTTAGTCTCCCAATCCTGCTGTTTGAAATGGACTAATAACAACTTGGTAATCATGCTCATCATCGCACTGCATGTGCCTGGAAGATGTGGAGCACTGAGGAATAAAAACATGCCACGGACGTAAGATGATGTCGCATGAGGGAGTATGTGGTGAGGGCATGCATTATGACTGCATTCCATACTTGTATTAATAAGAGTATTTAGAATTGTTTGATTATATTGCTTTATCATTACTGCTTGACTGAATTGATAACATGTTAACCTATGCTTTATTGTTCCACTGAGTTGATAACTCACTCCCATGTTACAGGATGGTGCTTGCAACACCAACCAGATTGTCTTAGCTGCAGGTGATGGCGATGCTTATGAAGTAGAGCCGGACTACTATTATGATGTTGAGGAGGAGTTCTCCTACATGTAACTCTCTGATAAGTCTATGAAGACCTGGAATTGCATTGATGGGGCTATGGTGTTTGGGATAGAAGACATTACACTTCCACAACTTGGTATATTTTGAAATTATACTTGTAATTCATTAACCTAATAACATTATCACACTCTGGAGACTCACCACAGATTTTATATTTTATATATCTATCACAGTCTTCCCCTTGCAATCTCACTTGTCTCTAGAGTATGATATGCTGTTTTAGCTTAATCTCACTCATGTTCAATGCACTAATACAGACAACATTTAATTATCATTCATTATGTTACATAAGTGATGCGTTGGAACTTGGGAGTTGAGTTTATGCTCGACCCCCGATTTTCAGGGTGTTACAGGCTATCTTCGATAAGTCCCAGATGAATCGTCGGTAATAACCTGCTAGGCCTAGAAAACTCCTCACCTCAGTAACTGAACCAGGCTGCTTCCAGTCCTGAACGACGGCTACCTTAGCCAGGTCTACTACTATCCCTTCATTGGATACTACATGTCCCAGGAACTTGACTTCCTCCTGCCAGAAGTCGCACTTCTTATACTACGCGAACAACTGGTTCTCCCTCAGAGTATCTAAGACTGCCTGTAGGTGTTCCTCGTGCTCTTCCCGACTCGTGGAGTATATCAGTATGTCATCTATAAATACGATGACGAATCGGTATGGAAATGGCCGAAATACCCTGTTCATCAAGTCCATGAACACGGCCGGTGCGTTCGTAAGACCGAACGACATCACAAGGAACTCGTAATGCCCAAAACAGGTCTTAAAAGCCGTCTTCTGCACGTCTTCATCCCTGACGCGCAACTGATGATATCCTAACTGTAAATTGATCTTCGAAAAATATTTTGTCCCCTTCAACTAATCAAACCGGTCGTCTATCCTGGGCAAAGGATATTTGTTTTTCATGGTCAAATAGTTCAACCTGCGATAATCAATACATAACTGTAGCAACCCGTCTTTCTTCTTGACAAACAACATAGGTGCTCCCCAAGGAGACACACTGGGTCGTATGAGGCCCTTCTCTACCAGTCTGTCAATCTGTTTCCTCAATTCCTCCATCTCTCATGGAGGCATGCGATACATCGGTAATGAAATGGGTGTCGCACCAGGCGTAAGATTAATGGTGAAATCGATCTCATACTGAGGAGGCAAACCAAGAATCGTCTCAAACACATCCACAAAATTCTGAACTATGGGCGTATCCACAAGCGTCGACCATCAATATTCTTCAGTGAAGAAGCGTAACATCTCAATCGAGAAACCTGACTGACCTGAACAGGAAAAGTAAAAGCCGTGCCCTCCGGTCTATGGGCTATAACCGCCTAGTCTCACAATCGATCTATGCTCGCATCTCAATGAGCCAGTCCATACTGAAAATGATGTCGTAATGAAATAGGGGGATGACGATCAGGTCGACTAGCATCGTTCTGTCACCTAAGTCTATCGGGCAATCCTCACACATACTAGTAACATCAGAGAAAGTCCCTGTGGCAGTGATGACCCTCACTCCCTTCGTAGGAACAGTATCCAAACCAGTCGCTTGATTGCCCTACATAAGATCATAGAGGTAGTGGACCCCGTGTCCACCAACAAGAAGACATGAATACCTTGGATGTGGCCAGTGACCTCAAAGGCCATAAGTGCTGAAGGTGCTGTCTCTGGCTCCTCCGCTGTAAGTGTATGAATGCGTGCCTGCTGAGGTCGGTTGGGTTGAGGCACCATAGGTCGTTGTGGCGGCCTAAAACGAGGTGCAGGTGGTTTGAAGGATGGATGTGCAAGTGCTGTTCGTAGTGGTGGAGTCGATAAAGCCTGAGGGCGGAACGATCAACCCTCTGTGGTGGTGAAAACCTGCTGTCTCTCATCCGTGCAAAGCAATTCTCTGTAGGGTGACTTGGTTTCCAGTAGTAAGAACAGGTCACACCTGGACGCCTCATCGGAACTACTGGCACCGCAATCCTAGGAGAAGAGTCAATACGAGGCCTCTTGCCGAGGAATGGCCTGGTCTGGATATCTAGTCGTGGCCTAGTAACCATATGGCCACAAGAGAGTATCAGTCGCTCTACATCTTGCTCTGCCCGCGTAGACATATGCACCAGCTCGGCATAGGAGGGTATGCTGACACAGCATATCTTCAACCGAATGTTAGGCCGTAAGCCCTCAGAAAATCGTCGTATTCGCATCTGCTCATTAGCAAGTATCATAGGGACGTATCTGCCCAACTGAGTAAATCGATGCTCATAATCTGTAACTGTCATACCTCCCTGCCTGACGCGCAAGAACTCATTCTCCCTATCATGTCGGTAGGTCTGAGGGTAGTACTTTTCATGGAAACGAAACTCGAAAGCTGCCCAAGTCCATACGTAGCCAACTGCGACTGACTGTAGGACACTATCCCACCACATACTAGCCTCCTTCTCAAGCATAAAAGTGGCCAACTCAACCTGCTCTGACTCGGTATAATGCAGCATCTATAGCATCTTAAAGACGCGGTCTAGCCAATATTCAGCCTCCTCGGGTCTGTGAGAACTCTTAAAAGTAGGAGGCCTCAAGCGCTGGAATCGCTCAAGAAGGCCACTAGTACCCAAATTCCCCGCAGGGTATGCAGTAGGTGCAGGCGGAGACACATCCTCAGCCTGAGCAGAAGGCTTTGCAGTCTCAGCAGGACGTACAGATGGTGAAGGTAGAGTCACACTCCCACCTTGAGATAAGTCCCCTGTAATAGTGGCCAAGAGCTGCTGGTGTTGTTTTTGCTGCTCATCATCTGCTCAAACCTATCAGTAGGTGGGACAGGCTGAGGCATGTACTGCGTCGAGGAAGATACACGGTTCTGCTTGCGAACTGGTGGTGTATAAGGTAGTAGTCCAGCTATAGGACCAGTGGAAGGCTGAGACGTAGGTATAGCCTCACGATCCGGTCCCAAACAAGGGTCCGTACGACCATCTCTGTGGGAAGGAGCTTGGTCCATCGTATCAGTGAGTGTGAGGTGTGCCAAGTTCCGCGTATATTTCCGTGGCATGCCCTATACAACATAGGGTGCAACGCATGTAAGATGAAGCATAGCAACATAATACACAATCACTTAAGCATTCCACACACTTCATAACAAAAGAGGCTTCATGCATTTCATTTACTAAAATTATCATAATACATGGAATACAAAGTTACATGAATCATGACAGAGGATGCATGTGAGCTAATACAACCAAAGCTTCAAACACCTAAAACATGTTACCACTACTGCACTACTAGGCCTATCAACATGAAAACACAAACATATCCTAAAGCAGTAACCAAAACAAGCTGCAAGACACCGGCATGGATGACTAAGCATCCAAGTCAGGCGATGGAGGAGGGGCACCCTTATCCTGCAAGCAGCACAGGATAGTCTTCAACGTGTGAGTCATATCCTGTCGTAGGACCGCCTGACCCTGTCGTAGGACCGCCTGACCCTGTCGTAGGGCAGCATGATCTTCCTCCAATCAAGCTATACGAGCATCCCAAGTAGCCCGATTAGTATCCTGCACCGGTGCCGTAGGAGGGGAGCTCTCCTCTGTATCTTGGGCCTCGTCTTCCTCTTCTTCTTCTTCCCGTTCCACCTCTTCTATCTCAGCTCTATCTTCTTCCTCGATCTTCGTCTCATCATCGCTCTCCTCTAGTCGAGCCTGGCGTTGCCGTGGCCCGATCTTCATTTGGTTGAGGGTAGTCTCGCCGATGTGATGAACTGGTACCGGCATCTCCGCCCCAAGACTATAGCCAAACTCACGTGCAATTTTGCATATGAGTAGGCTGAAGGGAAGCGAATTAGTCCTTCTAGCAGAGCATGCAGTATCAATTATCTATCGTAACACGAACGTAGGCACACACAGGTTTGCTCTCAGCCCCACTTAATACAAGAAATCTACCATGAGGCACGTACACTTACTGCGATTGCTCCACCTAGGGTAGACGTTGAATGTGAAGATGTGATGGAGCAAATGAAAGTCATTAGACATATAGGTCGCTAGAAGACTTTTGTTCGGCTGCCACTGGACCAGTCAGCCACAAAGGAAACGTGTGTGGCGATCCCTATCACATGCACTCCTCAGATTCAGCTCGCTAGCATGCACCTCGCCAAGGGGCACATTCATAAGCCGAGATATCAATCTGACATCAACTGTGGCCAATCGATCCCCTCCACATAGGATCTAGAACTGCAGGGGTTTAAGTGTAGGCTCATGAATGTTGGCATAGAAAGCTCGGATAGTGCTTGCATTGGCGCGAGACCCGCCATCAAATAGTGGACCCTAATGGGTGCCTTCCAGGAACTCAAACAACGAATATTCCCCAAAGAGCCACCCATCCACCTGAGCTTTAAAAAGGACCCTGCGGTCCTCATAAACTCTATGAGACAGCTCCGCCAACAGAGCTCTTCCAACAGGAGTCCAAGGATTAAGATCCTGCTTCGTCCGAAACTCCCGATTGGCGCTTGTGCTCTCGACGGCGCCTCTCGGCCTCCTTGAACGCGTAGGGCGACTTGGCTCGGCCTCATCCATGGCTCCCTTTCTCTTTCCCATGAGAGAAAAGACAGTGGAAATCGAGAAAATGGCCATAATGAATTTGAAGAAGGCCATGGAAAGTGAAGAAAAAGGGGAAATAGGGCTGAAGTTTCTAGTTCTCCATGAATTTGAGCCTCAACAGAGGTTGTAAAGGCCCAAATGATAGGGATTAAAGAAGGGAAGTGAAGAGATGGGATGAGTTAGAGAGCTTACACAATTTTAAGACACAAATGAGAGATGTAAGAGCTCAAATGAGAGAAAACGGAGAAGGTAGAGGGGTAGGTATTGCTGTAAATGATGGAGGTGAATCGGTTGTGGTAGAAAATGATGGAATGGGTGATTGGAGGGGAGGTTTAAGAGAGAAAACAACAACCTTGAAGGAAAATGAGAGCTCAGAGGGATGATTTGTGAAGGAGGGGTGACTTTTGAGGGGTTTTAAACAAAACCCCACATATCAGTGGGCCACCCTAGGCCCCAAACACGATTGGCCCGAGCGGCTCGCTCGGTTGAGCCCGCTGACAGGCGAGACCTCGCCACTCCTTGGATAAATCGGTGAGGCCTCGTCATTTGGACGAGGACCTCTTACCCCGTAGGCCCAAAAAAGGTCTGGGTCCCACCCTGGGTCCCTCTGGATTAGCATGGGTAGGCCCACGACTCCGTTTTGAGTTGTTTCGGGTCATTTTAGGAAGTTTCTGATACATACTTGTATTTACCAACTTTTAACGGCTGGGATGGGGTGAGTTGTGATCTAAACACGTCGTTTGATGGTCTAGAAGTGTTTTGGGGTTGACTCATGTGATCACGGTTGAGTACATACTCAAACAAAACGACCAATTTCGGTGAACTTCGCCGATTGGTGAAACTGGGACACCTACGACTGTTTCTACATTTTCTCACACCCTCCTATGTCGAAATGCATCTGTGTACTCATGTGACCATAACCCAGGCCCGGTTTAACCCAAATCATGCTCTGATACTAACTTATAATGCCCTAAAAATCGGGGATCGAGTAGTAACTCAACACCCGAGTTGCAAAACATCACTTATGCAACATAAATGCTTATAATTGAATGTTGTCTGTGTTAGTACAATAATCATGAGTGGGATTATTCCAAAATAATAATTCATACTCTAGATCAAGTTATAAAATGCAAGCGGAAGACTGAAAGATGTACATAAATGTATATAAAGCCAGAAACGGTCACAATCGGTCTCCAGAGTATGAACACCTTACTGAGTCACCATATACATGTATTAGTTTAAAAATCGAAAAAATGCCAGGAGTATGAACAAGCGAGTCACATACATGTATTAGTTTATAATGGTACAGCCTGTAGCCCCGTCATCTGGATGGCCTAAGCGAAGCCTCCAGAGAACTGCATATAAGAGAACTCATCTTAATCATTGTAGTAATAAGGCTCAGCCTCCTGCATCTCATCGATACCTGCATCTAAGACAGAGTCTGGTGGGTGTCCAGAACACCGTCCCATAACATGGGAGTGAGTAACTAACTCAGTGGTACAATAAAGCATAGGTTAACATGTTATCAATGCAGTCAAGCAGTAATGATAAAGCAGTACAATCAAACACTCCTAAATACTCTTATTAATGCAAGTATGGAATGCAGTCATGATGCATGCCCTTGCCAATGCTCCCTCGTGCGACAACATCTTACGTCTGCAGCATGCGTTCATCCCTCAGTGCTCCGCAACGCCAGGCACATGTAGTGCTATGTTATGAGCGTGATTACCGAGTTGTTATTAGTCCTTTTTATACAGCAGTATTGGGAAACTAAGGTACCTCCCTTATATCATTCCCAAACAATGATCCATTTTAGGATCGTCAGTCCTAGATAGTCTCATACGATGATGCGGTTCTAGATCGTTGTAAAGGGCTGCCAAGGCTGTTGCACGCACTCGTTGCACCGCTCCCCCATCACCTTATCAATATAGGCCTGGTTTATACTCTGTTTACTACGGGAAGACTCGTCGCCTTACCGCAGATTTAAAGTATGCTCGAGGTCACTACAAAGGGCTATTAGGGCTATTACACGCAATCATTACACCACTCCCCCATCACCTTATCAGTGTAGGCCAACAGCTCGAATACAGTGTCCCATACCACTGTATTTAGCTCACAAGTTTGGGTTGCTCACTGGTCACTACGGGGAGGCTCTTGGCCCCAGCGTAGGCCGACAGCTCGACCATGGTGTCCCATACCACCATGTCCGTCTCATGAGTCTTAGCGGTTCGAGGTACCAAGGTTAAATGGGATTTTACTGGTGAGTTTGGTACCTTAGGTTCAAGCAGTAGCGTCCATACATGGTGAACATACAATGGCACATCAGGTTACTTGATGGGCTCGATTAGCACGAGTGCGCATTTATCGATCGACATGAAGTGCATAAGCACTTCATGTGGCGCCTAACCACTGCCGACGACCAACACACGACTTGGGTTCGTCATACACGTCCTACGTGGTGAATGAATCTCAACCACGAACTCAAGTCTATTACCGATCGCCTAGACTATAACATAGCCCCAATCACATTCAATCCTTAACCAGAAGCATGTAGAGTAAAGCAGAATAAATAAAATAATTCAACATGTTAACAAGCATGTTATAAAGCACAAGGTAAGCAGGAAATACAAACACATATATTTCATAAGTAAGCAATTAATTTATACAACTTCAATGGAGGAAATCATACACATCTCTAAGGTAGTTGAGAATCCTATCTCAACACCTATCTAAAGCACTATCATATAAGTACTTACTCTTATAAACATTTTTACAAACACTTAGAATACACTCATTTAACATACATAATGTATATTAGTCAAAACAAGAATTTGGGCGAATCCTTTCGCCGAGTAAGTATTATACACATATATAGTATATGCATACAGTAATTTATCATGGCAAACACACTTTCATAATATGTACGTATACGATATTTTCTACAAATTTACAGAATACACTAAATGCCATAATTTGCATACGTAACTGAATCGTAAAACAAACATCATATTTTGCATGTACAATAACACCAAGATTATGAATCTATCATTATCTGACATTGAAAGCTTTGAAAACCTTAACCTATATATCTAAAGTCCGCACCTTACGCCGTAGAAGCGTAACGAAGTCGATAGAATCTCTAAGTCTTCATCGAGGTTGATATGACGACCTAAATCACGAGTTGAGTCAGCTATTTCGCTACTTGCAACATTGGAAACCTTAGAACAAATTAGGGTTAGGTTTTTCTTACCTAGGAACGAAGCCGAAATCACCGGAAAAGCGATTAGATCATGATGGTTAAACACGTAGGATAGCAAGGTAGAGTATCAGGAAGAATCTCTCACTCTTCTCACACTTTCTCTCTCTTTTCTCTCTTCTCTCTCCTAGGGTTTCTCTCAAATTCGTATGGGCTGAATGAGAGAGGGTTTAAGGTCCTTATATAGGCTTAAAACTCACTAAATTAGACCCAGGGTCATTGTATACCTAGGTTATAGCCAAAGTGAGGTTGTTTCATCTCAACGGAGCACTTCTGGAGCCCCCCCTTGAGCCAAAGGTCGGACTTAAGCTCATCGACCTTGGATCTAAGTCGAGTTAAGTTTTCGTTCCAGTCAGATTCCCAGATCACAGTGGCGGACTAGTTTCAGTTCAACAGTCACTGAAACTCGATCAGGGTTACAAGTACATGGACATGTATGGGAAATGTTCCCTGATTCGAGGGTGTATTTGGGTTAGATTCCAACGGTCTGATTGCTTATATTTGGCCCGCAAGTGACAAGTCTCAGATTACTTAAATTAGATTTAATTTTTAAAGAAAACCATGTTTTCTCACACTCCTCACTCCAGGCTCAAGCGAATAGCCTAGGGACACTATCTGGTTTTGACTTCCGAGATGGTTGTTAAGCCTAGTAAGGTAGTCCTAATTCTATAACCTCGTATTATTCAAACTTTCGATGTGTGGTCCAGATCTGATACGGAGTTTCGTGATGCTCCCAAGAGCAGCCGGGTAATGAGATTGATCCTAGATTTTTGGGTAATGTAGCGTCAACGATACCACAAGTTTTGGGTCTTGCAGATCGTATTTAAAGTGATTAGTGCAGAATTCATATGTAATCTAGTTTAACACTAGTTAATCCTCGTCTAATTTTTAAAGTATTTGGTCCTGAGTGATTTCTGCCTGAGGTGGTACTCGGGTCTTTGTACGGGATTTTTCGAGTCGTTACATAGTTATTATAAGGGGTTCCCTAAAGAAGAAAGAAGGAATGATGAAAATAAAGTCCTAAAGGACATTCAAATAAAGGTGATGAAAGAAGAAACAGAAATAACAGAATCGTCCAGAGCTGTAGAAATAAAGAAGAAATTCTATTTTGTACCAAAACATCTGAGACAACAAGGGTAGTCACCGTTAACTCTGTTATCACCTGAACAGTTGAGATTTTTGCAGTCCAATTATATAGTGCCATTACCATAAGCTGAAAGAAATAGGCCATTTTTGGCTATTCCGTGATGGTTTCAGGTCAGGGCCAGTGCAAAGTAGCCGAAACCAATAGAATTCTACGCCCTAGCAGAAGCAAAGATGGGGGAAGAGGCTAAGAATAATGTGTATTGCAGTATGCTGATACCACAAGATCTTAAAAAATATAGCCCAGCAAGCAAGAAAATCATGAAAAACATGGGTTTCAATTATGAAGAACCCACTGGCCTAAATCATGGGAGAGGAATTTAGATTCCTATTGGGGTAGGTCAGGAAAGTGAGGAAAATTTCAAGGATTAGCAGAATCATCAGTCAACATGGTCACAACTGATTAGTTATCAGAAGAAGATCCTAAAATAATCGAGCTTCCTGAAATGGCCCCAAAACAAATGGAAGACGGGGGCCAGCCAACAATAGACAGTTTGAAAGAAGTAAACTTGGGTACGGTGGAAGAGCCAAGGAACACATTCATCAGCGTTGGTCTTTCTGACTAAGAGGCCAAGAAATACGTTCAACTTCTTAAAGAAAATAGAGACATCTTCGCTTGGATATATGTAGAGATGCCGGGTTTGGAGCCTTCAGTAGCAATGCACAGGTTAAATATTTCTAAGGAGAAAAGGTTGGTTAAACAGGCGCAAAGGCGATTTCACCCAGACTTGGTTCCCGTGATAGAAGAAGAAGTGAACAAGCTGATAAAAGTTGGGTTTATCAGGGAGGTATAATGTCCCAAGTGGATATCAAACATTGTCCCAATGAAAAAGAAAAACAGATAAGTTAGAGTGTGCATTGACTTCAAGGATCTGCATGAAGCCTGTCCGAAAGATGATTTTCCTCTCCTGATAATCGAATTGCTGATTGATAGTACGACTCAGTATGCTATCATGTCCTTCATGGATGGTTGCGCATGTTATAATCAAATTAGAATGGCACCTGAAGATGAAGAAGCAACAACGTTTAGAACTTCGTTGGGGATTTATTGTTATAAAGTTGTCATTTGGTCTATAAAATGTTGGGGCAACATATCAGAGGGCAATGAAGAATATCTTCCAAGACATGATACACAAACATGTTAAATGTTATGTTGATGACTTAGTAGTCCGGTTAGGTAATCATCAGGAGTATCGTGAACATTTGACATTAGTATTTCGTCGAATTAGAAAGAAGCAACTGAAAATGAATCTGGCTAAATGCACATTTTGGGCGTCTTCAGCAAAATTCTTCGGTTTTGTTATCAGGCACAAGGGTATTGAGATTGATCTAGGGAAAGTTAAAGCCATCCAAAATATGTTGTAGTCGAAAACATTGAAAGAATTAAAAAGTTTACAAGGAAAACTGGTGTACATTTGCCGTTTCATTTCAAATCTAACAGGGAGGTGTTAGCTGTTTTCTCATTTGATGAAGAAAGGCACAGAGTTTGTATGGGACAAAGCCTATCAGAATGCTTTCGAATCTATAAAAGAATTGTTGAAATAGCCGCCAGTATTTACAGCCCCGATAAGAGGGAAGCCACTCATTTTGTACATATCTGTAGTTGAAAATTCGTTAGGGGCCTTGGTGGCACAAGTGAATGAATCTGGGAAAGAGACCACCCTTTATTATCTAAGCAGAACCCTAATGGGCGTAGAATGCAATTATTCCCCCATCGAAAAGGAATGTTTGGCGTTAATATTTGCAGTGCAGAAGTTGAGACATTATTACCTCTCTCATGACATCACTTTAATCTCAAGAACAGATCCGACAAAGTTTTTAATGACAAGACCGATGCTATCTGGGAGATTGGCCAAATGGATGCTGTTACTTATACTATTACATATGATCCTGCAAAAGCGGTAAAGGGGTAAGTAGTGTGGATTTCCTGGCAGCACACCCCGTAGCAGAGTGCGAGACCATTAGTGATGATTTTCCCGATGAACAGGTTATGTTGGACGAGTCGCAAAGCCCATGGCAAATGTATTTTGACGGTGCTTCTCGAGGTTTAAGGGCAGGGGCCAAGGTGATATTCATTACCCCTTAAGGTGACATGTTGCCTTACTCCTTCACATTAGGAACTGCATGTATAAACAATAAAGCTAGATATAAAGCTCTCATCGTCAGAATGGAAATTGCCCAAGAAATGAAGATAAAAACACTACATATTTTTGGAGATTCCAAATTGATCATAAATCAATTGATGATTGAATTCGAGATAAGAAAGCGAGAGCTCTTACCATACTGCCGAAAAGCATAGCAGTCATTGGAGTAGTTCTGTAATGTCGAAATCAAGCATATACTACGGTCTGAAAATGCAAAAGAAGATGCTTTGGCTAGCCTGGCGGCAGATCTGTCCTGCCCGTATCGAAGTCCTCTCTAAGTGACTATAGAAGAAAGAGGATTTTTACCCTCTTCCAAGGTTATTGATGAAATTATTGAGACATTTCCTTATCGTGTTTGGAGGTGAGGACAGATGATTGGCGTCAGCCTTTAATAGATTACCTCAAATATGATATCTTGCTAGAAGACCCAGCGCAGAGACAACAAATCAAGCAAAGATTGAGCAGATTTATCATATGTAGCGAAGTACTGTACAGAAAATCTTACAATGGGATGCTGCCACATTTCCTAGATGAGCAAGAAGTAGGCCGGATGTTGCGAGAAGGGCACTCTGGAGAATGCGGGACACATCAAGCTGGCTAAAATTTATTTCATCGGATACATCGTGTAACATCCCGGATTTTTACCAACATGGAATTAGACGTCCTTAGGCAATGAGTCGATACTAACACTTTATTAACTTGTCAGAACTCAATCCCAAAGTCTAAAACTGCTTTTGAACCCATTTCCTTCACAAATCCCACCCTTCACCACCTTGTTCTTTCAATTTTCCTAAGTACTTTTACCCTAGACACTATCTTAAACTAGTTAAGTATTATAACTTGGATCACCTTTTACACAAACTACAAAGGCCTGAGTACCACCACGACCAGAAATCACTTAGGGTTAAATCCTTTAGAAATGAGACAAAGTAACTAAGTGCTAAACTAGATTAGCTACGAAATCCGTTTGAATCGCTTTGAATATGATCTGCAAGACCCAAAACTTGTAGAATCATTGACGCTAGGTTACCCTAAAATGTAGGATCAATCTCATTATCCGACTGCTCTCGGGAGCATCTCGAAACTCCGTATCAGTTTTAGACCGCACATCGGGAGTCCGAATAATACGAGGTTAAGGACTTAGGACCGCCCCGCTGGGCTTGACAACCATCTCGGAAATCAAATCCAGATAGTGTCCCACAGCTGTTCGCTTGAGTCCGGAGCGAGAGAGTGTGAAAACACTTGTTTTCTTTATAAATAAATATCTCAAATAGTAATATGAGACTTGTCACTTGTGGGTCAGTATTAAGCAACCTGACCATCAGAATCAGGCCAAATTACACCCTTGGATCAGGAAAAATTTCATAAACATATCCATGTACTCGGAATCTCCGATCGAGATCTACTGACCGTCGAACTGAAACTGGTCTGCTACGCGTGATCTGGGACTCCGACTAAAACGAAAACTTAACTCCACGTAGATCCAATGTCTGTGAGCTTAAGTCCGACCTTTGGCTCAAGGAGGCCCACCAGAAGTCCTCTGTTGAGCTGAAACTAGCCCACTTTAGCTATAACCCAAGTATACCTTGACCTAGAGTCTATTTTGGAGACTTTTTAGACTATATAAGGACCTTAGAACCCTCTCTCTCATAGCCATACAAATTTGGGAGAAAACCCTAGAGAGAGAAGAGAGAAAAGAGAGAGAAAGTGTGGGAGATGTGGGAGAATCTCCCTGCCATGCTTCCCTGCCGCTCCACGAGCTCCACCACTCCGTTCTAATCGCTTTCCCGGCGATTCCAGCTCCGTTTCTAGGTAAGAAACCCTAACCCTAATCTGTTTTGGGGTTGTATAGGTTGTAGGTTATGAAATAGCTAACCTATTTCATTCTATAGGTTACCAAACTGTCGTATACAGAAACTTAGCAATTCTATTGACTCCGTTTCGATTCTACGATAAAAGGCGAGGACTTTAGGTGAATAGGTTACAATTTTCAATGCTTTCAATGTCATATAATGATAGATTCATGATCTGCATGCAATTGCACATGTACAAAGTGCTTTCTGTTTTCTGTTTCGATTAAAGATGTAGATTATGGAATTTTATATATTCTAGGTATTCGTAGAAAATACTGTATACGTATAAATTTTGAAAATGTGTTTGACATGATTATTTGTTGTATGAATATACAATATATGGATAAAATACTTTTTTGGCGAAAGGATTCGCTCAAATACATGTTTTACGAATATACACTATGTATGTAGAAATACTGTATTGTAGAAAGTACCGTATACATATATATTTTAGAGATGTGTTTGCCATGATTATTTATTGTATAAATATATTATATATGCGTAAAATACTTGCTTGGCGAAAGGACTTACCGTAATACATGTTTGCTAACATACACTAAGTATGTTGAAATAGTGTATGTTAAGTGTTTGTGAAAATGCTTGTGTGAGTAAGTGTTTGGATGTTGATGCCTTAGGAGGGTATTGAGATGGGATTCTCAACTACCTTAGAGACATGTATGATTTCCTCCATGAGGTTGCTTACTTAAACTGCTTACTTGTGCAATATATGTGTTTGTATTCCTATTTATATAGTGCTTTACAACATACTTTAAAACATACTTTATGACATGCTTTAAAACATACTTTATGACATGCTTACTAACATGCTTGAATTACTTTGCTTATTATGCTTTACCCTACATGCTATGAATAAGGATTGATTGAGTTTGGGACTATGTCTATAGTCCTGACAATCGGTACCGGACTTGAGATCGTGGTTGAGATTCATGTCGCCACGTAAGATGTGTTTGACGATCCCGAGTCGTACGTCAGTTGGCGACAGAGGTTAGGCCACGCGAAGTGCTTATGCACTTCATGTCGTCCAATTGATTGTGCGCTCGAGCTAGTCAGGCTCGTTAAGTAAACTGATTTGTCTAATATATGTTCACCATGTTTGATCGCTACTGCTTGAACCTAGGGTACCAAACTTACTAGTGGAATCCCGTTAACCATGGTACCTCGATCCGTTAAGACTCATGAGTAGGGCATGGTGGTATGGGACACCGTGGTCGAGCTGTCGGCCTACGCTGGGGCCACGTGCCTCCCCATAGTGACCAGTGAGCAACCAAACTCGTGAACCGATTATGGTGGTATGGGACACTATATTCGTGCTGTCGGCCTACATTGATAAGGTGATGGGGGAGTGGTGCAACGATTTCGTGTAACAGCCCTGGCAGCCCTTTGTAGTGACCTCGAGCATACTCTGAATTTGCGGTGAGGCGATGAGTTTTGCCGCAGTGTATAGAGTATGAGCTAGGCCTGTATCTATATAGTGATGAATCGTTAAAGAGGTGATGGGGGAGTGGTACAATGATTCCATGTAACAGCCCTGGCAGCCTCTGCATCAACCTAGAAACACATTTTCGTATGAGATTAACTAGGACTGACAACCCTAGAATGGATCATGTTTGGGAATGATACAAGGGAGGTACCTTAGTTTCCCAATACTGCTGTTTGAAATGGACTAATAACTACTCGGTAATCATGCTCATCATCGCACCGTATGTGCCTGGTAGATGTGGAGCACTGAGGGAGGTATGCATCCGCGAATGTAAGATGATGTCGCATGAGGGTGGTTTGGCAAGGGCATTCATCATGTCATTTCATACTTGCATTAATAAGAGTATTTAAAATTGTTTGATTGTACTGCTTGACTGAGTTGATAACATGTTAACCTATGCCTTATTGTTTCACTGAGTTGATCACTCACTCCCACGTTATGGGACGGTGTTTGCAACACCAACCAGATTTGTTGAGTTTCAGGTGATGGCGATGCTTATGAAGCAGAGCTGGATTACTACTATGATGTTGAAGAGGAGTTCTCCTACATATAACTCTCTGACAGGTCTATGAAGACCTGGTAATGTATTGACGGGGCTATGGTACTCGTGATAGAAGACATTACACTTCCTCACATATGGTAAACTTTAGAATTGTACTTGTAATTATTTAACCTGGTAACATTATCACACTCTGGAGACTCACCACAGTTTTTATATTTTATATGTCTATCACAGTCTTCTGTTTGCAATTTAACTGTCTCTGGAGTATGATATGCTGTTTTGGCTTAATCTCACTCATGTTCAATGCATGAATACAGTCAACATTCAATCATCATTCATTTTGTTGCATAAGTGATGTTCTGGGACTCGGGAGTTGAGTTTATGCTCGACCCCCGATTTTCGGGATGTTACACATCGAATGGGGTATTATTGGCCCAATATGTTCAAAGATGCAATAGATTATGTGAAGTGGTGTTACGAATGCTAGATTCACGAAGACGTTATACACATTCCTCCAGAATACCTGCATCAGTCAGTCACCTCTTGGCCTTTCTCTGCCTAGGGACTTGACGTTATTGGTCCTATAAATCCGCCTTCGTCCAAAGGAAAATAGTATATTTTGGCAACGACAGATTACTTCTCCAAATGGACAGAAGCAATTGCATTGTGCAGTCTCAAGGAGAAAGATATGGTCAATTTCATCCGACACGCAATAATATACCACGGTCAATTTCATTCGACAGGCAATAATATACCGCCATGGTATCCTAAAGAAAATTGTCACAAATAATGGCACTCCTTTCAAAAACAGAGGCATGGAAAAGTTGTGTCAGAAATTCAGCATTCATAATTTATTTTCAACACCTTACTATCCATCGACTAATGGATTAGTAGAGGCATTTAATAAAACGATAGTCAAGATATTGAAGAAAACAGTGACGGGAAACAAGCGTGATTGGGATGAAAGGTTGCAAGAAGCATTGTGGGCATACAGAACAACCCACTGGATAGCAACAAGAGCAACACCATATTCACTGGTATATGGTGTAGAAGTGGTTATCCCGATCGAAATACAAGTAGCATCACTTAGAGTGGCAGTACATCAGTCAATTATAAATGATGAAAATGCAAAAATAATGTTAAAGGAGCTGGATTTGCTTGATGAGAAACGCCCGGCAGCCCAACAACGATTGCAATTGTATCAGGCAAGGATATCGACCGCCTTTGATAAACAAGTAATGTATCGCTCTTTCAAAAAAGGAGATATGGTACTGATGTTGAAAAGACCGATAGTGGTCACCCACAGAACAGGGGACAAATTTGAGCCCAAATGGGACGGGCCGTATATAATAAAAGAAGTTTACTCCAATGGAGCGTACAAAGTCGTAGATCAAGATGGACAAGGTATCAGTATATCGGTCAACGCTCGCTTCATCAAAAGATATCGTCCCTAAAGATACTACTGATTTTGAATTAGAATATTATCAAAATAATGATTATGTATCAAAAGGGGGTAAGAATAAGTAAGGTCATTGCTATGTACTGGCAGATGAATGAATAAAGAAGAAATTTGCGCGTGCATCAAGACTATGTACCAACAAGTGTTACAAAAGGAAAGTGACCATCGTTATCATCATCAAGTGAGCTCTACAAAATTTTGTTGAAATTGGTATCATCACCAAGCTAATATATTGTGAACAACACATATGAATATCGTTAAAGATATTAGCAGAAGTTGTGATGTATCAATCTCAGTCAGAGATGTCTGTCAATCTAGCGACAACAATGGCCACCTACTATTATCTTTCAATGACCCTAGATTCATTGACGCTAGGTTACCCTAAAAACTCGGATCAAACTCATTACCCGACCGATTCGTTGAAACTCCGTATCAGATCTGGACCGCACATCGGGAGTCCGAATAATACGTGGTTAAGGACTTAGGACCGCCTCGCTAGGCTTGACAACCATCTTGGAAATCAAATCCAGACAGTGTCCCACGGCAGTTCGCTTGAGTCCGGAGCTAGAGAGTGTGAGAACACTTATTTTCATTAGAAAATAAATATCTTGAATAGTAATCTAAGACTTGTTGCTTGGGGATCAGTTTTAAGCAACCAGACCGTCAGAATCAGACTAAATTATACCCTCGGATCAGGAGAAATTTCATACACATATCCATGTACTTGGAATCTCCGATCGAGATCCGCTGACCGTTGAACTGAAACTGATCCGCCATGCTTGATCTGAGAACTACTGGAACAAAAAATTAATGGAACCTAGATCCATAGTTTGTGAGCTTAAGTCTGACCTTTGGCTCAAGGAGGCCCACCAAAAGTCCTCCGTTGAGCTGAAACAGGTCCGCTTTGGTTATAACCTAAGTATACTTTGACTTGGAGTCTATTTCGGTGAGTTTTTAGGCTATATAAGGACCTTAAACCCTCTCTCATTGTAGCTATACGAATTTGAGAGAAACCCTATAGAGAGAAGAGAGAAAAGAGAGAGAAAGTGTGGGAGATGTGGGAGAATCTCCCTGCCAAGTTTCCCTGCTACTCCACGAGCTCCACCACTCCGTTCTAATCACTTTTTCGACGATTCCAGCTCCATTTCTAGGTAAGAAACTCTAACCCTAATATGTGTTGGGGTTGTATAGGTTGTAGGTTATGAAATAACTAACCTATTTCATTATATAGGTTACCAAACTGCCGTATACAGAAACTTAGCAATTCTATCGACTCTGTTTCGATTCTACGATAAAAGTTGAGGACTTTAGGTGTATAGGTTATGGTTTTCAACGCTTTCAATGTCAGATAATGATAGATTCATGATCTTCATGCAATTGCACATGTACAAAGTGCTGTCTATTTTCCGTTTCGATTAAAGATGAAGAATATGGAATTTTACATACTCTAGGTATTTGTAGAAAGTACCGTATACATATAAATTTTAGAAATGTTTTTGCCATGGTTTTTTATTGTATTAATATAATATATATATGGATAAAATACTTAGTTGGTGAAAGGACTCGCCATAATACATGATTTGCTAATATACACTATGTATGTAGAAATAGTGTATTCTAGAAAGTACCGTATACGTATAAATTTTGGAGTTGTGTTTTCCATGATTATTTATTGTATGAATATATTATATATGCATAAAATACTTGCTTGGCGAAAGGACTCACCCTAATACATGTTTTGCTATTATACACTATGTAGTTGTAATAGTGTACTCTACGTGTTTGTGAAAATGCTTGTGAGAGTAAGTGTGTGGATGATGGTGCCTTAGGTAGGTGTTGAGATGGGATTCTCAACTACCTTAGAAACATGTATGATTTCTCCCATGTGGGTTATTCACTTTAACCACTTATTTATGAAATATATGTGTTTGTATTCCTGTTTATATAGTGCTTCATAACATGCTTTATAACATTCTTTATATTATGCTTTACGATATGCTTGTTAACATGCTCAACTGATTGTATGATTTTACTTATGTAAGGCGTATGTTTAAATTCATGTTTATACTGTATGATCCATCATGGGTGATGGGGGAGTGGTGTAACGAATGCGTATAACAGCCCTTGCAGCCCTAAACGAATAATACCAGACTTTAATTGTATGATTTGAATCTTAATCCACTACTACTTTCTTTATCTGCAATTGATTGTGTTTGGGGCTATGCTTATAGTCCAGATAATCGTTACCAGAATTGAATTCGTGGCTATGATTCATTTACCACGTGAGATATGTTCAACGAACTCGAGTCGTACTTTGGTTGGCGATAGTGGTTGGCCTCGCGAAGTGCCTATGCACTTCATGTCATTCAACTTGTTGTGCACTCGAGCTAGCCGAGCTTGTTAAGTAACCCGATCTGTCTAATGTACGTTCACCATGTTTGGACGCTACAGCTTGAACCTAGGGTACCAAACTTACCAGTGAAATCCCTTTTAACCATGGTACCTCGATCCGCTAAGACTCATGAGCCAGGCATGGTGGTATGGGACACCGTAGTCGAGCTGTCGGCCTACGCTGGGGCCACGTGCCTCCCCGTAGTAACCAGTGAGCAACCAAACTCGTGAGCCGATTATGGTGGTATGGGACACTATATTCGTGCTGTCGGCCTACATTGATAAGGTGATGGGGGAGCGGTGTAACCTTTATGCGTAACAACCACAGCACCCTTTGTAGTGACCTCGAGCATACTCTGAAATTGCGGTGAGCCTTAGAGTTTTACCGCGGTGTATGGAGTATGAATTAGGCCTGTTTCTGTATAGTGATGAATCATTAAAGAGATGATGGGGGAGTGGTGTAACCTTTATGTGTAACAGCCCTGACAGCCTTTGCAGTGACCTAGAAAACACATCATCATCTGAGATTAACTAGGATTGACGACCCTAGAATGGATCATGTTTGGGAATGATACAAGGGAGGTACCTTAGTTTCCCAATCCTGCTTTTTGAAATGGACTAATAAATACTCAGTAATCATGCTCATCATGCATTGTATGTGCCTGGAAGATGTGGAGCACTGAGGGATGAAAGCATGCCGCGAACGTGAGATGGTGTCGCACGAGGGAGGGTGTGGTAAGGGCATACTTCATGACTGCATTCATACTTGCATTAATAAGAGTAGTTAGGAGTGTTTGATTTCACTACTTTATCATTACTGCCTGGCTGAATTGATAATATGTTAACCTATGCCTTATTGTTCCACTGAGTTGATCACTCACTCCCATATTACGGGACAGTGTTTGCAACACCAACCTGATTTGTTGAGTTTCAGGTGATGGCGATGCTTATGAAGCAGAGCCAGACTACTACTATGATGTTGAGGAGGAGTTCTCCTACATATAACCCTCTGATAGGTCTATGAAGGCTTGGTAATGTATTGACGGGGCTATGGTACTTGGGATAGAAGACATTACACTTCCTCACATTTGGTTAATTTTAGAATTGTACTTGTAATTATTTAACCTGGTAACTTTATCACACTCTGGAGACTCACCACAGTTTTTATATTTTATGTCTATCATAGTCTTCCACTTGTAATTTAACTGTCTTTGGAGTATGATATGCTGTTTTGGATTAATCTCACTCATGTTTAATGCACAAATATAGTCAACATTCAATCATCATTCATTTTGTTGCATAAGTGATGTTCTGGAACTCGAGAGTTGAGTTTATGCTCGACCCCTGATTTTCAGGATGTTATAGATGGTATCAGAGCATAATTTGGATTAAACCGGACCTGGGTTATGGTCACACTATGCACTCTGACGCACTCTGACTTAAGAGGGAGTGACGGAACATAGAAACAGTCATAGGTATCCCGATTTAACCAATTGGCGAAGTTCACTAAAAACAAACACTGAAATCGAGTCTGCATTCAACCATGGTCGCACGAGTCGACCTTAAAACATTCTTAGGCCGTCTATTAATGATTCTAGATTACAATTCACCTCACCCCAACCATTGAAAATTGGTAGAACACGGGATAAGCGTGATGATGATAACTACTCCGAACCCTTGGAGCTTCTCTGGACTCCTCACAGAGACCTCTCAAATCTACGAGAAAAGAAAGCAGGAAGTAGAAATAGATTATAATATATTCGAAATTGATTAATGAATGACAAAAGAAAAATGAGTTTACAACTCTTTAAATAGGGATACCAAGTAATGGGAATGAAATCAGAAACAAAACTACAACTAAAACTCCTAGAATTCGCGACTTACTATAAGGTCGTGATGTCTACTAGTGTGCAAGATTTTTGACTAAAAAATAGTAAGTGTCCTATTTGGCTTCACCAAACCGTTCTCCTAATTATTCTAAGCTCTTTTCTCATTGGGCGCAACTCCTAAAGCCCAACGGATGAAGAGTAATCAAATTAAAACTACTATTTTTAGTAAAACGAAATTGAAACAGGGAAATGGCCATCGATCGGGGGGTTTTTCACAATTCCGGGTTACGCAACCCATCTTAGCTAGGTTGGTTGGCTTCATTAGCTCGTTCTACCCTAAAATCATATATTATACGTCAGATAACTCATTCCGGATTGTAAGATACGTCCAATTTACCCGGAACGACTCGAAACGGAGTCGGGGGCCACACAGGTCAATCCGGAGGGGAACCAAGTGGACCCAAGGTGCATTTAGCACCTTGGGAGGGTGGAAAACACCACCCAGTTGCGGTGGCGCGGCACCGGGCAAGGTGGACCGCGGCGGAACTGCGGTCACCGTGGAGCGCCGCGGTCAGGCTCGGCCGTACGGGTCGGGCCGGGTCTAGTCATGGTCGGCCTGACCCCCTGGCACGTGTAGTGCGTGCGGCATTGCTGGGGGACCCCTATTTCACATCGTTTTTCCCCCTTTCTCTTATTTCACCCTTCCAAGCCCTCTAACTTGCTGTTTTTCTCTCCAAACTCCCTTCCAATCATCTCATCTCCTATTTTCGACCACAACCTTTTCATATACACCATCCACAACAATCTCTACCTCCCTACCCTCTCCGTTTTCTCACATTTGAGCTCTTACACTCCCATTTGTGGCTCAAAATCGTACACACCTCTCTACCCAACCCATCTCTCCATTTTTCTTTACAAATCCCTGTTCTTTGGGCCTCTACAACCACTGTTAAGACCCAAGTTCGTGGAGAAGCGAAGAGATCAGCCCTTTCTCTCTCTTATTTTCACTTTCCATGGCTTTCTTTGCCATTATTACGGCCATTTTCTCGGATGTCTAGTCATCCAGATTGTTGTCTTGTAGTTTGTATGGGTTACCGACGTTGGGTGTTTATGTTTTCATGTTGATGGGTGTAGGAGTTAGTAGTATGTTTTAAGTGTTTGAAGCTTTGTTGTATTAGCTCACATGCATCTTCTATCATGTATTGAATGTTTGACAAGTCGGCATTATACTTGACAATTGTGAACTCTTTCCACCCCTCCACCATTACTCCTCTTGGCCTCACCATTTCACACCCATTTGGGCACAACGATCCACATTTTTGTGTCCCATAACCTTCACAACCTCCAACTGTTAGGACGTTTAGTGCCTGTTCGGCCAATTACATAGGTGGATAGATTGTAAAAGTAATAATAAATGTATCCCATGTTTTCCAACACCAGACTCATTTTCTAAGGCCTATAAAATTAATCCCCACCCACCCTCCTACCAACCATGCCACTCCCAATCCCGAGGTGGGATTAGCAATGCAGTCCTATTTACTACAACTTAAGACCACTGGCCAAATAGTGTTGAAGTGATAAAGTCCCTTGATATACTTTAACCCACCACACTCTGACAGCTTAAGCTTTTAGAGTAAATGGTGGTTTGACAAATGGGCCCTTAGAGTTTTGGACCTAGAGTGGTGCTCCTAGATTTTGACAGGCCTGCCTGTGTAGGAAATCCAACAAATTTATAATGTGAACCTTAGGACCCTCTTAGTTGGGATAAACACATGTGGAATGCTTGAGCGTCAAGTACAGACAACTCAGTTCTAATTAGACAACTTCGACCCTAAGTGATAAAACCCTTCCTGTATTAGGAATGATGTGAAATCATCTAGCATAGAAGCATAGACTTTGGATCACAAGTAGTGGAATTACCGCTACTTATACATTGCGACTAGGCTACTGGTTAGACTAAGGAATGTAAAAGATTCATTATGCTAAGATAATTGAAAAAAAATAAATAAAATAAATAAATAAATAAATTTCGATAGTTGGCTTGATTAGGTTGGAGTGAGATCCCATCCTTTTGTTGAATCCCCTTAATACTTATAGGCTTCTTTAGTAACTCTCAAGAAGCTTGTTTGACGTAGAAACTATTCACCTGGGTGGCACAGCGGAAATGTGGTGGACCCTTGCCCCACTGGCCCAGGATCGAATGGAATTGATCCAGACTGTATGCAAAGATAAGTCACTAACTAGGACCTGAATCTTCTTTAAAATGTAAAGCAATTAGGTTCCAAGTATTAAACTAATCCGTATCAAAGAAAAGGCCTAATAATGAGTACGAGTTTAACTACTACCCTAGACATGAATTAAGATGAGGACTCTCCTAGACCAAGACCCAACGGGCAACCTTATGACTAAGAAATTTGAACCTTTCATTGATGGACAATTCCTAAGTTTTTAGAGTGATCGGACTACGGAGTTACTGAAATATACAACTGCGAAGCATTCGCGGCTTGACCCAATTCTCAATCCTAGGTGACAATGGACTCACTACTTTGATTGAGTAGAAGACCAGGATTCACCATGACTAGGACGGGATACGACGAGCCTTCTACCCTAGTTAGGTAGATGATCGATGTATCAGGATCAAGCCCACTATAACCGTCTTTCCGTGTTGGTCAAACAATGAAAACAGTTATCTTACTCTAAATAATTGGGAATTATCGTCAAGACTCCAAATAGGTAAAGAAATAAATTGTAACAAACCATCAGGGTATGAGAATTGGATAAAGAAATAAGTTTTAAGGGGGGTAGACTAAAATGAACCAAACTAGTATATGCCCTACCACGCGTAGAAACTCGAAATCAATAAAACTTAGGCACAAGAAATAATTAAATCTTTCTTTATTACACTTAGCCAATTTCGGAGACAAAATTTTGTTTTAAGGGGGGTAGATTGTAATAGCCTGGATAATTTCCAACCTAGAATTAGACTTCCTTATGCAATGGGCCGCTCCTAACACCTTATTAACTTGTCAGAACTGAATCCCACAGTCTAAAATCGCTTCTGAACCGTTTCCTTCACAAATCCAACCCTTCACCACCTTATTCTTTCAATTTTCCTAACTACTTTCACCCTAGACACTATCTTAAACCAGCTAAGTAGTATAACTTAGATCACATTATATACAAACTACAAAGGACTAAGTACCACCTCAGACAGAAATCTTATAGGACTAAATCCTTTAGAAATGAGACAAAGTAACTAAGTGCAAAACTAGATTAGCTACAAAATCCACTAGAATCGCTTTAAATACGATCTGCAAGACCCAAAACTTGTAGAATCATTGACGCTAGGTTACCCTAAAATTTCGGATCAAACTCATTACCCGACTGCTCTTGGGAGCACGTTGAAACTCCGTATCAGATCTGGACCGCACATCGGGAGTCCGAATAATACGAGGTTAAGGACTTAGGACCGCCTCGCTGGGCTTGACAACCATCTCGGAAATCAAATCCAGACAGTGTCCCACGGCTGTTCGCTTGAGTCCGGAGCGAGAGAGTATGAGAACACTTGTTTTCTTTACAAAATAAATATCTTGAATAGTAATCTGAGACTTGTCGCTTGCGGATCAGTTTTAAGCAACTAGACCGTCAGAATCAGACCAAATTACACCCTCGAATCAGGAGAAATTTCATACACATATCCATGTACTCGAAATCTCCGATCGAGATCTGCTGACCGTTGAACTGAAACTGGTCCGCCACGCGTGATCTGAGAACCCTACTGGAACGAAAACTTAATGAAACCTAGATCCATAGTTTGTGAGCTTAAGTCCGACCTTTGGCTCAAGGAGGCCCGCCAAAAGTCCTCCGTTGAGTTGAAACAGGTCCGCTTTGGTTATAACCTAAGTATACTTTGATCTGGAGTCTATTTCGGTGAGTTTTTAGGCTATATAAGGACCTTAAACCCTCTCTCAATGCAGCCATACGAATTTGAGAGAAACCCTAGAGAGAGAAGAGAGAAAAGAGAGAGAAAGTGTGGGAGATGTGGGAGAATCTCCCTGCCATGTTTCCCTGCCGCTCCACGAGCTCCACCACTCTGTTCTAATCACTTTCCCGGCGATTCCAGCTCCGTTTCTAGGTAAAAAAACCCTAACCCTAATCTGTTTGGGGTTGTATAGGTTGTAAGTTATGAAATAGCTAACCTATTTCATTCTATAGGTTACCAAACTGCCGTATACAGAAACTTAGCAATTCTGTCGACTCCGTTTCGATTCTACGATAAAAGGTGAGGACTTTAGGTGTATAGGTTATGGTTTTCAACGCTTTCAATGTCAGATAATGATAGATTCATGATCTGCATGCAATTGCACATGTACAAAGTGCTGTCTGTTTTCCATTTCGATTAAAGATGAAGAATATGGAATTTTACATACTCTAGGTATTTGTAGAAAGTACCGTATACGTATAAATTTTAGAAATGTGTTTGCCATTAATTTTTGTTGTATTAATATAATATATATGGATAAAATACTTAGTTGGTGAAAGGACTCGCCGTAATACATGATTTACTAATATACACTATGTATGTAGAAATAGTGTATTATAGAAAGTACCGTATACGTATAAATTTTGGAGATGTGTTTGCCATGATTATTTTTTGTATGAATATATTATATATGCGTAAAATACTTACTTGGCGAAAGGACTTGCCCTAATACATGTTTTGCTATTATACACTATGTATGTTGTAATAGTGTATTCTAAGTGTTTGTGAAAATGCTTGTGAGAGTAAGTGTGTGGATGATGATGCCTTAGGTAGGTGTTGAGATGGGATTCTCAACTACCTTAGAAACATGTATGATTTCCCCCATGTGGGTTGTTCACTTTAACCACTTATTTATGAAATATATGTGTTTGTATTCTTGTTTATATAGTGCTTCATAACATGCTTTATAACATGCTTTATAATATGCTTTATGATATGGTTGTTAATATGCTCAACTGATTGTATAATTTTATTTATGTAAGGCGTATGTTTAAATTCATGTTTATGTTGTATGATCCGTCATGGGTGATGGGGGAGTGGTGTAACGAATGCGTGTAACAGCCCTGGCAGCCCTAAACGGATAATACCAGACTTTGATTGTATGATTTGAATCTTGATCCACTACTGCTTTATCTATCTGCAATTGATTATATTTGGTGCTATGATTATAGTCCAGACAATCGGTACCAGAATTGAATTCGTGGTTGTGATTCATTTACCACGTGAGATGTGTTCGACGAACTCGAGTCGTACTCCGGTTGGTGATAGTGGTTGGCCACTCGAAGTGCTTATGCACTTCATGTCATTCAACTTGTTGTGCACTCGAGCTAGCCGAGCTCATCAAGTAACCCAATCTGTCTAATGTATGTTCACCATGTTTGGACGCTACAGCTTGAACCTAGGGTATCAAACTTACTAGTGAAATCCCTTTTAACCATGGTACCTCGATCCGCTAAGACTCATGAGCCAGGCATGGTGGTATGGGACACTGTGGTCGAGCTGTCAGCCTACACTAGGGCCACGTGCCTCCCCGTAGTGACCAATGAGCAACCAGACTCGTGAGCCGATTATGGTGGTATGAGACACTATATTCGTGCTGTCGGCCTACATTGATAAGGTGATGGGGGAGCGGTGTAACCTTTATGCGTAACAGCCCTGACAACCCTTTGTAGTGACCTCGAGCATACTTTGAAATCGCGGTGAGCCTTTGAGTTTTGCCACGATGTATGGAGTATGAACTAGGCCTGTTTCTATATAGTGATGAATCATTAAAGAGGTGATGGGGGAGTGGTGTAACCTTTGTGCGTAACAGCCCTGGCAGCCTTTGCTGTGACCTAGAAAACACACCATCGTCTGAGATTAATTAGGATTGACGACCCTAGAATGGATCATGTTTGGGAATGATGCAAGAGAGGTACCTTAGTTTCCCAATCCTGCTATTTGAAATGGACTAATAAATACTCGGTAATCATGCTCATTAAGCATTGCATGTGCCTGGAAGATGTGGAGCACTGAGGGATGAAAGCATGCCGCGAACGTGAGATGGTGTCGCACGAGGGAGGGTGTGGTGAGGGCATACATCATGACTGCATTCATACTTGCATTAATAAGAGTAGTTAGGAGTGTTTGATTTTACTGCTTGACTAAATTGATAACATGTTAACCTATCCTTTATTGTTCCACTGAGTTGATCACTCACTCCTACCTTACGGGACGGTGTTTGCAACACTAACCAGATTTGTTGAGTTTCAGGTGATAACGATGCTTATGAAGCAGAGCCGGACTACTACTATGATGTTGAGGAGGAGTTCTCCTATATATAACCCTCTGACAGGTCTATGAAGACCTAGTAATGTATTGACGAGGCTATGGTACTTGGGATAGAAGACATTACACTTCTTCACATTTGGTAAATTTTAGAATTGTACTTGTAATTATTTAACCTGGTAACTTTATCACACTCTGGAGACTCACCACAGTTTTTATATTTTATATGTTTATCACAGTCTTCCGCTTGCAATTTAACTGTCTCTGGAGTATGATATGTTGTTTTGGCTTAATCTCACTCATGTTTAATGCACGAATACAGTCAACATTCAATCATCATTCATTTTATTGCATAAGTGATGTTCTGGAACTCGGGAGTTGAGTTTATGCTCGACCCTTGATTTTCGGGATGTTACAGCCGAGCTCTAAAAAAATAAAATGACCAGCTACGCATAAGACCAATCATTTTCGTCATTCGGGCAGCAGTGAGAAGCTAGTGGCCCTAAAAAGCTTGTGAAGGCCAACATATGCATACCCATGCGAACAGCGGATGAATTCTACGACTAAAAGCCCTAAAAGGCCAAAAAGTCCTCAACGACCAGTCATGCATGAGACCAATGCCGCATATATAGCTTTCCGATAGCGTCACGGGAAACGAATGAAAATGTCTTCCCGTGAATGGGTCTGACCTTGCAGGTGAAGAAAACACGGGTTGTAGTGTGAGCTCTTTGGCCATGTCCATAGATAGGCCAATCATGTGTAAGACCCCCAGATTTCTAGCTAGCTTTCAGTAGTAACTCATGAGGAAGGGCCTAAACCTACTCAATGATGGACTAACGGCCCTAGATTTGGTACCCCAAAGGTCGCCTTGTGCGCCCCGTGAACTATAAAGAGTTACTACGATCAACCCTGTGCGTAAATCCAACCGATTTCACGGCCCCGGTAGTTTCACTAGGCCCCTCTGATGGATCACGATTTCTGAACTCACCAGGCTGTGAGAAGTCTAGTGAACTCCTAAGAGTTAGAGAGACCATCACATGACACCCGACTCTACTACTCAAGAGTCTAAAAAACTGCGTGGCTCCACTACTTAAGAGGATAAACTATGTGTGATTATCTGACTAAACTAAAACTTAGTACCACTAATTAAGACAGAAATCATATAAAAAATCCCTTACTAACAAGTCATAAGGGAATACCTTAAAAAAGGGGAGGTATAACACATCAATCAGAATATCACATAAACAGACAAGAGAACCATCAAAAAATATCATAAAATCCTTGTATTACTTGTAACAACAAATATATATATATATATATATATATATATATATATATATATCAAAGTTTTACATCTCATAGTTCTCCGGTTATGCCTAATGCTGCTAAGTATTGTTGTAAAATTTCTTAAAGATTAACTTGAGCAGCTTCATGTTCCAGTCCGACATTTGAAAGAATTCAGGTAGGATCCTGGATACCAGCTAGTTTTTCTTCCAAGGAGGCAATTAGTTCTTCATTCTTAGCCAATTCAGATCTTTCAGCATCCACGGAATGAAGGCTACATTGCATCTTTTTTTGTACTCTTTTAATGTTTAGATCTTCCTCCAGACCTTGCTTCTCCAACTAAGTGATTTCTTGCTTTAAAAGAGTAATACAATTCTGAATAGTTGTCTTGTTATCAACAAAAATCTTTAGTTGCTCTCGCAAAGATAGTTGTTCTTATTCGTGATGACAGACAATGGGAGCAATCTAAGAAACCTTCTCCTTAGAGTATGCAAGCTGCTTCTTGTACTCTAAAATTTCGGGCGGGACAATCGTAGTTTCAGTTGATGACAAAACAATTATTGAATTATGAAATCTTAGGAGAGCATCATGTATGGAAGAAACGTTAACTTTAGCTATCCATGCAACACTATCCAAAACATCTAAAGCAATAGCCAGATTTGAGCATTAATCAGGATCTTTGAACATCTCAACAATAGCTAATATGGAATTCCTAATCAACGCCAATTTATATGCAGAAATCTTCTCTAGGGATAGCACATTTGATAAAATCCCAATAGAACTAGAACTTGCCGTGCCACTTTGAGGTAAATTCCCTATTAAGAAATAAGAAATATAAAGTTATAACAAAACTATAAGTGTAGATAGTATGGAAAGTGTGAATGAAGAAAAGGATATACCTTCTACTGGTACTGGAACAGTGAGAGGTTGCGTCTCTCTAGCAAGAGGGGGATTATGTTCTACCATCTCAGTAAAAGCAGGTTGGGTATAGGCTATACGGATCATAAGACGGGGTGAGGAAGATCATGGAGTGAATGTCACCGATTTACTGTCTCGGTTTCGTTGGCTGCAAAATGCCTTCCAGTAATCTTGGTTCCCTGAACGACCAAGACTCTGTATAGGCTAGTCTTTCTCCATCCAAATGATCCCTAGGCTCGCAATTCAACATGGAATGGTGACGATGGATGCTGACTGGAATCACCATGATACCTTGCTTGTAAGGGTTGTCAAACTTTATGAAACCCTCGATCCCACGAACTGACTCTTATGTAATTTCTTTCGGTTGTGCTCAATTTTCTCCTGAAATTCTTGAGCCTTGTTCCAGCTATTCTTCCTCAGTCGAGAAGGGAGCGGAGTATCTTCCCTGGCAGGAGGCTTCTGGCTGATAGTCTGATGATGTGCTATTGTCTTCAGCCACTACTCCCAGTCGTATTCACGAACATGTTTAGGAGGTCTTTCAAGATCGCCCATTGCAATGGCTCTGTGGATGGGGGATGGTAGTGTGTTAATGCGTTCAGTGAAGTCGAAAGTAGGGAGCACTGGCTCCTTAATGTAGGCAGGGCGCGTAGTGGTTGTTTTAAAGCGCTTGTGCGAAGGTTAGATGGGAGATGATGGAGATTCTGTGGCTTAAAAAGATGTAGGGTTTGATAATTCTTGGTGATAAGTTTGATCAGTGGAAGGATTGACAGGAATGTAGGTTCTTTTTGTGCGGGCCATAGTGAAATGTAGGGGTTCAGAAATTGGTTAAGTCCGAAAAATGGCCAAGTATCTGTTGTGCGGGTCACGCAACTGATGCTTTGTTGCACGGGCAGTTCAATGGAAAAATCTCTTGTGTGAACGTGAAGACGTTGCGTGGGTCGCGCAACTAATACTCCTTGCGTGGGGAAGAACAAGAGAAGCAGAGTTTCGTCGCAAAATGAAAAGTGAAGAAATGAAATACAGCCGACTATTTATAGGAAAATGGGCTGAGTACAGTACTTAGGCGGCCATTGCACGGGCCGCACAACATGTTCAAAAAATAAAATTTTTTATCCTAATTCTTTAATTTTTTACAAACAAAGAAAAGGATCAAGGGGGCATCTGTTGGAGCATAAAATAATGAAGAAAGATTGAAAAAGGAGAAGATCAAAAAAGAATTTGAAGAATGAGGAAGAAAGAAGAAGATCAAGCATCATGTTCAAGTAGTTGTGCGAGTCCCATAACCAGTAGCTGGTTGTGCGGATTGCGCAAACAACTTAATTCATTATACGGGCTGTGCAAAGGATTTCCTCCATTACTCATACCGGGTAACTAACTTCCCCATTGTGCGGGTCACGCAACCAAGATCAGATATAGATTGTTATGGACGGTCAGATCCGATTCAAGGTGGGCCCCATGGCATAAAAATCGAAGGTTTGCACTTGTGGGGGCCTATAAATACCCCACTACCCCTCTCATTTGGGATAGAGAAGAATTTTAGATGAGGAGCATAGCTCTGAAGGAAGACCGAAGGTGAGAAGGGGAAGCAGTTATTAGTTGCGCGGGTGGCGCAATCAACAACTTGTTGCGCGGGTCACGCAACTAGGCCATTATTTGGCCAGTTACAAAAAGGGCCGAAGTGCTACAGAAATCATTTAGTTTGATCTTCGTCGCTCCAAGCTCTCCTTTTCCAGAAGGGAAAAGCTCAAAGAAGGGGGAAAGATCGAATGATTAAATCAGCATAACATTCCTCCTAAGGAGATGACCAAAGAAGATGTCGAAATGCTGCCAAATTTGAGATTCGACATTCAAACTTTGTTAATTTTAATTCATGTATTTCAAATGATCTATCTTAGAATTAAGGGATATTAGAGGATGTAAATGAACTCAGCACTATTAATACAATGATTTTTTTCTATATTCTTTCGTTGTTATGTTCTAATAAGATAATTCCCCAAACCCAATGCATTTGTTTCTTATTCGAAACATTCGCTACAGAGGCCGATTGTGTGTTCTGGACGTGCTAGAGTTGCGTAGAGATCTGATTACTAAGGCACACCGATCGAGACTTACGATCCACTCAGGCTCCACAAAGATGTACAGAGATATGAGGAGACAATATTTCTGGTCTGGGATGAAATGCCAGATTGCTAGTTTTGGGGCTGAGTGTGACACTTGCCAGTGTGTCAAGGCCGACAACCAGAGACCCCTGGTCCATTGCAGCTGTTGAGCATTCCACTGTGGAAGTGGGAGCATGTGTCGACAGACATTATTATAAGTTTACTGAGGACTCAGCATAGTCATGGCGCCATCTGGGTTATTATCGATCGCCTGACGAAGTTGCCACATTTTATTCCGATGCGTGCGACCTGGACATTGGATCGACTTGTGAAGGTATTCATTGTGGAGATAGTGATACTGCATGACATTCCAGTTTCGATCATTTCTGACCGAGACCTCAGATTTATGTCTCAATTTTGGAGGAGCTTTTAGCAGGCAATGGGGGCTACTTTGTAGCTCAACACCGCTTATCATCTGCATACATATGGGCAGACCGAAAGGGTCAACCAGATCCTTGAGGATATGCTCAGAGCTTGCATGATCGACTTCACGGGTAGCTGGGATGAACATATGCGCTTGACCGAGTTCGCATACAACAACAGTTATTAGGTAACTATTAGCATGACTCCTTTTGAGGCACTATATGGTAAACTGTGTAGATCTCCTAGCTGTTGGACCGAGGTTGGAGATGGTCGTCTCCTAGGTCCCAAGCTTGTGCAGCAGACATCAGAGATTGTTAATATTATCAGGCAGAGGATGCGCACAGTTTAAAGCCGGCAGAAGAGTTTTTCTTATCGTCGGCATCAACCCCTTGAGTTTGCAGTTAGGGACATGGTATATCTCAAGGTCTCGCCTATGAAGGGCATGGTTCAGTTTGGAGCGAAGGGCAAGCTTGCCCCAAGATTCATTAGACCTTTAGAGATTACCGGGCTCATAGGCACTGTGGCCTACATGCTTGCCTTACCTTTAGATTTGTCCGAGATCCACGATGTATTCCATATATCGATGTTGCGGAAGTATGGGTCGGACATTGTTCTAGTGATTAATTGGTAGCCCTTTGAGGTCCGTGAGGATGTTTCTTACATTGAGTAGCCTATTCGTATCCTTGATCAGAAGGAGCAGGTTCTCAGGACCAAGGTCATTCCCCTGATGAAGGTGCAGTGGAGTCATCATTCGGAGGCCGAGGCATCTTGGGAGCGCGAAGCAGAGATTCGAGAGCACTATCCTCATTTGTTCGATGATCGATTGCTTGCATTGCTTGTATTGCCTTCTCTTACGATTGATCATTAAGATATATATGATGATGTTTAATCATTTTCGTTGTTCCGATTTTAGCAATTTCGATGATGAAATTTCTTTGTTGGTGGGGAGAGATGTGAGACCCTACCCGGGTATCCATTTCGTTCCTTTAGGTCCCGCGGTCCTACCAGTCGAATCCCAGAGACCAACGACCTATGGATAGCATTTGCAGTCATCCTTAAGTCCAGTCACGTAGACTAACCCCGGATAGACTCGAAACCTATGCCATTGCGACCGCATCGGCGCTACAGTTCTGACGCCGCATCTCATATGTAATTCTGACGTGTGCATCTTGACTTATCATCTGATCATTTTCATCCTTTCATCATGTGGTGGGACCCACTTAGCTAGCCTTTCACATTTTTCTATAATGGGCCCCACCTAACTCCTTTTTTGGAAAGCCTATCATGCCTACCCTAGCACCCTACCTACCCTACTTATTATAGCCTAGCTATAGGCCACCTAATCTAGAAAATCATCATTGGCCTTGGGTTCTACCCCCTATGTGCCATGATGACTTTGCTCTTCCCTAGCCTAGAGAACAATTATTACTTGGATATACCCCCCTCCCTCTCTCTCTCTCTCTCTCTCTCTCTCTCTCTCTCTCTCTCTCTCTCTCCTTTTCATACTCTCATCTCACCCTCTCCCCTATTCCAGAAACTCTCCTCCCTATTTCCCACTTAATCTAACATTCTAACCCCCATCTCAACCTGCTAAACTTCTCCATTGAAGCCCAGGACCTAGCTCTTGGAGTTTTGAAGGCTTCCTTGGAGGTGGGTGCTCCATGTAGATGTTTCTTCTTTCCTTCTTCTTCCTTTCCTTTTCTTACATGCATAGAAGCATGTAGGACACACCAATCCATGGTGGAGGTCCTACATGGCTCCTAGAACGAAGGCCATGGGCCTAAATCTTGTACATTTCCTTTCATGGTGGGCCATTCTCCATGGACCCACCATGATGCAATTCCTCTTTATTTTAACATCACATAGGTCATCTAGACCTTGCATGCATGGTGGGGATGGTGTCCCTACCCCTAGCAAATTTTCTTGCCTTGTAATAGCTTGCGTGTAATATATAAAGGTAGTGGATGGTGTAGATTGTAGGTGGAAGGTTCACGAGTGGTAGAACCTTCCACCAATGGCCGGATCTCTCACCTTCTCTCTCCCTTTCTCTCTATTTTCTTCTATTTATTTCTGGAGATGTGTGGCCCACTAAGGTGGTCAGCAACATCTCAGACCCATCAGGGAGATGGGACATCCAGGCCCACCTTGCTGGATGTCCAGGCCCACCATAACATGCATGGGTTGGGTGGCCTCCAAACATGGTTTTTCATGGAAGTTTTGGTGTACTAATGATCTGAAATTTTGCTAACCTATATAGGTAGACCCCACTTGATGGATCAGGGTATAAAACCCTTTGAATAATTTATATGGACCAAAATATGGACAACATATGTTGCTGTCCAGATTTCAGGCCCATCTGGAACATGAATTTTGAGCTAATATTTGGGACTGTTTGAATGCCTTTTTCTCCTAAATTTCTTTGGGGATTTTGTAGTGTGTGGACGCCACTTTGATGAGGAATGGGGCTCATATCATTTCCTCCATGATTGAGGCTCATGGGATGGGCCAAAGTGGGCCAACTGTCCAGAAATTTCTAGACAGTTCAGCAACATTGTATGTTAGAAATGAGCACTCTTACCTTGATTCTTGGAGTAAGTGGGCCACTCCAATGGACCCCACTTGCTATCCATATGTGGGACCATCCTTCCCACCTATTTTCCAGGGGTTTGGATAAGCTTAGGCCCACCCCATGTGGTGTTAAATATGGGACAACAGTAATTTTTGCACCACTAGATTTTCTGGATGTATTGCTGTCCATTTTAAAAAATAAAAAATACTTAGCATGTATAATAATTCTGAAACTAATTCATATGGTGGCCCGCCCTTGATGGGACCCACCTATCATAAAATTAGGCCATCTGGGCCATCCAAATTCTGGGTATAAGTGGCTGGACTAGCCACCTTGCTGGACATCTCAGGTTGCTGGATGTCCCACCGGCCCACCATGATGTAGCGTTTTCATCCATGTGTCCATCAATTATGTGGCCCACCTTGGTGTGGAACGTCCAAGATGGGGCCCACTTTAGCCTTTGGAGAGGGTTGGCGTCCAACCCATTAGATCGCCCAGGCCCATTGTGGGATGCCCATTATGGGCTGCTGCTGGACTTTTGGTTCAGTAATGTGGCCCACCTATTCCTTGTGTTGTTGGAGTACTCCCTATGTGGTGGGACCATTTGATTATGATGCCGGACCTCCCTGGACCCTTATTCCAATCAGAAGATTATCTTACTGGGCTATAGTAGGCCCAGATAGCTGGTGAACTAAAAATCCAACAAGGATTCTTATAAATGTGCATTATTTTTGGGCTGGGGTCTTAAGGGTGTGGGGCCCACCATATTGTGAGGATTTCATAGTGATACTTTCATGCCCTTGTTTTCGTAATTTGGGCTTAATTAATGCACTCTTGGGCCCATCATAGTTGGGTTATATGGGCATATATGTAACCAGATTTTTGGACTCCTTATCTAGAACTTTCTAGATAGGCCCAGTATATTCTTGGGCTGAATTCACCATAGTATTGTGTTGGGCTAGTGGGCTGGAATGGTGAATGGTTGGGCCATTGCTTGCCCACCAAATCAATTATATCCTTGGGCTAGGTTGTATGCCCAACTTGCTTATCTTGAATGAGAATTCTTGCCCATGTGTTGGAGTAATGGGCTACCCACTAGGCCCACCACAATGTATGATCTTGGTGGCCCTTATGTTTGGGCCCTAACCTTCCCTATGGGCCCATATTATTATGTGTGGATTGGGCTATGTTGCCTTTTGGACCTATGTGTTGGGTAGGCCTTAGACCATTTAATTAAGGCCAACATGGAAATGTATTTATGTTATAGCTGCTCATTTCTTATTTATGGTAATGTTTGGGCCTTGGGCCTTGATTCTTGATAGATTATTTATGGGTTACCTCCTTAGGACAAATAGTGGTTAAATGTCGACCTTTGTGGCCCTAAGGTAGTCCCACTTGCTTCTATGGGCGGTTAAAGGTCCACCATAGACCCCCTTGCTAGGCCCATTCTTATTATTTAGGCCCGTGCCATTGTCTACCTTAGCCATATGGGCTACCCCAAACTACTGGGCCCCCATTTGAAGTTGTGCCCCTTGTAGGATTTGTCTAAGTACCTAGACCTAGACCCTTTTTGGATAGGAGGATAGTACAACACCGTACATCACCACATGACATATCTTGCTCATCTTCATGACCTATATGCATCATTGTGTGCTTGGATGGAATTTTATTGGTGATAGTTGTGCCATTGGGCAGGATATTATGGCTTCCCCGAGGGATGAAGTTCCCCTCTTGAGCATTTGGATGCTTGGGGCTGATGTATGACTAGTTTGTTTAATTCATGCATTTGACATTGCATTGCACTGTCATATTTGCCCTTGCTTCATCAGGGCTGTAGCCTCCACAGGTTTATCGTGGATGGCCATGTTTGGACACCGAAAATATCACTTGAGCATATAGGGCACTTAGGATATCCTCGGGTGAAATCCCCTAGACCTTTATGGTACCAAGAAGATGCCTCAACGCCGATACCGAGTGGAAAACATGAGCACCTGAGTGACTTATACCATTAGGCTTTTGTCTCCCATTGTTGTGCGGTTGGTTGAGATGGGGTGTGGCCTTACCCGCCTAAGTGAGTAGGCTGAGTTTGACCAGCTCGTGAATGGGTCCGCTACCGTCAAGCCTTGCTGGTGATTAGCTGTCCACAAGTGGGTAGTGAGGTCTCTTATGCTTGTTAGACTATGCGGCTAGGAGAGCGGCAGTCGGCTGACAGTGTATTTGACCCCGGTGGTTTCCCTAGAGTGGAACTGTATGGATACGTGGACTGTATATGAGGACTGGCATGATCGCATTTGCACTTTGCATATGGCATTGGCTATGTAGGCCTCTTGTGTATCGCCTTGGTATGACGCCCAATACTCATATGTTGCATCGTATAGCCTTATGATGGCTTACTGCATTTATGCTTAGTATAACATACCCTAGGTATGGCTGTTGGTATTGATGGCATTCATGGTTCATGCCGCATTTCCACATTCTCTGATATTGCTTTCCCGGCACTGGTATTGTAACGCCCTGGAATTCGGGGGTCGAGTATGAACTCAACTCTCGAGTTCCAATGCATCACTTATGCAACATACACAATGATGGTTAAATGTTGTCTGAGTTAGAGCAATAAACATGAATGAGATTATACCAAAACAGTAATTCATACTCCAGTTCAATTGTATAAAGGCAAGCGGAAGACTGAAATTGTATATTTAAAGTATGTAAAGAACAAAATTTTTATGAACACTTGAGTATGAACACTAACTGAGTATTCATATACATATACTGTTTCTGAATCAAAATCAAAATACAATCTAAAAGATGAGTCCTGAAGTCCCCGCGATGCAGTCGGCCTAAGCATAGCCGTCAGAGTACTGCATAAATGAGAACTCATCCTGGTCCTCATCGAAATCGGGCTCTGGCTCCTGAACCGACGCGCCGCCTATACCTGTGACAGATTTTGGTTGGTGTTGCAAACACCGTCCCGTAATGTGGGAGTGATTAGCTGACTCAGTGGAACAATAAGGCATAGGTTAACATGTTATCAACTTAATTAAGCAGTAATGATAAAGCAGTACAATCAAACAAGTTTAACTACTCTTGTTAAATGCAAGTAAGAAATGACATGATGATGTATGCCCTTGCCAAACCACCCTCATGCAACAACATCTTACGTTCTCGAATGCATAATTCCCTCAGTACTCCACATCTACTAGGCACATGCGGTGCAATGATGCGCATGATTTCTGAGTTATTATTAGTCCGTTTCAAACAGCAATATTGGGAAACTAAGGTACCTCCCTTGTATCATTCCCAAACATGATCCATTTTAGGGTCGTCAGTCCTAGTTAATCTCATACGATATTATGGTTTGAGAGGCGTAGCAAAGGCATCACAAAGGGCTCGTCACCCGTCAGCATGGATACAGATCTCAACATATGCAGCTCAATTGTTGACCGTCAGCTCGAGTACAGGTCTCACCGTACTCGGCTCAACTCATACTCTAGTTGCTGTGAAAGACTCGTCGCCAATCACAGACCTTGGAGTATACTCGAAGATACTACAGAGGACTCGTCGCCCGTCAGCACGAGTACAGGTCTCACCGTACTCGGCTCTCGCCGTAAGTATCGACATCTCGAATACAGTGTCCCATACCACCGTATTCGGCTCACGAGTTTGGCTTGCTCAATGGTCACTACGGGGAGGCACATGGCCCCAGCATAGGTCGACAGCTCGGCCACGGTGTCCCATACCACCATGTCCGGCTCATGAGTCTTAGCGGATCGAGGTACCATGGTTAACGGGATTGCCACTGGTAAGTTTGATACCCTAGGTTCAAACAGTAATGACCAGACATGGTGAACACACATTCGACATATCGGGTTAATTGACGAGCTTGACTAGCTCCAGCGCACAACAAGTTAGGCGATACGAAGCGCAAAAGTACTCCGTGTGGCCAACCACTATCGCCAACCGAAATACGACTCGGGTTCGTCAGACACATCCATTGTGGCGACATGAATCTCAGCCACAATCTCAAGTCTGGTACCGAATGTTTGGACTATAGACATAGTCCCAAACTCAAACAGTTCTCATCAATAGCATGTGGAGTTAAGCATGATAAACAAAGTAACACAAATATGTTAGGAGGCATGTCATAAAGCATGTTATAAAGTATGTTATAAAGCATGATATAAAGCATGTTATAAAGCATGTAATAGAGCACTATACAGATAGGGATACAAATACATATACATCATATGTGAGTGGTTGTAGTAAACAACCACATGGAGGAAATTCTACATGTCTCTAAGGTAGTCGAGAATTCCATCTCAGCACCGACCTATGGTGCAAACATCCAAGCATTTACTCTCACAAGCATTTACACAAACACTTGGAGTACGCTATTTCAACATACATGACGTATATTAGTAAAACACGTATTAGGGCTATTCATTCGCTAAGCTAGCATTTTATCTGTGTATATCGTAATCATACAGCAAATAATCATGACAATTGTGTTTCCAAAATTTACACGTATACGATATTTCTAGAATACACAATTTCAACATACGTAGTATTTACAAGCAAACATGTATTACGGTGATTCTTTTCACTAAGAAATTAATTTATACGCACATAATATATTTATACAACAATTAATCATGACAAACACATCGCTAAAATATACACGTATACGGTACTTCTTATAATATCGTATTTCTACATACATGGTGTATATTAGTAAACATGTATTTAGGCGAACCCTTTCGCCAAATGAGTATTTTATCCATACATCATATATCCATACGACAAATAAACATGTCAAATACATTTCCATAAAAAATACGTATACGGTATTTTATACGAATACCTAGAGTATGTGAAATTCCAAATTCTACAATTCTAATTGAAATAGAAAACGGAAAGCACTTTGTACATGTGCAATTGCATACAGATCATGAATCTACCATTATCGGACATTGAAAGCACTGAAAACCGCAACCTATACACCTAAAGTCCTCACCTTGTCTCTTGGAATCTCAACGAATCAGCAAGGTTGGATGAGCTTCCGTATTCGGGAGTTTTCTAGCCTAAGGAGTGAAATCGGTTAGCTATTTCACTACCTATAGCCTATACACTTCAAATCAGACCTAGGGTTAGGGTTTCTCACCTTAAAATGGAGTTGATATCGCCAGGAAAGCGCCTGGAAAGAGGCGGTGCAGGCCGTGCGATGATTGAAAGCAGTAGGAGGAAGGTGCTCCCACAAATCCCAAGTTTTCTCTCTCTTTTCTCTCTCTCTCACTAGGGTTTTATCCCAAATTCGTATGGTTGTGGGATGGGCTGTTCTAAGGCCCTTTTATAGCCTAAAACCTCCCCAAAATAGACTCAGGTTCAAGGGTTACTGCTATTATAAGCATTTCGGCGATGTTCCACTCAAAGAGTGTTTTCGGTGGCCCCCTTAGAGCCAAACGTCGACTTAAGCTCACCGGTCATGGATCCCGTGGGATTATGTTTTCAACTCGATTGGATTCCCCGGATCACACGTGGTGGACCGCTTCGGTTCAACGGTCGGTGGGCCACGATCCGAAATTCCAAGTACATGTAAATGTTCTGAAATTTTTCCTAATCGAGGGTGTAATTTGGTGTGATTCGATGGTCGGTTGCTTATGCGATCCGCAACCGAATGGTGCCGATCACTATTCCAGATATTTATTTTGTAAAGGAAAGAGTGATTTTCACACTCCCTCACTCCGGACTCAAGCGAATAGCCGTGGGACATCGACTGGACCTGATTTCCGAGATGGTTATCGAGCCCAGTGAGGTGGTCCTAAGTCCTTAACTTTGCGTTAAGCGGATTTTCGATGTGCGGTCTAGACCTAATACGAAGTTTCAAGTCATTCCCGAGAATAGCCGGGTAATGAGTTTGATCCTAATCTTTAGGGTAACCTAGCGTCAATGATTCTACAAGTTTTGGGTCTTGCAGATCATATTTAAAGCGATCCCAACGGATTTCATGGCTAATCGAGTTTAGCACTTAGTTAACTTTGTTAAATTTCTAAAGGATTTAATCCTAATTGATTTCTAGTCGAGGTGGTACTCGAGCCAAAGTACAGAAATTTTCGGGTCGTTACAATCTACCCCCCTTAAACAAAAATTTCGTCCTCGAAATTTATACCTTTTCATATTCCTCGAGAATTTGAGGGTAGTTCTTCCTGACCTCGGCCTCAGTCTCCCAAGTAGCTTCCTCCTCGGAATGATGTGTCCATAGTACCTTCACAAGCGGAATAACCTTGCTACGCAGTACCTGCTCCTTCCTGTCAAGGATACGCGTCGGGCGCAACTCATACGTAGCATCCTCGCTCAGCTGTACCTGCTCCCATCTGATGATATGCGAAGGATCAGGAACGTACTTCTTCAGCATAGATACATGAAATACGTTGTGTACAGATGCAAGTGGTGTGGGCAAAGCGAGACGATACGCCACATCACCCACTAGATCCAATATCTGAAATGGACCGATAAATCTCGGTGTGAGCTTCCCCTTCTTCACAAACCGAAGGACTCCCTTCATAGGGGAAACTCGAAGGAACACATGATCCCTGACCTCGAACTCAAGCGGTCGCCGCCTTGTATCGGTGTAACTCTTCTGCCTGCTCTGTGCGTAAGTAGTCGACGCCTGATAATGTCGACCTTCTCTGTAGTCGCCTGTACCAACTCCGGGCCAATCAGACTACGCTCGCCAACCTCAGCCCAACAGTGCAGTGCTCTACAAGGACGACCATATAGGGCCTCATATGGCGCCATGCCAATAGTCGCCTAGAAGCTGTTGTTGTAAGCGAACTCTGCGTACGGAAGACAATCATCCCAGCTATCCTTGAAGTCCAACACACATGCCTGCAAAATATCCTCCAGAATCTGATTCACCCGCTCGCGTGCGCCCATCAGTCTGAGGATGAAACACCGTACTGAACTTCAAATTCACACCCATCGCTTCCTGGATACGAGTCCAGAAGATAGATATGAACTGAGTGTCTCTGTCTGACACGATCTCTAATGGAACTCCATGCAGACGGACGATCTCCCGGATGTACAATCTAGCCAGCTCGTCTGGAGAGTTCGTAACTCGATAGGGAGGAAATGGGCCGATTTGGTCAACCGGTCCACAATCACCCAAATGGAATCGTGTCCCTTCCTCGTCTTCGGCAGCCCTGATATGAAATCCATGGAGATGAAGTCCCACTTCCACTCCGCTATGGGCATGGGCTGAAGCAGTTCAGGAGGTCGGCGATGTTCTGCCTTGACCTGCTGGCACATCAGACATCGAGACACATATTCAGCGATGTGGGCCTTCATGTTATCCCACCAATACGTCTGTCTCATATCCCAGTACATCTTTATGCTACCAGGATACATCGCAAGCTTCGAGTTATGGGTAGACTCGAGAAGCTCGCGTCGCAAGTCAGGCACATCAGGAATGCATAGGCAGCCACGGAATCATAGACCCCCATCAGAACCAACTCTCCACTCAGAGTCCTCGGTGTCGCTAGCTTGCTCTCGAAGCTCAGACAGCCGCATATCGCCCTCTTGGGCCTCAACAATCCTGTCGTCAATAAGTGGCCGCGCCCGAACGTGCGCAACACACTCAAATGGCTCCTCCACAGTGAGTCTCTGCTCGAAGTCCCGTACGAACTCGACCATGTCCCACTCAGCTATCATCAATGGTGCCGCAAATGTTATCGCCTTCTTGCGGCTCAACGCGTCTGCCACAAGGTTCGCCTTGCCAGGATGGTAGGAAACCTCGAACTTGAAGTCCTTCAAAGTCTCCATCCATCGGCGTTGTCTCATATTCAAGTCTCGCTGTGTGAATATGTACTTAAGGCTCTTGTGGTCGCAGAAAAGCTCGAACTCCTCTCCGTAGAGGTAATGTCTCCAGAGCTTCAATGCAAAGATGACGGCTGCCAACTCCAGGTCATGTGTAGGGTAATTCTCCTCGTGCTTCCTTAATTGTCTCGAGGCATACGAAATCACCCTATCCTTCTGCATCAGGACACAACCCAAACCAACGCGAGACGCGTCAGTATATATCGTGTATTTCTCCCCTTGCTCTGGCAATACTAGCACAGGGGCGGACATCAACTTGTCCTTCAGCTCCTTAAAAGCTGCCTCCGCCTTCTCATTCTAGGCGAACTTTAAGTCCTTCCGGGTCAACTGAGATAATGGCCTGGCAATCTTCGAGAAGTCCCGAATGAAGCGCCTGTAATACCCAACCAGACCAAGGAAACTCCTTACCTCGGTAACCGATTTAGGCTGCTGCCAATCCTGAACTGCGGCTACCTTAGCAAGGTCCACTGTTATCCCATCCTTGGACACTACATGTCCGAGGAACTTGACTTCCTCCTGCCAGAAGTCACACTTCTTGTACTATGCGAACAACTGGTTCTTCTCCAGCGTACCCAACACCGCTCTCAAGTGCTCCTCGTACTCCTCCCGACTCGTAGAGTATATCAAAATATCATCAATAAAGACAATGACGAATCGGTACAGGAAGGGCCGAAATACCCGATTCATCATATCCATGAACACGGCTGGTGCGTTCGTAAGGCCGAACGACATCACCAGAAACTCATAGTGCCCAAAGCACGTTCTGAAGGCTGTCTTCTGCCCGTCCTCATCTCTCACGCGTAACTGGTGGTAACCCGACTGAGATCAATCTTCGAGAAATACTTCGCCCCTCTCAACTGATCGAACAGATCATCTATCCTGGGCAAAGGATACTTGTTCTTCACCGTGACCTGCTTCAACCTACGGTAATAAATATATAACCGTAGCGACCCATCCTTCTTCTTCACAAATAGCACAGGTGCTCCCCAAGGAGACACACTAGGTTGTATAAAACCCTTCTCTACAAGCTCGTCAATCTGTTTCCGCAGCTCCTCCATCTCACATGGAGGCATACGATAAGTCGGCAATGAGATGGGCGTCGCACCAGGCGTAAGATCAATCGTAAAATCAATCTCGCGTCGAGGAGGTAAACTAGGGATAGTCTTAAACACACCAACAAATTCCCGAACCACCGGCATACCCTCCAATGTCAGACCATCAATCGGCACAAGTAAAGCAGCATAACAATCAACACGGCAGGGCCAACTGACCTACACTAGAAACGTGAAAGCTATGCCATCAGGTCCATAGGCAGTCACGATCCGAGTATCGCAATTTATCTCCGCCCTCATCTTGGCGAGCCAATCCATACTAAGGATAACGTCGTAGTGCCATAGTGGAGCAACAATGAGGTCGACGAGCACTGTGCTGCTACCCAAAACTATCGAGCAACCCTCGCATAACCGTGTGACATCCGAGAAGGTCCCAGTGGCCGTAGTGAGTCTCGTTCCCTTAGTGGGAATAGTATGCAAAGATAGACGTTTAACCGCCCCACAAGAAATAATAGAAGTAGTGGACCCAGTGTCCACCAATAAGGAAACAGAAGTACCATGAATGTAAGCTGTACCCTCAAAAGTCATCGGTGCCGAAATCGACGTCTCAGGTGCCTCAGCCACAAGCGTATGAACGCGCGCCTGCTGGCGACGGTTGGTACCGAGGAGCCAAGGGTATTTGTGGCGGCTCGAGCGCGACACAGGAGGTCGGAAGGAAGGATGTGCAGGAGCAGTCTGTAGCGGTGAAGCTGATATGGCCTGTGAGTAAGGGCGATCCAACCTCTGCGGTGGTGCAAATCCGCTAGCCCTCATACGCGAGAAGCAACTCTCAGCAGGATGTCCCGGTTTCCCGCAATACGTGCAGGTCACAATCGGGCATCTCACAGGAACTACTGGTGTCGCGGCCCCATCATCAGATCTTCTTCAGGAATGGGCTAGCCTACTCGGACCAGCATCATCAACTGCGGTCTTCCTCTTTCCCATGAGAGATAGGATGGAGGAAATGGAGAAAATAATCGCTACCACACTAAAGAGGGCCATGAAAAAAATGATAAAATAGGGAAAAGGAACTGATTTCTTTGATCTTCCACAAGCAACGGTTCCAATAGGTGTAGAAGAGACACTAGGGGTAGGAAATGGAGGAGGAACAAAAAGAAAATGGAATGGGTTAGGAGATTACCCGATTTTAAGCTCCAAATGGGGGATATGAGAGCTCCAACATGAGAAAAAGGAAAAAGGAGGAGGCTAGGGCTGTTGTGGACGGTTGGAGTGTGTGGGTTATGGAAGAAAATGGAGGATTGCAAGGTTTAGGGGGATGGGTTGAGAGAAAAATCGGAAATGGGGGTTTGGGGTGTTTGGAAGGGGTGAAATGAGAGAGAGGGGTGCTCCAACCCCTAAAATCCCAAACCCCATGCTATTTCGCATGTGCCAGGGGGTAGGGGAGGTCGGGCCGACCAATCCCATGCCCAGCCCCACTTCAGATGGGCCACCGGACCGCGGTTCACCGCCGTGACCGCAGCTCCTTGGCCGGCGCCGCCGAGGTGGGACCCTGTTTGCCATGTTCCCAAGGTGCTAAATGCACCTTGGTTCGACCCTGCGTCTTAATATATTTAGGTGGGGAGGCCCCCGACTCATTTCAGCTCCAAAACGGGTGGTTCCGAGAAATTTCTGATCTAGACTGATTTTTTTGATTTTTTAGCAACTGGATTGGGTGGATAGGAATCTAGACACATGTCAATAGGGTCTAGAAGTAATTTGGGATCCATAAGTGTGGTCGGGATCCAGTACGAACTCGATCAAAATGTCCATTTTCAATGAACTTCGCCGAACGGCGAAATCGGGAGACCCTAAGACTGTTTCTATATTTTTGCGCACCCTCCTAGGTTGTAATGCGTCAGCGTACGTAGTGGGGACATAACTCAGTTCCGGTTTAATCAAAATCATGCTCTGATACTAACTTGTAATGCCCTAGAATTTGGGGGTCGAGTATGAACTCAACTCCCGAGTTCCAACGCATCACTTATGCAACATACACAATGATGGTTAAATGTTGTCTGAGTTAGAGCAATAAACATGAATGAGATTATACCAAAACAGTAATTCATACTCCATTCAATTGTATAAAGGCAAGCGGAAGACTGAAATTGTATATTTAAAGTATGTAAAGAACAAAATTTTTATGAACACCTGAGTATGAACACTAACTGAGTATCCATATACATATACTGTTTCTGAATCAAAATCAAAATACAATCTAAAAGATGAGTCCTGAAGTCCTCACGATGCAGTCGGCGTAAGCATAGCCGTCAGAGTACTGCATAAATGAGAACTCATCCTGGTCCTCGTCGAAATCGGGCTCCGGCTCCTGAACCGACGCGCCACCTATACCTGTGACAGAGTCTGGTTGGTGTTGCAAACACCGTCCCGTAACGTGGGAGTGAGTAGCTAACTCAATGGAACAATAAGGCATAGGTTAACATGTTATCAACTTAATCAAGCAGTAATGATAAAGCGGTACAATCAAACAAGTTTAACTACTCTTGTTAAATGCAAGTATGAAATGACATGATGATGTATGCCCTTGCCAAACCACCCTCATGTGACAACATCTTACGTTCGCGAATGCATAACTCCCTCAGTGCTCCACATCTACTAGGCACATGCGGTGCAATGATGCGCATGATTTTCGAGTTGTTATTAGTCCGTTTCAAACAGCAGTATTGGGAAACTAAGGTACCTCCCTTGTATCATTCCCAAACATGATCCATTCTAGGGTCGTCAGTCCTAGTTAATCTCATACGATATTATGGTTTGAGAGGCGTAGCGAAGGCATCACAAAGGGCTCGTCACCCGTCAGCACGGATACAGATCTCACCGTATGCGGCTCAATTGCTGACCGTCAGCTCGAGTACAGGTCTCACCGTACTCGGCTCAATCACTAGCCGTCAGCTCGAATACAGGTCTCACCGTACTCGGCTCTCGCCGTAAGTATCGACAGCTCGAATACAGTGTCCCATACCACCGTATTCGGCTCACGAGTTTGGGTTGCTCAATGGTCACTACGGGGAGGCACATGGCCCCAGCATAGGCCAACAGCTCGGCCACGGTGTCCCATACCACCATGTCCGGCTCATGAGTCTTAGCGGATCGAGGTACCATGGTTAACGGGATTGCCACTGGTAAGTTTGGTACCCTAGGTTCAAACAGTAATGACCAGACATGGTGAACACACATTCGACATATCGGGTTAATTGACGAGCCTGACTAGCTCCAGCGGACAACAAGTTGGGCGATATGAAGCGCAAAAGCACTCCGTGTGGCCAACAACTATCGCCAACCGAAGTACGACTCGGGTTCGTCAGACACTTCCATTGTGGCAACATGAATCTCAGCCACAATCTCAAGTCTGGTACCGAATGTTTGGACTATAGACATAGTCCCAAACTCAAACAGTTCTCATCAATAGCATGTGGAGTTAAGCATGATAAACAAAGTAACACAAATATGCTAGGAGGCATGTCATAAAGCATGTTATAAAGCATGATATAAAGCATGTTATAAAGCATGATATAAAGTATGTTATAAAGCATGTAATAGAGCACTATACAGATAGGGATACAAATACATATACATCATATGTGAGTGGTTGTAGTAAACAACCACATGGAGGAAATCCTACATGTCTTTAAGGTAGTTGAGAATTCCATCTCAGCACCGACCTACGGTGCAAACATCTAAGCATTTACTCTCACAAGCATTTACACAAATACTTAGAGTACGCTATTTCAACATACATGACGTATATTAGTAAAACAGGTATTAGGGCTATTCTTTCTCTAAGCTAGCATTTTATCTGCATATATCGTAATCATACAGCAAATAATCATGACAATTGCGTTTCCAAAATTTACACGTATACGATATTTCTAGAATACACAATTTCAACATACGTAGTATTTACAAGCGAACATGTATTACGGCGATTCTTTTCTCCAAGAAATTAATTTATACGCACATAATATATTTATACAACAATTAATCATGACAAACACATCGCTAAAATATACACGTATACGGTACTTCTTACAATACCGTATTTCTACATACATGGTGTATATTAGTAAACATGTATTTAGGCGAACCCTTTCGCCAAATGAGTATTTTATCCATACATCATATATCCATACGACAAATAAACATGTTAAATACATTTTCATAAAAAATATGTATACGGTATTTTATACGAATACCTAGAGTATGTGAAATTCCAAATTCTACAATTCTAATCGAAATAGAAAACGGAAAGCACTTTGTACATGTGCAATTGCATACAGGTCATGAATCTACCATTATCGGACATTGAAAGCGTTGAAAACCGCAACCTATACACCTAAAGTCCTCACCTTGTCTCTTGGAATCTCAACGAATCAGCAAGGTTGGATGAGCTTCCTTATTCGGGAGTTTTCTAGCCTAAGGAGTGAAATCGGTTAGCTATTTTACTACCTATAGCTTATACACTTCAAATCAGACCTAGGGCTAGGGTTTCTCACCTTAAAATGGAGTTGATATCACCGGAAAAGCGCCTGGAAAGAGGCGGTGCAGGCCGTACAATGATTGAAAGCAGTAGGAGGAAGGTGCTCCCACAAATCACAAGTCTTCTTTCTCTTTTCTCTCTCTCTCACTAGGGTTTTATCCCAAATTCGTATGGCTGTGGGAGGGGCTGTTCTAAGGCCCTTTTATAGCCTAAAACCTCCCCAAAATAGACTCAGGTTCAAGGGTTACTGCTATTATAAGCATTTCGGCGATGTTCCAGCTCAAAAGAGTGTTTCTGGTGGCTCCCCTTGAGCCAAACGTCAGACTTAAGCTCACCACTCATGGATCCACGTGGGATTGTGTTTTCAACTCGATCGGATTCCCAGATCACACGTGGCGGACCAGCTTCAGTTCAACGGTCAGTGGGCCACGATCCGAAATTCCAAGTACATGTAAATGTTCTGAAATTTTCCGATCCGAGGGTGTAATTTGGTGTGATTCGACGGTCAGTTGCTTATCTTGATCCGCAACCGAATGGTGCGAGATCACTATTCCGGATATTTATTTTGTAAAGGAAAGAGTGATTTTCACACTCCCTCACTCCGGACTCAAGCGAATAGCGAGTGGGACATCGGCGGACACGATTTCGAGATAGTTATCGAGCCCGGTGAGGCGGTCCTAAGTCCTTAACTTTGCATTATTCGGATTTCGATGTGCGGTCTAGACCTAATCACTGAAGTTTCAAGTCATTCCCGAGAATAGCCGGGTAATAAGTTTGATCCTAATCTTTAGGGTAACCTAGCGTCAATGATTCTACAAGTTTTGGGTCTTGCAGATCGTATTTAAAGTGATCCCAATGGATTTCATGGCTAATCGAGTTTAGCACTTAGTTAACTTTGTTAAATTTCTAAAGGATTTAATCCTAATTGATTTCTAGTCAAGGTGGTACTCGAGCCAAAGTACGGAAATTTACGGGTCGTTACAGGTATTATCACACATTTACACCACCCTCTAAGCTTTCTATAAGCTTATGCATGATTGATGCGTGCAGAAGATTCTAGGTAGCCGTAGTAGCTGAGGAGGAGTGTTGGAGCGTGCCGAGGACCTTTTGGAGTCACCATTATTCAGACCTTGTATTTCCCTTTAAGCACTGTACCTTGTATCAGTGTTTTAATTCTTAGTGGATTTTGTGATGTGTTCCCGTGGTTACTCTCTATGGTTACTATGTTATGATCTTGGGTATGCTCTTCATGAATCGAATTATGTTATAGAAATCCTCCTTATAGGATCTCAAGATCGGAACCTAGTGAATGGGTTCCAGGAGCAGAGAATGGGAAACTAGGGAGGGTGTCAGTGCCGGAATCGGCTATCGTGATTCTTGAGAGTTTCGGTCACCTAATCTGGGGTGTGATAAAACTATTTCCCTTTTCTTTGTAAGAGAAAGCTAAGACGTGGTTGCATTCACTACATCCTAGATCTATTGGCACATGGAATGATATGATATGGGAGTTCATAAAGAAATTTTTTCCACATCATAAAACGAACACCCTTAGAAAGTCAATCATGAAATTCGCCCAAACGGAGGATGAAACATTCTTCCAATGTTGGGAGTAGTTCAAGGATCTTCTCAGTTCATGCCCACAACATGGTTTTGAAATGTGGCGCATTACACACTTTTTCTATGATAGATTGACATCTTCCATGCGTCAATTGGTTGAGACAATGTGCAATGGGGAATTCATGAATAAAAATGTCGATAATGTGTGGGACTACTTGTAGACTTGCTGAAAACGCACAATCATGGGACACTTACCTAAAATCAAGCACCACTTCTAGGCCCACTCAATCAAAGGAGGGGTGGATTATACCTTCTGAAAGAGGATGATGATATCAATGCTAAAGTGTCTAATCTCATAAGGAAATTTGAGGCCATGGAATTAAAGAAAGATAAGGTTAAGGAAACTGTTTGCGGTATTTGTGCTTGCAACGTTCACACAACTAAAAATTGTCCAACAATACCTGCCTTTCAAGAGGTGTTGAATGAGCAATCTAATGCCGTGAATAATTACTAAAGACCTTTCAATGGACCTACCTCCAATACATACAATCCTAGTTGGAGAAATCATCCAAACTTCAGTTGGAGGAATGGACAAACTACTACTCAAGGATTTTTCAATCAAATTCCTAATCAAGTGAAACCTCAAGAGGATCCGGTTCTAAAACATATTCAAAACCAAGAGCTTATCACTCAGGGTATATTGCAAACCCTTCAAGACATTTCAAAGGCCATATAAGGACGTGAGACAAAAAATTCAATTGGGGAAAAGGGATTCTTCCAGCCTAACCTTTCCCCAATCCTAAACCACAATATGAAATAAGTAATTTAAGCTCTTCAAATCAGATGGAGCAAGCTAAATCTATCACCACTCTTAGGAGTGGGAAGACCATTGACAAATCTATTCCGGTTAGGGCTGAAAAGCCTAAGGACCTGGAAGAGGACAACAATGATAGACTTAACAATGTTCTGCAAGAATTAGAACTGGAGCTTCAAGGCAAGCCGCTTGCTCCATTTCCCCAACAGTTGGTTGCACCAAAACCTCTCTCTAACTCCCAGGATATTTTAGAGGTGTTAAAACAATTGAAGGTCAATATTCCTCTACTTGATGCGGTTAAACAAATACCTTCATATGCCAAATTTTTGAAAGACTTATATACGACCAAAAGATGATAAAATATTCAAAAGAGAATCTTCCTAACTGAGAAAGTGAGTGTCTTCTTAAAGCAAGATGTGCCATAGATATTCAAAGATCCCGGTAGCCCAACCATACCTTATGTAATCGGGAACTACCAAATTGAGCACGCACTTCTTGACTCAGGAGCGAGCGTAAATCTGATTCCTACTCAGTCTACAAATAGTTAGGTTTGGGTGAATTAAAACCTACTCAACCACGTTACAACTTGCTGATCACTCGAACCGAGAGGGATAATTGAGGATGTGTTGGTCTAGGTTAAAAGATTCTACTACCCTGTAGATTTTATCGGCCTGGATATGAAACTCATCAGTAACATGAGCACTTAGATTCCCGTCATTCCTGGTCGCCCATTCCTTTCCACTTCAAACACAATAATTAATTACAGGAATGGAGTCATGAGTATGTCTTTCAGGAATATGACATTGGAGTTAAACATCTTTTTCAACACAGGCAAACTGTTAGAGGATGATGACGATTTCCACGACATTAACATGATTAACTGTAACGCCCTGAAAATCGGGGGTCGAGCATAAACTTAACTCCCGAGTTCCAGAACATCACTTATGCAACAAAATGAATGATGATTGAATGTTGACTGTATTCGTGCATTGAACATGAGTGAGATTAAGCCAAAACAACATATCATACTCCGAGAGGCAGTTAATTTTGCAAGCGGAAGACTATGATAGATAGATAAAATATATAAACTATGATGAGTCTCGAGTGTGATAACATTACCGGAGTTAAATAAATACAAGTACGAGTTCTAAAATATACCAAATGTGTAAGTTTAATGTCTTCTATCCCCGGTACCACGGACCCCGACAATACGGCACTAGGTCTTGAGAGACCCGTCGAGAGGGTTACATGATAGGAGAACTCCTCCTCATCACCATAGAAGTAGTCGACTCTCGCTTCATAAGCATCGCCATCATCGAAATTCAACAAATCTGTTTGGTGTGTACAACACCGTCGTCCGTAACGTGGGAGTGAGTAGCTAACTCGGTGGAACAATAAGGCATAAGTTATCATGTTATCAATACGGTCAAGCGGTAATGATAAAGCGGTAAATCAAACACTCCTAGTTACTCGATTAATGCAAGTATGAATGCGGGTATGATGGATGCCCTCTCAGACATACTCCCTCATGCGACACCATCTCACGTTCGCGCATGCTTACATCCCACGATGCTCCACATCTTCCGGGCACATGCGATGCATGATGAGCATGATTCAAGTTTTTAATTAGTCCATTTCAAACGGCAGGATTGGGAAACTAAGGTACCTCCCTTGTATCATTCCCAAACATGATCCAATTTAGGGTCGTCGAGTCTAGTTAATATCGACGATGGTGTATTTTCTAGAGGTCACTGCGAGAGGTCGCTGTGACATTACACACAAAAGGTTGCACCACTCCCCCATCACCCCTTAAACGATTCATCACTATACAACTATACAGAAACAGGCCTAGTTCATACTCTATATATCGCGGCGAACCCTAAGGCACGCTGTAACTTCAGAATATGCTCGCGGTCACTACAAAGGGCTGCCAGGGCTGTTACGCACAAAGGTTGCACCACTCCCCCATCACCTTATCAATGTAGGCCGACAGCGCGAATATAGTGTCCCATACCACCACAATCGGCTCACGAGTTGAGTTGCTCCTTTGGTCCTACGGGAGGCACGTAGCCCGGCGTAGGCCGACGGCTCGACCACGGTGTCCCATACCACCATGCCCGGCTCATGAGTCTTAGCGGATCGAGGTACCATGGTTAAAAGGGTTTTCTTGGTAAGTTTGGTACCCTAGGTTCAAGCAGTAGCGACCAAACATGGTGAACATACATTAGACAAATCGGGTTACATGACGAGCTCGGCTAGCTCGAGCGCACAACAAGTTGAACGACATGAAGTGCATAAGCACTTTGCGTAGCCAACCACTATCGCCAACCGAAGTACGACTCGAGTTCGTCGAACACATCTCACGTGGCGACATGAAACTCAACCACGATCTCCAATCTAGTATCGATTGTCTGGACTATGATCATAGCCCCAAGCACAATCAATTGTCATCCATAGCATGTGGAATAAAGCATGATAAACAAAGTAACTCAAGCATGATAAATAAAGTAATTCAAACATGCTAGTAGGCATGTTATAAGCATATTATAGAGCATGATATAGAGCATGTTGTAAAGCACAACACAAGCATGAGTTTGTATATATTCAGTTTCTAATCACATAGCTATTCAAGGAAATCATACACATAGTTAAAGGAGTTGAGAATCATATCTCAACACCCTTAAACATTACAATTTACTAACTACTACTTATTCAGACATTTCAACAAACACTTTAAAAATACAGGAATCAACATACATGACATATGTTGATCAGAGAGGTATAAGGCCAAATCCTTTCACTAGGGAGTTACCCCAATCTTAACACACATACACCCATGACGGATAGTCATGGCAAAGCGAGAAACCAAGTTCCATATTCATTCGGTCATTTCCACAAACACTTGGGCCGCACATTTTAGCATATATAGTGTGTATTGGCCGTGGCGTGATTTAGGCAAATCCTTTCGTTAAAGGGGTATTGCCAATACAACAATCAATTATCCATGACAATTAGTCATGGCGAGCACGAATGAGAATTCTATACTCATTCGGTCATTTTCACAACACTTAGAATACACTATTACGACATACATGGTGTTTACAAGGGAGCTTGTAATACGGCGATTCCTTTCGCCAAGCTAGTATTTTATTCATATATTGTATGATCATATATTAAATAAGTATGTCAAACATTATTCCGAAAGAAATACGTATACGGTATTTCTAACATACACAATTTCAACATACGTCGCATTTACAAGTGAACATGTATTTTGGCGATTCCTTTCGCCAAACTAGTATTTTATTCATATATTGTATAATCATATATTAAATAAGTATGTCAAACATTATTCCAAAAGAAATACGTATACGGTATTTCTAACATACACAATTTCAACATATGTCGCATTTACAAGTGAACATGTATTTTGGCGATTCCTTTCGCCAAACTAGTATTTTATTCATATATTATATAATCATACATTAAATAAACATGTCAAACATTTATCCAAAAAAAAAATACGTATACGGTATTTCTACATTATACCTAGAATATGTGAAATTCCATATTTCACAACGTTAATCGAAACAGAAACGGAAAGCACTTTGTACATGTGCAATTGCATGCGAGATCATGAATCTACCATTATCTGACATTGAAAGCGTTGAAAACCGTAACTTATACACTTAAAGTCCTCACCTTTGCCTTTGGAAACGAAACGAATCAGCAAGGGTAGTAGAACTTCCGTATACGGGAGATTTCTAGCCTAAAGAGCGGAATCGATTAGCTTTCTCATAACCCACAACGATTCTATCTTAAAACAGGCCTAGGGTTAGGGTTTCTTACCTTCAAATGGGATGGATACTGCCGGGAAAGCGCCTAGAACAGGGCGGTGTAGGCCGAATAGCGGCGAGGAAAGAAGACCAGGGAATTCCTCCCACATCTCCCTCACTTTCTCTCTCTTTTCCCTCTCCCAAAACCAAATTCGTATGGCTGGAATGGGAGAGGGTTTAAGGTCCTTTTATAGTAAAAAATATTTCCAAAATAGACTCAGGTTCAAGGGTTACTGCTAATATAGGATATTCGTCACTTTTCCGGCTCAAATGAGTGTTCGGTGGCCCCCTTGAGCCAAACGTCGAGACTTAAGCTCACCACACATGGATCTATGTGGGATTACGTTTTGACTCGATCGGATTCCCCGGATCGCACGTGGCGGACCACTTTCGGTTCAACGGTCGGTGGGCCACGATCCAGAAATTCCAAGTACATGTAAATGTTCTGAAATTTTTCTTAATCCAGGGTGTAATTTGGTCGATTCGACGGTCGGGTTGCTTAATCCGACGCGTCAACGAATGATGCGAGATCACTATTCCGGATATTTATTTTGGATGGGAATAGTGTTTTCACACTCCTCGCTCCGGCCGAAACGAATGGCCGTGGAACATCGGATGGAGCTGACTTTTGAGATGATTGTTAAGCCCGGTGGGCGGTCCTAGTTCCTTAGCTTCGGGTTAATCGGACTCCCGATGTGCGATCTAGACCTAATCTGAGTTTCGTTTCATTCAGAGAGCGAGACGGAAATGAGTTTGGTTCTAAACTTTAGGATAACCTAGCGCCAATGATTCTACAAGTTTTGGGTCTTGCGGAACGTATTTAAAGCGATTAGAACGGATTTCGTAGCTAATCGGTTTCACACCTAGTTACTTTGTCTCATTTCTAAAGGATTTAGTCTAAGTGAATTAAGTCGAGGTGGTACTCAGGCCTTTGGAGTTTGTATATAAAGTGATCCAAGTTATACTACTTAGCTAGTTTAAGATAGTGTCTAGGGTGAAAGTTCTTAGAAAAATTGGAAGATCAAGGTGATGAAGGGTGAGATTTGTGAAGGAAATGAGTTCAAAGGCGGCTTTAGACTTTGGGATACAGTTCTGACAAGTTAATGAGGTATTAGGATCAACCCATTGCCTAAGGACATCTAATCCCAGGTTGGCAAAAATCCGGGGCGTTACAATCTACCCCCCTTAAAACAAAATTTCGTCCCCGAAATTGCCTAAGGGTAATAAGGAAAGATTTCTATTATTTCATTTGCCTAAGACTTATTGATTTCGAGTTCTACGCGTGGTAGGGTATATACTAGTCGGTTCCTTTTAGTCTACCCCCCTTAAAACTTAATTCTTCATCCATTTCTCATACCCTGATGGTTTGCTACAATTTATTTCTTTACCTATTTGGAGTCTCGACGACAATTCCCACAATTTAGAGTAAGATAGTTGTTTTCATTGTTTGACTAACACGGAGAGATGGTAATAGTGGGCTCGATCCCGATACATCGATCATCCACCGGGCCAGGGTAGGAAGCTCATCGTATCCCTTCCGATCCTGGTGGATCCTGGTCGTCCGCTCGTCAGCAGAGAGTCCATCGGTAGTCACCCAGGATTAGGAATTGGGTCAAGCCGCGAAAACTTCGCAGTTGTAGACGTCAGTAACTCCGTAGTCTGATCACTCTCTAAGAGTAGGGAATGTCCATAATTGAAAGGCTCAAATTGTCTATGTCTAAGGTTACCCTTTAGGTCTTAGTCTAAGAGAGTCCTTGATATTATCTATGTCCCAGGGGAGGGTGAATCAAATCTTACTAGATCATCCTAAAACATTTTCATAGTAGAACTTGTTAGGGCTTCTATAATGTGTGCATGTTAACGAGCACCGTTTCGATCCTGGGCCAGTGGGGTAGGATCCACCGCGTTTCCGCTGCGCCACCTAGGTCAAAGAGGTGTATTAGGTGACCTAACTAGAGCGGGTTCATCATGTCCTACCCCCCTTAAAATTTATTTTTTTTTTTTCGCCCTCAAGGCTCAAGATTTATGTCTTGCTCCGTATATCGGAACAAGGTGTAGTTTAGGATCTATCCTTGACATGAAATGGGATGCGATCTCCCACTACATTGGTCTTCTTTTCATCAATGTTGTGTATTATGGCATTGATACCTATGGGGATCGAGAGGAGTTAAAAATGATGGGTAATGTGGTTGATGTCAGGGGCAGGTGTGGGTTTGAGGCAAGATGCCCAATTCTACCAAGGGGTTTTTGTCACGGTCCAGACTTATCCTTATTTAATCATGTCTAGCTTAATAGGCATGCTATTTTTTTTTTGCATTCATAAGCACAATATGTATGCCGACATGGCATGTGATTTTGGACCTGATTCTTAACTGTCTGTTGCTCACTTGGGAAATTCCTTAGGCCTAAAAGGAAATATTTCTATTGGCTATATATTCTCACACTTCTCAAAGACAAAGTTATAAACTTTTGGTTGTAAGTGGTCAAGCCAACACGGAAGAAAGTTGCGTAGTGGGTCTGAGCCGGATACATAGACCTTCTACCTCGCGAAGACAGAAAATCATCGTATCAGTCCTTAATCTGGTGATCCCGACCTTTCCAGCGATCGAGCATAGGGTTCATTGGTCACTACCGGGATTGAGGATTCGATTCAAACCGCGAATACCTCGCTTATATGTAGTTTCTCTACTCCGTGTTCCTAGGTTGTACTAAGTCCTTGAGAAGAAAATTCTAAGGGATGTATTAATTGGACCTAACATTGAATCCAAGGGATATATAGGTTTCCTCTAATCGTGAATAGTTTCTACGTCAAACAAGCTCCCTAAGAGTTACTAAGGAAGCCTAAAGTATTAAGGGGATTCAACAACTAACGGAGTCTCGCTCCAACCTATTCAAACCAATTAACTACGTCTATCACTCAATTATCTTAACATTGTTAGTCGTTTACATTTCTTAGTCTAATCAGCAGCCTAGGCTCAACTTATGAGCAGCGATAATCCATTAGTTGTAATCTAAAGTCTATGCTTATACACCAGATGATTTTATACCCTTTCGAATAAAGAAATTATTTTATCGCCTAGGGTCAAAGTTGTCTCGATTAGAATTGAGTTATACGTACTTGACGCTCGAGCATTTCACACATGCTCACACCCGCCTAAGAAGATCCAGGGGTTTGTATTATTAATTTGTTGGATTTCCTATATGGAGTCTGTCGAAAACTAGGAGTATCGCTCTAGGTCCAAAGCGTAAGGGTCTATTCGGCCAATGGTCTTAAGTTGTAGTAAATGGATCATTTGCATTGCTAATCCCTCATCGGGATTGGGAGTGGCATGGTTGGTAGGAGGATTAATTTTATAGGCCTTGGAAAATGAGTCGGTGTTGGAAAAGTGTGAGATGGGATTTCCAAATCCCAGGATGAGGAATTTCTAAGTATAATTTGAAAGGAAAACACGGGATTTGCGTTTAACTACCTACATCCCAAACATAGTATGGATGATTAGGCCTCCAAGAAAATGGCCGTACACGCTCGGATAGAGCCATGGAAAATGAGGATAAGGGGAAATGGAGGGCTGGAGTTTTTGGTTCTCCACGGATTGGAGTCTCAACAGACGTCGTAGAGGCCCAATAGATAGGGTTTGAAGAAGGAAAATGAATAGATGGGATGGGTTGAGAGCTTACCCGAATTTGAGCTCCAAATGGGGCATGTAAGTGATCAAAAGAAAGAGAATGGAGAGGGTAGGAAGTAGGTTATGTTGTAAACGTTGGAAGAGGATGAGTTGGGCAGGAAATGATGAAATGAGCGATTAGAGGGAAGGTTTGAGAGGTAAAACAGCAAGTCGAAAGAGAAAGGTGGGCTTGGAGGGGCGTTTGAGAGAGAGGGGGCAAAAACGACGTGAAAAAGGGGTCCCCCAGAAAATTTGGTAGGCACCATACGGGCCTAGGGAAGTTCTACGCCTTTTCTGGTATTTCTAGTTGGTCTATTATTTTAATTATTTTTTTAGTAGTTCATCATCAAGTATACTTCATCTCTACCAAATTTCATTATATTTTGTCTTGTAGAAAAATTCTAAAAATTCTAGAAGCAGCAGCTGTCCAAACTAATAACTTTCGGACAGTTGACACAACGATCCATATTTAACTATATTAAATATTTTATTATATTTTTTACTTATTTTTATATGAAACTATACTTATCAAGCTTAAATCTGGCTTTTGAATCACCTAAATCGGAGTTATAACGAGGGAGATATGACTTTTTGAAATCGGACCAAAATCGCAGAAAATAAGTGGCCGAAAACGGGCCAGCAACGAACTGCGGCTCGACCGGGCCCGCTGGACCGCGGTCTACCGCGGTGGAACCGCGGTAACCGCGGTGGAACCGCGGTCCGCCTTGTCCGGCACCGCACCACCGCTGCTCGGTGGTGTTCTCCACCCTCCCAAGAGGCCAATGGTACCCCGGGTCAGCCCCGGGTCCCCCCGGATTGACGCGTGTGGCCCACGACTCCGTTTCGAGTCATTTCGGGTCAAATTGGGCGTATCTTGCAATCTGGAATGAGTTATCTGATATATAATATATGATTTTGGGGTAGAACGAGCTAATCTATCCAAATAACCTATTTAATTGGTTAGATTCCAAAGTTTGAATGGTCAAAAGTCTAATTTATACATATATTTACTATTTATAATAACTTTTTGTTTCAGTATTATTTTTCATCATTTATATGTTAGAATTTATATCTGGTATGAAAGGATTTAAAAAAAAATTGAAGAATGAAGTGGTGCAAGGAGAGGTTTTGAATGAATTGGGTAAAAAAGGGGTTTTAAGCTTTGGTGTTGTGGTTGACCCACAACCTAAGAACATTTATTTCTAGGGAATGACTCAAACCTATCAACTGATGACCTAGAGGCAATTCGAAATCGTTTCGTGCAATCATTGAGGCCTACAGGTCCAATCTCTACGGTTGGTCTCAACCAATTGTGTTATTTGACGAAATTAGAGAACCTAAGTCTGTTTCTACATTCCGTTGCTCCCTCCTAAGTCAGAGTGCGTCATAGTGCGTCGTGTGACCAGAACCCAGGTCCAGTTTAATCCAAATCATGCTCTGATACCATCTTGTAACGCCCTGAAAATCGGGGGTCGAGCATAAACTTAACTCCCGAGTTTCAGAACATCACTTATGCAACAAAATGAATGATGATTGAATGTTGACTGTATTCGTGCATTGAACATGAGTGAGATTAAGCCAAAACAACATATCATACTCCAGAGACAGTTAATTTTGCAAGCGGAAGACTATGATAGATAGATAAAATATATAAACTATGATGAGTCTCCAGAGTGTGATAACATTACCAGGTTAAATAAATACAAGTACAGTTCTAAAATATACCAAATGTGTAAGTTTAATGTCTTCTATCCCCAGTACCACAGCCCCGACAATACAGCACTAGGTCTTGAGAGACCGTCGAGAGGGTTACATGATAGGAGAACTCCTCCTCATCACCATAGAAGTAGTCGGCTCGCTTCATAAGCATCGCCATCATCTGAAATTCAACAAATCTGTTTGGTGTGTACAACACCGTCCCGTAACGTGGGAGTGAGTAGCTAACTCAGTGGAACAATAAGGCATAAGTTATCATGTTATCAATACAGTCAAGCGGTAATGATAAAGCAGTAAATCAAACACTCCTAGTTACTCTGATTAATGCAAGTATGAATGCAGCTATGATGGATGCCCTCTCCGACATACTCCCTCATGCGACACCATCTCACGTTCGCGCATGCTTACATCCCACAGTGCTCCACATCTTCCAGGCACATGCGATGCATGATGAGCATGATTACCGAGTTTTTAATGAGTCCATTTCAAACAGCAGGATTGGGAAACTAAGGTACCTCCCTTGTATCATTCCCAAACATGATCCAATCTAGGGTCGTCAGTCCTAGTTAATATCAGATGATGGTGTATTTTCTAGGTCACTGCGAGAGGTGCCAGGGGTGTTACGCACAAAGGTTGCACCACTCCCCCATCACCCCTTAAACGATTCATCACTATACAACTATACAGAAACAGGCCTAGTTCATACTCTATATATCGCGGCGAACCCTAAGGCACGCTGCAACTTCAGAATATGCTCGCGGTCACTACAAAGGGCTGCCAGGGCTGTTACGCACAAAGGTTGCACCACTCCCCCATCACCTTATCAATGTAGGCCGACAGCGCGAATATAGTGTCCCATACCACCATAATCGGCTCACGAGTTGAGTTGCTCACTGGTCACTACGGGGAGGCACGTAGCCCCAGCGTAGGCCGACAGCTCGACCACAGTGTCCCATACCACCATGCCCGGCTCATGAGTCTTAGCGGATCGAGGTACCATGGTTAAAAGGGTTTTCACTGGTAAGTTTGGTACCCTAGGTTCAAGCAGTAGCGACCAAACATGGTGAACATACATTAGACAAATCGGGTTACATGACGAGCTCGGCTAGCTCGAGCGCACAACAAGTTGAACGACATGAAGTGCATAAGCACTTTGCGTGGCCAACCACTATCACCAACCGAAGTACGACTCGAGTTCGTCGAACACATCTCACGTGGCGACATGAAACTCAACCACGATCTCCAATCTAGTACCGATTGTCTGGACTATGATCATAGCCCCAAGCACAATCAATTGTCATCCATAGCATGTGGAATAAAGCATGATAAACAAAGTAACTCAAGCATGATAAATAAAGTAATTCAAACATGCTAGTAGGCATGTTATAAGCATATTATAGAGCATGATATAGAGCATGTTGTAAAGCACAACACAAGCATGAGTTTGTATATATTCAGTTTCTAATCACATAGCTATTCAAGGAAATCATACACATAGTTAAAGGAGTTGAGAATCATATCTCAACACCCTTAAACATTACAATTTACTAACTACTACTTATTCAGACATTTCAACAAACACTTTAAAAATACAGGAATCAACATACATGACATATGTTGATCAGAGAGGTATAAGGCCAAATCCTTTCACTAGGGAGTTACCCCAATCTTAACACACATACACCCATGACGGATAGTCATGGCAAGCAGGAAACCAAGTTCCATATTCATTCAGTCATTTCCACAAACACTTGGGCCGCACATTTTAGCATATATAGTGTGTATTGGCCGTGGCGTGATTTAGGGCAAATCCTTTCGTTAAAGGGGGTATTGCCAATACAACAATCAATTATCCATGACAATTAGTCATGGCGAGCACGAATGAGAATTCTATACTCATTCAGTCATTTTCACAACACTTAGAATACACTATTACGACATACATGGTGTTTACAAGGGAGCTTGTAATACGGCGATTCCTTTCGCCAAGCTAGTATTTTATTCATATATTGTATGATCATATATTAAATAAGTATGTCAAACATTATTCCGAAAGAAATACGTATACGGTATTTCTAACATACACAATTTCAACATACGTCGCATTTACAAGTGAACATGTATTTTGGCGATTCCTTTCGCCAAACTAGTATTTTATTCATATATTGTATAATCATATATTAAATAAGTATGTCAAACATTATTCCAAAAGAAATACGTATACGGTATTTCTAACATACACAATTTCAACATACGTCGCATTTACAAGTGAACATGTATTTTGGCGATTCCTTTTGCCAAACTAGTATTTTATTCATATATTATATAATCATACATTAAATAAACATGTCAAACATTTATCCAAAAAAAATACGTATACGGTATTTCTACGTATACCTAGAATATGTGAAATTCCATATTTCACAACGTTAATCGAAACAGGAAACGGAAAGCACTTTGTACATGTGCAATTGCATGCAAGATAATGAATCTACCATTATCGACATTGAAAGCGTTGAAAACCGTAACTTATACACTTAAAGTCCTCACCTTTGCCTTTGGAAACGAAACGAATCAGCAAGGGTAGTAGAACTTCCGTATACGGGAGATTTCTAGCCTAAAGAGCGGAATCGATTAGCTTTCTCATAACCCACAACGATTCTATCTTAAATCAGGCCTAGGGTTAGGGTTTCTTACCTTCAAATGGGATGGAATCTTTAGGAAAGCGCTAGAAACGGGGCGGTGTAGGCCGAATAGCGCAGGAACAAAGCCGAGCGAGGAATTCCTCCCACATCTCCCTCACTTTCTCTCTCTTTTCCCTCTCCCAAAACCAAATTCGTATGGCTGGAATGGGAGAGGGTTTAAGGTCCTTTTATAGTCAAAAATATTCCCAAAATAGACTCAGGTTCAAGGGTTACTGCTAATATAGGATATTCGTCACTTTTCCAGCTCAAATGAGTGTTTCTGGTGGCCCCCCTTGAGCCAAACGTCAGACTTAAGCTCACCACACATGGATCTATGTGGGATTACGTTTTTGACTCGATCGGATTCCCAGATTGCACGTGGCGGACCACTTTCAATTCAACGGTCGGTGGGCCACGATCCGAAATTCCAAGTACATGTAAATGTTCTGAAATTTTTCTTAATCCGAGGGTGTAATTTGGTCGATTCGACGGTCGGGTTGCTTAATCTTGACGCGTCAACGAATGATGCGGATCACTATTCCGGATATTTATTTTGGATGGGAATAGTGTTTTTCACACTCCCTCGCTCCGAACCGAAACGAATGGCCGTGGAACATCGGATGGAGCGATTTTGAGATGATTGTTAAGCCCGGTGGGGCGGTCCTAGTTCCTTAGCCGGGTTAATCGGACTCCAGATGTGCGATCTAGACCTAATACTGAAGTTTCGTTTCATTCAGGAAGCGGACGGGAAATGAGTTTGGTTCTAAACTTTAGGATAACCTAGTGCCAATGATTCTACAAGTTTTGGGTCTTGCAGAAACGTATTTAAAGCGATTGAACGGATTTCGTAGCTAATCTGGTTTCACACCTAGTTACTTTGTCTCATTTCTAAAGGATTTAGTCCTAAGTGAATTCTGGTCGAGGTGGTACTCAGGCCTTTGGAGTTTGTATATAAAGTGATCCAAGTTATACTACTTAGCTAGTTTAAGATAGTGTCTAGGGTGAAAGTTCTTAGAAAAATTGGAAGATCAAGGTGATGAAGGGTGAGATTTGTGAAGGAAATGAGTTCAAAGGCGGCTTTAGACTTTGGGATACAGTTCTGACAAGTTAATGAGGTATTAGGATCAACCCATTGCCTAAGGACATCTAATCCCAGGTTGGCAAAAATCCGGGGCGTTACATTAACTCTTTCATGGAAGATAGAACACCTTTGACCTTATCCTCTAATCCTCTAGAGACGTGCTTGGCCCACTCTCATGATTTTGATTATGATATGATTAGGGAGATGGGTGTCATGCTTGATACTATACCGGTACTTGGGATTAACCCGTGGAGGCCACAATTTGAAGAGTTGCCCCAAATAGATTAAGTGCCTATACTGTTTAACCTGAAGGCAACGAAGCTTGACCTAAAACCTTTGCCCTCTAATTTAAAATATATGTATTTAAGTCAAGATGAGACATACCCGGTGGTGATCTCTTCCCACTTTGAGTAAGAATAGGAGAGTATGCTCATATCTACTCTCATTGAGTATAAGGGAGCCCTTAGATGGATGATTGCGGACCTCAAGGGAATTGACCCTTTGATTTGTACTCATCACATTTATCTCAAGGATAATGCGAAGACCTCACGACGATCACAATGTAGACTACATCCAAACATGAAGGAAGTTATTAAAGCCGAAGTTCTCAAACTATTGGAAGTAGGTATCATATACCCTATATCCGATAGTTAATGGGTGAGTCCAACTCAGGTGGTTCCTAAGAAGTCCGGAATCACCATGGTAGCCAATGCCAACAATGAACTCGTGCCAACTAGAGTTACTACTGGTTGGAGAATGTTCATTGACTACACGAAATTGAATACTATTACGATAAAGCACCACTTCCCTTTGCCCTTGCTAGCTGGTCATTCCTATTATTATTTCCTTGACGGATATTTGGGCTACAACCAGATAGAGATAGCCCTTGAAGATCAAGAAAAGACTACGTTTACATGTCCCTACGAACCTTTGCTTACCGAAGGATGCAATTCAGACTATGTAATGCCCCTGCCACTTTTCAATGATGCATGATGAGTATTTTTTCTAATATTGTGGGGAAATATCTAGAGGTCTTCATGTACGACTTCTTTATCTTCGGTCCATCTTTCAGCGATTGCTTAAAGAATCTTGAATGTGTGCTGAAAAGATGTAAAGAAAAGAATTTGGTACTCAATTGGGAGAAGGGTCATTTCATGGTTCGTAAGGAAATTGTCCTTAAACATATCATCTCGTCCAAAGGAATTGAGGTAGATAAGGTAAAAATCAATCTTATCACTAACCTACCTCCCCCTAAGAACATACGAGACATGCGATCCTTTTTAGGACACGCCGAGTTTTACAGAAGATTCATAAAGGACTTTAGTCTCCTCTCTTGTCCTTTATGTAATCTACTTCAAAATGATGTACCATACGAGTGGACTGAGCAATGTCAGGAAGCTTTTACGAAGCTTAAGGGCATGTTGACTACTGTACCTATCATGCAGCCACCCGATTGGATCCTTCCTTTTGAACTTATGTGCAACACGTGTAATTATGCTCTTGGGGCAATTTTAGGCCAAAGAAAAGAAAAGAAGCCCTACATTATTCATTACATAAGTAGAACTCTAAATCTTGCCCAAGTGAACTACTCAAATACGAAAAAGGAACTCTGAACCGTAATGTTCGCTTTGGATAAATTTAGGTCCTACTTGATCGGATCCAAGATCGTCGTTTACACAGATCATGCGGCGCTCAAGCATCTTCTTTCTAAGAACGATGCTAAGCCTCGCCTGATAAGATGTATCCTCCTACTGCAAGAATTGGATTTAGAAATAAAAGATAAAAAGGGAGTAGAGAACGTAGTGGCTGACCATCTTTCTCAACTTGATCTCCCTAATTTCTCTAAGATGACACATATCAATGACATGTTTCCTGGCGAACAACTGTTCAAAGTCTCCCATTCATCTTGGTTTGCTAATATTACTAATTATCTTGCCACAAGTTTCATGTCGACACATTGGACTGCGCAAGATAAGAAGAAAATTTTCACCAAGGTGCGCAAATTCTTTTGGGATGATCCGTATTTGTTTAAATATTGCCTAAGCCAAATCTTAAGGAGATGTGTGCCAGATGATGAACATCAGAGTGTCATCTCCTCCCGTCACTCACAGGCCTGTGGTGGACACTTTTCTAGTAAAACGACCACGGCCAAGATTCTACTGTGTGGCTTTTAGTGGCCCACTATGTTCAGGGACACTCATGAGTTTTGTAAAGCTTGTGAGAATTGTCAGAAATTGGGAGCATTGTCCTGTCAAAATATGATGCCCTTAAACCCCATTCTTATCATAAAGGCATTTGATTGCTAGGGCATCGATTTCATGGGACCATTCCCCCAATCCTTTGGAAATCTATATATTTTGCTTGTTGTAGACTATGTCATTAAATGGGTTGAAGCGATTCTATGCCGGAACAATGACCATCGAACAATCATTAAATTCTTAAAAGAAAACATCCTTTCTCAGTTCGGAATGCCTCGAGCCATTATTAGTGATGGGGGTTCACATTTTTGTAATAGACTATTCGAGAATTTAATGAAGAAATATGGTATCTCTCATAAGGTGAGCATTCCATACCACCCACAAACAAGTGGGCAAGCTGAGATTTTCAATAGAAAAATTAAACACATTTTAGAAAAGACGGTTAACCCTGACCATAAGGATTGGTCAATTTGATTGACCGATGCTTTATGGACTTTTTGTACTGCATTTAAAATCCTTATTGGAATGTTTCCCTTTAGACTTGTCGATGGGAAAGCTTACCATTTTCCTGTGGAGTTGGAACATAGAGCCTACTGGGCGATAAAAAATCTAAACTTCAATCTGTACAACACTGGCTCGCTGCGCAAACTTCAGTTAAATGAACTTGAAGAAATCCAGAACGATGCGTACGAGAACTCAAGAATTTACAAGGATAGGATGAAAGTGTTTCATGACCAACATATTTTACAAAAATCATTACGCCAGGGCAAAAAGTCTTTTTGTATAATTCTCGATTACATCTCTTTCCGGGTAAGCTTCGATCTCGTTGGACTATCCTTTTCATTGTTATCAATGAATATCCTCATGGTACTGTTGAGATTCAAAATCTAGACAATGGCAATGAGTTTAAAGTAAATGGATATCAATGAAAGCCATTTGTCGATAAATTTGATTCAGAGGACATGTCCATGCCTCTGAATGATCCTGTGTACCCGGACTGATCTCGTAGTCTAATAAAGGTATATATAAGTTTAATACTTTCATAGGACTAGGGTAGTTTGTTTTTTATTGTTCTAGGATAGTCGGCTTTATGCCGTTAGGATAGTTTGCTTTCCATTTGTTTTAGGATGGTTGCTTCTTGTGTTTTAACTCTTATGCTGACCCACCTTCACACTAAGATCTCTTTGGAAAAAGCCATATAACTCCTTCATCAGATACTATCTTTCCATCACTTCTCCTCTACTTTTGTTGTCTCATGTGCATTACATGTTTATATCTTTTACATTAAAGATAATGTAAATTTTAGGTTGGAGATGGGAGATTAGGTTACCTAATCAGTGCTTTCTCAGTCTTGAGCAAAAAATTATGAATTTTTTTAAATATTTTCTAGAAATTCTTGTAAATTCATGTGATTTTGAAGAACATTCTTGATTTAGACGTATAAGATATGTAATGTTGGTGATTTATGACTCTTGGATTCAGTTATCTATTAGATTTCATAGTTAAGTTCAAATTATTAATCCATGATTAGATGTAAGACCTTTATTCTAGTCTGTACTGTTCCGTATGCTTCCGCGGTCCTCCTGGTCGAATTTCGGCGACTCATGATTTGTAATTGTTAGTTGCGCATGACCCTGAGTCATATCCGATATTCTAAAGTGGCTCAACCTAAGACTTGTACTCTAGCAACCGCGCCGTCACCGCGGTTCCGATGCCACCTCTCGCGCGCCGAGGCGATACCCAGACCAAGACATGTGAGTCTGCATTCATTTCGAAGAAAGCGCCGCGCGTGTGAATTTTGAGAGAATCTCTACCAAACATCACATCAATCCATTAATCAATTAATTAATCAAGTACAACCAACCCAACCCATTCCTCTCTTACACCACCTTACCCAAAATCAACTCTCTCTCTCCACCCATCCCTCTCTCACCTAAAATTTAACCCAACCCATCGCTCTTCTTACACACCCATCCCTCTCTCCTTACGTCACCCTCTCTCTCTCATTTCTCCATTTCAAGTAAGCAACTCCATAAGAGCCCAATGTTCAAGCTTTCCAAGAGAAAAGCTAGTGTGGCCCACCTTCATACCACTCAATCCCACCATCCAAGCTTCATCTCCACCGTTGAAACTCTTTCCTTGGAGCTCTAGAACCCATTGGTGGAAGAAGGAAGAAGAGATCAAAAGTGGGTGCTTGTCTATGATTGGATCCGTCCTTTCTTTCTTTGATCTTTAATTTTCATTTGCATAAGACCCATCTTAATGCATGTTATAGATCCTAGAGGGACCCATAGTGGCGGGGTCCCTGCATCACGCCGTTCTTTCTCCCTCTCTCTCCCTCCTCATTTCATTTTTTTATGGTGATGATGAATGATGGCCACCTGATGTGTACAACACATCTAGGCCATCCATAAACCCCATTGTAATGTATGTATTTTATTCATGACAGGCATCCATCGAACCCACTTTGCTGGACTGTCTAGCGCCTATTCGTCTGGATAGTCCTGCATGAAGAAAGGCACGAATATCAGCTTTATCTAAAGCTGGTGGGTCTCACACGTGTAGACCCACCTGAAGCATGTCTTTCATCCATGCCATCCACCATCCAGACCTTAGATGGTGGTGAGGCCTACATGGATGTATATATCCACACCGTTCGTCCAGATCAGAGAGGCCATAGGCCTGGACGTTGAATGAAAGACGGAAATATCAACTTGATACTGAAATTTTGGTGGACCACTCATGTAGACCCCACCTTAATGTATGTATCTGATCCACCCCGTCTATCTAATTTCCCAGCTCATTTTAGGCGTTGAGCCGAAAAATGGAACCAATCCAAATCTCTAGTAGGCCATACCTTCAAAAATATTCTTTTAATAGTGATAGACTGTTGGGTATTGTATATTGGGCTTGTTAGGCATGTCTTGAGCTCGAAAATCCAACGGATGGACTAGATCCTCCTGATGTGGGTCCCACTTAGGAAAAATTGTAAGAAAAAAATAAATACATACATACATACATATATATATATATATATATATATATATATATATATATAAAGCAGACACTGCTATTGCTACCATCCGAAGGAAGTTGTAGCAGCGTCCTACTGCTTAACATAAAGGCAGGGATCGCGGGTCCCAGCCGCAGGTCCCACGGTGATGTATGTTGAACATCAATATCGTGCATTTGATGGGGCCCCTTTAGATAGTGGGGCACCCCAAAAATCAGTCGTACATAGAGCCTAGGTGGTCCACACTATAGGAAACAATGGTGGATTGAACATCTACCATTGAAGCTTCTTTGGGTCCAAAAAGTTTTAGATAAATATGAAAATTTTTTTAAGGTCTGTGTGACCTTATCAACAGATAGGATGGGAAATAAACGTTATGGTGGGCCCCACGTGGGACACACCTGTGAAGGGATTGGATTAGCTGGTGTATTGCACACTAGCTCTATAGCTAATGTTGACGTAGCAGGTTTTGTGGAGCCCACCTTGGTGACATGTGCACCCAGCATGTGGGGTCCTCCTTGATGTATGTGTTGCATCCAAACTATCCATCCAATTGGCAAGCCCGTCTTAGGCCTAAGACTAAAAATGAGGCAGATCTATCAGGTGGACCACACCACATAAAATAGTGGAGAGATGAACACCTACCATTGAAGTCCTTTTTGGACCACAACAGTCTTGGATCAAATTGATATTTGTTTTTCCTCCCAACTAGGTCTTTGTGACCTTACTAACAGACTAGATGAAAAATAAACGTGATGGTGGGCCCTGAAATTTTTAAAAGGGTGAAAATCATTATCTCCACTAATATTTGTGGTATGGTCCAGATGATCTCTTGATATGATTCATTCTTTTGGAAATGCTCTAAAATGGGTTATGGCCCATTGCAATGTATAAGGCCCATTGTGATTGTATGTGGCCAATTATGATTGTATGTGATCCATTGTGATTGTATAGGGCCCATCGTGATGTAATTATGGCCATTGATGAGACTCGATGTGATGCATTTATGGCCCATGTGGAAGGCCCATCTGTTGTATATTTGAGGCCCATGAGATGGGGCTCAATTATCGTGTATTGAGGCCAATGGGTTGTGGCCCATTGTGATATAGTTGAATCCCATGAGATATGTCCCAAGGTGATGTATTTGAGATGTATGAGGGGCCTATGGTTGTGGCCCATTATGATGTATTTTCAGAACATTTGATAAGGCCCATTGTGATGTATGTGTGGCCCATATCATGCGGCCCACTTGATGCATATGCGGCCCAGACATGAGGCCCAATGTGATGTATATGAGTCACATTGGTGCGGCTCATTAATGCGGTCCATAGTGACGTGTGTTAGGTCTGTGTGAGTGGTCCATAGTGATATGTATTAGGCCCATGTGATGCAGCCCGATGTGTTGTATATAAGACCCATATGATGAGGCCTGATGTGATGTATAAGGCCCATGTGATGTGGCCCACTTGATGTATGAGACCCTTGTGTAAGGCCCATTGTGATTGTATGTGGCCCATTATGATTGCATGGGGCCCGTTAAGATGTAATTGTGGCCATTGATGAGGCCCGATGTGATGTATTTATGGTCCAGTGTGATGTATATTAGGCCCTTGTATGAGGCCACGAGTTCACTATATGTTTGGCTCTATGTGGGCCACTCCTTGGGAGCGATGTTGGTTAAATATCCACATCGATGGGCAATGATGGTTAAACATCCACATTGTGACCTTCCCTTATGCCTTCTTAGGCCAATTATAGAGGTCGATTCTGATTATCGAGGCCGACTATCGAGGCCGATTTCGATTGTATAGGCCGATGCCGATTATCGATGCTGGTTACCGATACCGATTATGAGTATGTAATATCGAGGCCGATTATCGAGGTCGATTATCAAGGTCGATTATCGAGGCTAATTTTGATTATCGAGGCCGACTATCGAGGTAGATTCCGATTATATAGGTTGATTCTAATTGTCGAGGCTAATCCTGATTATCGAGGCTGATTCCGATTGTATAGGTCGATTCCGATTGTTGAGGCTAATTCTGATTATCGAGGCTGATTGTTGAGACCAATTTCAATTGTCGAGGCTGATTGTATACGTCGATTTTTGATGCTGATTATCGGTGGTGGTCGTCAATATTGATTATGAGTATGTGACAGCATAGCAACATGATACATGCCCATACACATCATCTACATGTTTGTTATGAGATATGGTTGACCATTACATATGTCATTGGGCAGGTTATTATGGGACTCCCTGATAGGCGGAGTTGCCCCACACGAAAGCTTAGTATGCGCAGGATTGATGCATGGATGAATTGTGTGACTCATTCATCTTGCATTGTGTGATGTAAGCCCTAGCGACATTAAGGCCGTAGCCTTCACAGGCATGTCGTGGATGGCCAGATGGGACACCGGAACTGTTTAGTTTGAACATATGGGCACTTTGGAAGTCCGTGGGTGAAAGTCCCCAAACTCTTGTGGCTAGGGGATGCTCCAACATCTAGACCAAGTGGATATACATGAGAGCCTGAGTGCCGAATACCTGTAGGCCTCGTCTCTAACTGTGTTGTGGTCGGTTGGAAGGGGGTGTGGCCTTATCCGCCCGATTCATAGTGGGCAAAACTAGGCTGAGTTTGACCAGTTCATAAATGGGTCCGCTATTGACATGCCGGGTAGATATTAGCTAACTACTGACTAGGTAGATAGTGAGGTCTCTTCGACTCACCTTGTTGCGCACGATGTGGCGACAATCTAGTTTAGAGTGTACTAGACACCGGCGATGATCTCAGAGATGTACAGCACTGATACATGGACTTATTGAGCATGAGTCACATACTCATTCATTCACTCATTATCCACTCGTGTTGGTGGTGCGCAACTAATTGTTGTGTTCCTTCACATGGCCAGGATTTTGGTTGGGTGTGAGACTAACCTGAGATCAAGATTCTACCACATTGAGTCTGCCTATCCAAATTTAGGTATGGGATAGGTTTGGAAAGAAATCTATTGTGATGGACCCCATAGCCTGCGATACCATGTACTATCATCTTGACTTCACTCCAGCTTGGTCATTTCATTCGCACCGCATATTGCATTGCATCCTCGACATCTGATATTTGGCTCACTATGTCTTTGCATTTCATAGATGATCTACATTGCTTCCTCAATATATGATATTGGCTTATTATTATTATTATTTTTGCATCACATAGCCTTGATATGGTTGTTAGTATTCATGTCATGCATCGCATAACCTTGGTACGGCTGATAACATTCATGGACTTACCAGTATGTTTCTGTTTACTCTGATATCATATGATTCATGACCTTGCCAGTATTTCCAATGTTGTATGATTTATGGCATTATATTTGTATGCTTGGCACTTATCTTGCGCGCACACTTTGACCACCCTCTAAGCTTTTAATAAGCTAATGCACGATAGATGCGTACAGTTGGTGTTAGGTCGCAACAGCGTTGAGCTTGGAGCATGCAGTGGACTTCTGGAGCTTTGATTTTGATATATGTATTTATCTTTCAGTATTGTATTCAGCCGTTTATATTAGTAAATATATGATGATGATGTTGACTTTGTGATTTGGGTAAATTTGTGGTTATACTTCTTATGAGACAAATGTACGTTGGAAAATCCTCCTTGTAGGATCCCAAGATATGGGCGCCAGGAGCCGAGAATGGGATACTATGGAGGTTATTGGTACCGGATTCGACGATCGGGATTCCTGTGAGTCCGATTTTCAGGTTTGGAGTGTGACATTAGAAGTTTTAAACATTGATTGAGTCATGATTTCAAATGTCACATCTAGCTTACACATTAAGGTTTCAGTTCGATATTGAATTATTAACCTGGTAATCACTAAGCTTGGAAGGAACCAGCCTGGGGAATTTTTCCATCATGTTCATTGAAAAAAAAGAATACCCAGCTAAAAAATAGTTGTCATCGAAAATGGCTACCTGTTAAAGATCTTTAAAAAGGTTGACACAACGTGAAGTCATCGATAGAAAAATCAAAAGGTGGAAGAATAAAAAGGCTGAATTGTAAGGCAAGTTTCTGTTTAGGTTGGGTTATCTAGAATGCTCTTTTTGGTTATCAATGTTATCATGAAAATTGTGAATTGGACCTTTAATTGTGATCAGTCGAGGTTGCACTATACACCCATGGAACTCAAGAATTATTCTAATTGATAGATTAATACTTTGAACTTGACCATGAAGTCTACTGTGCACTTGAGTTTAGGAGAAGGTAATGCTCAACATTAATGCATCTTAGAATTCTAGTATTTAGATTGTTTTTCAAAAATCACTCGAGTTTATAGAAATTGTCCTGTAACTCTCAAATTATATTTCACATACTTTGCTCGGGACTACCAAAATGTTGGTTGGGGATTGTATTGAGGGTTAAATATTGCATATTAGACCCCAGTTATTACTTGGTTTTACGTATATGATAATGTTTAACATTATATTTTAATCATGTTTTTTGTTGCAAGGTGAATTTAGGAGCTTGGACTTAAAAATAGTGTTAAAGACATGGATTTGATGCTCAAGAATCACCAAGGCAAGGGACGAACCTTAGGGGACCGAGATCGAAGAATTCACACATCAAAGATCTGAGAAAATCAAGTAATTGAATATGAAAAAGCCTGAAAATCGTCCTGAATGCAAGATACAGGGTTCCCACCATTCGTTTGGCTTGAAACTTTATATCTAGCCTGAGGATCATAAAGTAAATTGTACACATAAAATTTCAGCCATTGGATCTTTGTGGAAGTGGTCCAACGAACAAAATTAGCCATAAATCACTAATTTGGGGCCCACCTGATCTTTGCATATGCTTTAATTTTGGTCCCAACCCCTTAAACTGAATAAAGGAGCGGATGAACAAAGTAGATTTATCAGAAACATCACAGTGGAGCCCACTGGCAGTGTCAGTGCATAGTGCACAAGTGCACTCGCAATTCATCGGACCTGAAATCCCAGTCAAAGTCGGTTGACCCAACATTTTAGGCACAGCAGCGGAAGTGGATCCCGCTGTGATATGTGGTGGCCCACTTCATTGATCAATTCAGACGATCTAAACCATCCATTCGATTCAGGGGCGGCGCCGACCACAACCATGCTCTCCATTTGCATCCATGCACGTGTACACACAAAAATCTCATCCAAAACGCAAGATGGACGGCAGGACAAAGATACTGTGGGCCGCACCAAAAATTGACCACAACCACCCCTTTCCGACCGAAATCTGGCCAGGAATCCAATGGACGGGGTGTATTTCTCCAAAAACATCACTGTGGGGCCCATCGAGCATCTCAAGGCAACCTGTGTAAGGGCTACGCACGTCCGTGAAAATAAAGAATTCTGGGAACTTGTGGGCTGCGATCATTGATCGTTTTGATGATGTGAACCATCCAGAAGAGAGAGAGGGTGGCCATGACCCTTCCCATTATGTCTGAATGAATGGCATGGATGAACCTTCCCCAAAAACTCACACCAAACGCAAGACTTTTTACATTTCACAGCTGCGCATACAGCCGTTTGCTTCATAAACTCCACATACTCCATGCACCGCCTCTTCTACCGACTCCAGCACTGACTCCCTATTGCCTATGAAAGGAGAAGAGAAGAGAGAGAGAGTAAATCAATTGAGGAAATGGAGGAAAACATGAGCAAAAGAGAGAGAGAGAGAGAGAGAGAGAGAGAGAGAGAGAGAGAGAGAAAGTGTGGTGGGCCGGTGATAAGAGTTTCTTCCCTTTCTTATTTTGTTTTTATGATTTTCCTAGAGATTATTAGCCTAATCATATCTATGGTTGGCTAAACCTCTTAGCTAGGGCTAAGATGTGAAACTTGTAGCGTGATGGGATGCTTTCTATGGCTTTGATTCATGTTTAAGTTGAACTGATTTTGATTCTAGTTTGATTATAAGGAATGCTTTTATTTTTTAATTGTTTATTGTGACTTAAATTACAATGGATTTGCTATAGCTTTGAGCATGCTCTTTTCATTATCAAGATTGTGATTTTAGGAAATCCTATTGTTAACCATCGTCCCTTAGGCATGGTTGGATGATGTAATTCTCCCTAACCCCATAATTCTCTCAGATTGGATGTGGATTGGTTAAATTTTGTTGTTTACTTTGTCTCATGGGCATGGTTTTGTGATGAAATCACTTCTAGTTCTCATACCTTTCTTCTACTGAGAACTAGATCAAAGGAAGTTCATATGTAAATTATCTTCCAATTGGATGAAGATAGGACTCTAAATCTAGTTGTGTTCGTGAATCAAGCCTAGATCTCCCTTATCTCTACAAGTGGATCCTTGGAAACCCTAGTTTCCCACCTTTGAATTTTACAAGTTTTAGTTAATTAGTTCACCATTATTCTTTTAAATTTTCCTGATTTAGATACATCTTCTTCTAGTTCTAGTGCTAGTTACTTTCAGAATACATACAAGGTTTAGTCCCTGTGGATTCGACCTTGGTCTCACCGAGAATTATTACTACATCGCAGCCCTACACTTGGGGTTGTGAACAAGTTTTTGGAGCCGTTGGGACTGACGGTTGCGTTTTTCTGAGATTGATTAGTTTTAGAATTAGGTTAAGATTATGATTTTCTAATTTTAGGTTTAGGGTTTTCTGTTTGAATTTTAGAAACTAACTTAACTTTCTTGTTTTGTAGGATTCTGATATAGACTTTCTAAAATATTGTAAGGAGAGGCCGAAAGCGTACGAGATGTTGAGGGTAAAAAAAAGAGAATACCCAGCTAGAAAACAGTTGTCATCGAAAACAGCTACCTGTTAAAGATCTTTAAAAGGTTAACACAGCGTGAAGTAATCGATGGAAAAATCAAAAGCTGGAAGAATAAAAAGGCTGAACTGTAAGGCAAGTTTCTGTTTAGGTTGGGTTATTCGGAATGCTCTTTTTGGTTATCAATGTTATCATGAACATTGCGAATTGGACCTTTAATTGTGATCAGTCGAGGTGCACTATACACCCATGGAACTCATTGTTTATAATTGTTCTAATTGATGGATTAATACTTTGAACTTGACCATGAAGTTTACCGTGCCCTTGAGTATAGGAGAAGGTAATGCTCAACATTAATGCATCTTAGAATTCTAGTATTTAGATTGTTTTTCAAAAATCACTCGAGTTTATAGAAATTGTCATGTAATTCTCAAATTACTTTTCGCATTCATTGCTCGGGAGTAGCAAAATGCTGGTTAGGGATTGTGTTGGGGGTCAAATATTACATATTAGACCCCAGTTATTAATTGAAAATTTTACAAGTTCTAGTTTAATAATTCACCATTATTCTCTTATATTCACCTGATTTAGATTACATCTATTCTAGTTTTAGCTCGAGTTACTTTCAGATTACGTATAAGGTTCAGTCCTTGTGGATTCGACTTCGGTCTTACCGAGATTATTACTACATCGTAACCCTATACTTGGAGTGGTGAACATATATCTAGCAATTTATAATGATGTATCATGAGGATACCATAAGCCTAAGTTAGCCGTTGTAACAACATATCTGATTATTCTTTTAACTGTGAATAAATGAGATTCTTTAGTGTTAAATTGATATCTAGCTCATGTGCCTATGCTGAAGGAAATATCAGGTCTGCTGGTAGTTAAATACAATAGACTACCAATCATGCTATGGTAAAAAATCAGGGTCAACACTTTTATTTGAATCATCTTTAGATAGTTTGATTATTGTACCCATGGGTGTCTGAAAGTTTTTACCATTCTCAAAACCAAATCTTTTTACTAGATTCATATCATATTTGGTTTGAGAGATAAATATTTCATCTTTGAGTTGTTTCACTTAAAGACCAAGGAATAATTTAGCTTACCAACCATACTCATTTCAAATTCTGACTTCATTAAATCTACAAACTTGGAGGAGAGGTCAGTACAAGTTAATCCATAAATAATATCATCTACATATATCTGAACAATCAACTTGTCTTCATTACATTTTTCTAATGAATAGAGTTTTATCGATACTCCCCATTTAAAAATTTTGACTAAGTAAAAATTAGGTCAGTTTTTCATACCATGTTCTTGGGGCTTGTTTTAAACCATACAGAGCCTTTTTAAGATGATATACATTATTAAGGAGTTTAGAATCTTCAAAGCCCTTAGGTTGTTCAACATAAACTTCTTCGTTTAAGTCACCATTTAAGAAGGCACTTTTGATATCCATTTGGTATATTTTGAAAATTTTATGGCATACAATGGAAATAAATAATTTAATAGACTTTAGGTGAGCAATTAGAGCAAAGGTCTCATCGTAGTCAATTCCTTCGATCTGTGTGTAACTGTGCACAACTAATCGTGCCCTATTTCTTATAATATTTCCTAGTTCATCAGTTTTATTTTTGAAAATCCATTTAGTTTTAATAACATATTTGTAAGAATGTCTACGAACTAATACCACACATCGTTTCGAACAAACTGATTTAATTCATCTTGCATGGTTAAAATCTAACTTTCATTTGCTAGGGCTTCATTTTCATTAGTTGGTTCTATCTGGGAGGTGAAGAAAACATAATTACATATATTTTCTAACTGTCTTCTGGTTTGAACACCAATGTGAGATTTATCAAGTATTTGATTAGTTGGATGATCCTTGACTAATCTTAGCTCAGTTGAATCTTATTTCGATGATGATTCATATTGATTGATTATAGTAACCTCATCATCTTGATCAAGTTTGGGTGTGATAGTTTGATCATTGATAACGACATTTATGGATTCTTGTATTACTCAAGTTCTTTTATTTAGGACACTATATGCTTGACAGTTTAGAATGTATCCTAAAAACATTTCCTCATTACTTTTAGCTTTAAGTTTTCACAGATTTTCCTGGCCTCGTAAAATGAAACACTTGCTTTCGAAAGTGCAAAAATATTTAACAGAAGGCTTTTTATTAAACCAAAGTTCATAAGCTGTTTTATTTTTACCTGCTCTTACAATAACACAATTAATAGTGTAGCAAGCGGTATTAACGGTTTCAACCTATAAAATTTTAACTAACTTTAAACTATTTAGCATAACACTAGCCATTTCTTGAAGAACTCTGTTGTTCCTTTCAACAACTCAATTTTCCTGAAGAGTTTTAGGAGGAGAAAACTCATGAAATATTCCATGGTCATTACAGTACGTAACGCCCAGGATTTCAAGGGTCGAGCAAAGCTCTACTCCCGAGATCTAGCACATCACTTATGCAACATGGATAATGATGTTCAGATTTCGTCCATATTAATGAGTTAAACATGAGTGAAATTATACCAAAACAGTATATCGTACTCCAGATATAATTAAATTAGGCAAGCGGAAGACTGAAACATATATATTTAAGTATGTAAGTGTTTCACAGCCTCCAGTATGAGTATGTTACCAGGCTGAATATATACATGTATTGTTCCAAAATTGACAAAATATCAAATTGTAAAGTGTCCAACTAATTTATATGTCCCTATAATCCTGTCGAATCGGCACGAGGTCTACATAGCCGCTTAAGAGCTAAATGTAGGAGAATTCTTCCTCCTCATCTATGAAGTCCAACTCTGCTGCATAGGCTTCCCCATCACCTGCATCTAAACCAGAGTCTGGTTGGTGTTTTAAAACACCGTCCCAGGGCGGGAGTGAGAGATCAACTTGGTGGTACTATAAGACAAAGGTTAATATGTTATCATGTCAATCAAGCAGTAATGATAAAGTAATACAACAATCACTTCCTAACTACTCTTGTTAATGCAGGAATGGAGTGCAAGTAATGATGTATGCCCTCGCACAAAGCTCCCTCACAAGTGACTCTGACAACCAATTTCGCGTATGACAACACTCCCTAAAGTGTACCTTCCTTGCTAAAAGCACATCCTAACTAATGTAATCCGATGTATGGCCGTATTAGCCGAGTACTTAATTAAGCTTATTCATACAACAAGTTTGGGATGCTAAGGTACCTCCCTTTATATCATTAACCCAAATGAAGGATCCATCTAGGGTCGTTGTTGAGGCATAAAATAAGCAAGGAAGAGAAGAAGAAAAAGATCAAGAAATCACTTTGAAGATGAAAGAAAACAGCTTCAAGACCACTTTGCGCGAGGTCGCGCAAAGTGAAATAGTTACACAAAGACCGCGCAAAGTGAAGAGTTTGCGCGGATTGGACAGAGGAGACTTTCTTGAGATTGAAGGGTTTGCGAGACCGCGCAAAGTATATTGTTTGCGCGTGTCCGCGCAAAGTCTATAATGCTGCGATAAAAACAGTTGGATGATATTTTTGTCCCACATCGACCAGATCCGAGATTTCCACTGGTGAAAATGTCTATAAATACCCCATTCCTTCTCTAAAAAGGAGTTCGAAGATTTCGGAAGTGAAGGAAAGACGAAAGAGAAGATAGAAGGTGCGGAGTATTGGACTCCTGCACTCTGTGCGATCACGCGCAAAGGAGTATTGGACTCCTGAAGTTTGCGCCAGTCCGCGCAGAGCAGCAGATTGTATTTATGGTTTGCGCGGACCCGCGCAAAGCTTATAGTTTGCGCGGACCCGCGCAAACCTATTGCTTGGCAGTTTTTACAACAATGTGTGGAAATGCTGTTGGAATGGTTCGAGTCTTTGGATCTTCAAGTTCTTCTTGTTCAAGAAAGAAGAGTCATCGATGAAGAGACGTATTCCTTCTAAGTTTCGGGAGATGACCAAAATAGCATTGAAATGCTGCCGGAATCTTCGTGCTCTTGAAGACTGTTTATTGACTTGTCTATTCCTCCTAAGTCATAGGAGATGATTGACATCATTGCCGTTATCTTTCACAAATTATATTTAGCTATAATAATTGACATTTGTGATGAGTTCTTTGTAAGCTATCTTAGAATCAAGGGATACCGAGAGGATGTAAATGAATTTAATCAATAAAGTGTGATGATTGTCTTTGTAATTATTTCGTTGTTATGTTTAAATAAGATGACTCTCCCAAATCAAATACATTTGTTTCCTTGTCGAAACAAAATGGCGACTCCTAATTGGGGACATTATCTTATTTAACACTAACATTGGGAAAGTGCAAGACTCTCGTCACTATTTTTGGCGTCTATTAGACGCCAAAATGGCGACTCTCATGGGAACATCCTCCCCTTCATCTCCAAGGTAGTTTACTTAGTCTTTCACGTACTAATTTCGGATATGTTTTGTTATTCAAGGTACTCAAATTCAATCACACAACACCGCTAATGGCTAACACTTGTGACAAAGGTGAACTTCCGATTCATCGCCATCTTGGGTTTGTAATTGAGTATACGCAAGCGAAATTCCCGAGCATACAAAAGCAAGCACTTCAAGCGGGTGCAATGTGATTCAAGTGACATACGGGAGTCATTTCCGTTTCACCTCAACTACAAGAAAATGATGAAAATTGGACTCTGGTTTTATCCAAAAGGACAAAAGCAAAGGCCTTAAAGAGTCGCAAGGCAAAATTGTTTGCACCAAGAATCGAGGGACCAATTACACTGAGCATAGCAAGAAGAAAACCCGAACTCGCTTCCCCGGCAATTTATCTCCGAACAAGTTGCTTCAGCGATTCTCGTCGCAGATTTTCCAGCTTTGGTCGCTCCAAAGACCAAATGGACACAAGCACAAAAAGGTAAAGCACTGATGATAGGATCACCGATGCAAGTATCACCGCAAATAAGCTCGCCTATAACTGTATCACCTCGATCGGTTAAAAGCACAGAAAGTACACAAGAGTCAAATGAGACTCCAATTTCTCCCCTCTTTATAAGTCCTGTTATATCAAGATATTCTCGTTCTATTCCAAAAACAGCACAAACAAATACTCAAGGAGCCGCAGATATATGGCGTAAACGGGTCAAGGAAATAGACCAACTACTGAAGAACGTGTTGATCAAATGGCGGAGCCACAAAGAATGCTAATGGATGAATGCCGGAATCTCAGAGAAGCTTTGACAACCCTGGCACATAATGTAGCCCAAATAGTGGCTCCACCCATGATAGGAGTGACAAATGGACAAGAGAACCAGCCTGAAGGTTCCCGTCCACAGGGGATAAGATCACGAGGTTCAGTTCCAGCAACAAGAGCTATAACACAAGATGACGTAAGACAAGTCGTCGAAGAAGCAGTTAGAATAGAGAGAGAGCGTGCGAATACCGGTCGTTTCAGATACCGAACACCCTACCCGAGAGAGGTAGAGGATGTTCCATTTCCAGCCAACTTCAAACACCCAGATTTCTAAAAGTTCAATGGGGAAGGATCGCCGGAAGAACACCTGATGCATTTCATCACCAGCATGGGGAATTTTTCCACGATACCTCAATATTGCTTACGCTTATTTGGGTCATCGTTGACAAGCAAAGCTTTCAGGTGGTATTCAAATTTGGCACCAGGGTCCATACGAACATGGGAAGAAATGCAAGATGCTTTCATGTCGAACTTCTTCTCGTCAGAACGTGACGTTAGCATCACAGAACTAGCTTCAGTACGACAGCGAGAAGGAGAACCCGTTGAAAAATTCATAGACAGATGGAAGACACCGGGGCATCGTGCGTGCAATTGCCGAAGAAAAGGAACAAGTCAAAATGTGTTTGAACTCTATGGAGACAGGAATTGCGTTCGGACTCACTAGCTGATATTGGAACTTTTCGCGATTTGGCTACCAAAGCCCATGCATTGGAGCTAATGACTCGCAAGATGCCGGCATTTCATCATGAAACCTGTCAGAAGAATGCTCTGGCAGACAACCGTCAATACCATCGACAAGGGATAAAAAGAATCAAGATGTGAGGGGTTCAAGAGATAAAAGGCCGAAGGAAAAGAAGGTTTGGAATCAAACAAGAGACAGATTCGGTGGAAAAAGCTCGAGAATGCTTGATTCTCATGAAGGATTCGAGTTCGATAAAGAAGATGTGGTACCTATGATGCAACAATTGTTAAAGGCGGTACCTTGGAATTACAGAATCAAACGTCCCGAAGATGTAACGAGGACTCGAGAAAGAAACTTTTGTCAATATCATCGCCTAGTAGGGCACCGACGGAAAATTGTTATACGTTAAAATGTATCATACAAATAATGATAAATAGAGGTGACATAATAACCAAATGAAGCAAAGAAAAGAATGCAAAGGCAACAAGTAAATGTATTGTCAATACAAGAAAGCACGCTGGGAATGAATGAAAAAGGAAGGCCAACAAGAAATGCAACAATGATTACGTTGCGATCGTGGAAGCAAGTAACAAGTCCCAGAAAAAAAAACAGAATCATAAGGAAAGAAGTGATTGAAAGACGTAGCATCAAGACAAGAATAGAAATGGAGATGCAAAGTGACAAAAGTGGCTTATGATGTAGTCAGCCACTTGAAGGGTATACCCAGACGATTAAGTATTTATGATGCACTCAAGTTGTCTGAAGAATTCCGGCAGAGTTTGATTCAAGCACTATCTGACCACAATGTGAGAGAAACTTTACTGGCAGAAATGAAGAATGAAAGAAATAATGAGAAGATGAATTGTCTACCAGTAATATCTTTCTCTGATGATGATTTAATTGGTGAAAAGGAACATAACAGGCCATTGATGATAGAAGGATATATTTGTGAGAAGAAGATAAAAAGAATTATGATAGACAATGGGTCTGCAGTGAATCTTCTGCCACTCTCCATGATTACTAAATTGGGTTTTCGCCGATCAGACTTGCGCCCCAGCGGAATGATGATACAAGGATTTAATCAAGATGGGCAACGTGCACTCGGTAAAATCACAATAACATCGAAATAGAGGAATTAATCACTACTGTTGTATGTCATGTTATAAATGCTGTGACGACATATAACCTTCTCTTGGGAAGGCCATGGATACATCAGTATCATATCGTACCTTCTACTCTACACCAATGTTTCAAATACTGTAAAGATGGGGTGTGCAGTAAAGTAATGGCTGATGCGAAACCCTACACAGAAGCTGAGTCTTTCTTTGCAGACGCCAGTTATTACAAATGTTTCTCTGAAGAAATGGGAAATGATGATAGAAAGAGAATCATAAAAGATGCCAGGATAAATAAAGATAAGGAAGAAAGAGCAGAATCTTCCGGGACTGCAGAAGCAAGAAAGAAATTCTATTTTGTACCAAAGCGCCTGAGACAACCGGGACAACCGCCGTTGACACTATTGTCGACAGAACAGCTTAAAGTTTTACAGTCCAATTACACAGTGCCATTACCCAATATCGAAAGATGTAAGCCATTTGCAACCGCTCCAAGAACATTTCAAGTCAAATCCAGTGCTAAATATCCTGAACCCATAGAGTTTCACGTTGCATCAGAAGAGAAGAGTGAAAATGCGAGCAATGTATATCATGGAGAATTAGCACCGCAAAATTTAAGAAAGTACAGTGCAATAAGCAAGAAGATCATGAGAAACATGGGTTTTGATTGTGACAAACCCACCGGCTTGAATAATGGGAAAGGAATTCAAATCCCACTCGGGGTTAATCAAGAAAAGCGAAGAAAATTCCAAGGATTGGGAGTAGAATCAGCAGTAAACACGATATCAGTTAATGTGACTTCAGCCACGAAAGATACTAAGATAGTTGAATATCCTGAAATCGCTCTAAAGCAAATAGAAGACGGGGCAACCGACGATAGATGGCTTGCGAGAAATAAATTTGGGAACAATGAAGAGCCAAGGAACACATTCATCAAAGATCGTTTTTCAGATCAAGAATTTGAGAAATATGGTCAACTTCTCAAAGAAAATAAAGATGTCTTCGCTTGGACATATGAAGAAATGTCGGATCTGGAACCCTCCGTAGCGATGCATCGGTTAAATATCTCCAAAGAAAAAAAACCACCAAGCAAGCACAAAGGAGATTTCACCTGCACTGATTCCATTAATCGAAAAAGAAGTAAATAAGCTAATAAAGGTTGGGTTCATCGAGAAGTTAAATATCCCAAATGGATATCAAATATTGTCCCTGTGAAAAAGAAGAACGGACAGATCGTAGTATGTATTGACTTCAGAGATCTGAATGAGGCATGTCCAAAAGACGATTTTCCCCTCCCGATAACAGAAATACTAATCGACAGCACTACTCAATATGCTATCATGTCCTTCATGGACGGATATGCAGGCTATAATCAAATCAGGATGGCACCTGAAGCTGAAGAGGCAACGGCTTTCAGAACGCCACTTGGAATTTACTGTTACAAAGTCATGCCTTTCGGTCTCAAAAATGCTGGGGCAACATATCAAAGGGCAATGAAAATAATCTTTCAAGATATGATGCATAAACATGTCGAATGCTATGTTGATGATTTGGTAGTCAGATCCGGAGATCATCAAGAACACCGCGAACATCTGGCATCGGTCTTCCGACGACTCAGAAAGAAGCAATTAAAGATGAATCCGACTAAATGTGCATTTGGAGTGTCTTCCGGCAAATTCCTCGGCTTTGTGGTACGGCATAGAGGAATCGAAATTGATCCAGAAAAAGTTAAAGCTATTCAAAATATGCCACCACCAACAACGTCAAGGAATTAAAAAGCTTACAAGGAAAATTGGCATACATTCGCCGCTTTATTTCAAACCTCGCAGAAGGTGTCACCATTTTCCTAATGAAGAAAGATACTGAGTAATTCAGTATGGGATCATGCTTGCCGAATGCCTTTGATTCAATTAAAGAATTATTAAAACAAATTACCACTGTGCACAAAGCTCCAAAAAGGTAAGCCACTTATTTTATATACATCCGCCACATGCAAATTCTTTGGGTGCTTTGTGGCATAGGTAAACGGTTTTAAAAGAGACTGCTCTTTATTATCTGAGCCGAACACTGATGGGGGCAGAATCCAATTATTCTCCGATTGAAAAAGAATGTTTGGCGTTAGTATTCGCTGTGCAAAAGTTAAGGCATTATTGTCTATCCCATGATATAACTCTGATCTCGAGAGCAGATCCGATAAAATTCTTGATGACCAGGCCAATGCTATCAGGGAGATTAGCCAAGTGGATGCTATTGTTATCTGAATATACTATTTCATATAAGCCTGCGAAAGCAGTGAAAGGACAAGCTATGGCAGATTTTCTCGCAGCACATCCTATAGCAGAAAATGAAGAAATCAATGATGAATTCCCAGATGAACAGGTTATGTTGGTTGAATCTCAGAATCTTTGGCAGATGTATTTTGATGGTGCTGCTCGAATATCGGGAGCGGGGGCAGGAGTGATATTCATTACACCTCGTATGCGATTTATTACCATACTCTTTCACATTGGGTATCGCATGCACAAACAATGAGGCCGAATATAAAGCTCTTATCATCTAATGGAAATAGCACAAGAAATGGAAATAAAATCATTGATATCTTCTGAGATTCTAAATTGGTCAAATCGCTTAACCACAGATTTGAAGTAAGGAAAGAGGAACTCTTGCCTTATTATCGAAGGCACAACAGTTGCTTGAACAATTCTATTATGTGGAAATAAAACACATACCGCGGTTGGAGAATGCAAAAGCAGATGCTTTAGCCAGTTTAGCAGCGGCTTTATCCTGCACAAACCGAAGTCCTCTTCAGGTAACTATAGAAGAAAGAAGATTCCTGCCATCTGCAGATGTTATCGAAGAAACTGTTGAAATGTTGCCTATATCCTGCCTGGAAGTAACAATAGATGATTGGCGTCAGCCTTTTGTCGATTATCTCAAATATAATATCTTGCCAGAAGACAATATACAAAGACAGCAAATTAAGCAGTGATCAGAAAATTTGTCATATGCAGCGAAGTATTATATAGAAAATCTTATAATGGAATGCTGTTAAGGTGCTTGGACAAGCAAGAAGCAAACCAAATGCTGCGAGAAGCACATTCAGGTGAATGCGGAGCACATCAAGCTGGCCGGAATTTATGCCATAGAGTGCATCGAATGGGTTATTACTGGCCTACTATGTTTAAAGATGCAATAGAATATGCAAAGCGATGTCATGAATGTCAAATACATGAGATATAATACATGTTCCTCCGGAAGAATTACATCACCTGTCACTTCTGCCTCTTTCGTTTTGGGACTCGACGTTATTGGTCCCATAAATCCCCTTCATCTAAAGGAAAACAAGATATTCTAGCAAGAAGAAAGATTATTTCTCCAAATGGACCAAGCAATCTTTTGCGTAATGTTAAAGAGAAAGACGTGGTCAATTTCATCCGTCATGCTATAATATACCGTCATGGTATTCCGAAGAAAATCATCACTGATAATGGCACCCCTTTTAAAAATAGAGGCATGGAAAAGTTATGTCGGAAGTTCGGCATCCAACATTCTTTTTCAACACCTTACTATCCTCCAGCAAATGGGTTAGCAGAGGCATTTAACAAAACAATTGTCAAAATTATGAAGAAAACAGTGACAGGCAATAAGCGCGATTGGGATGAAAAGTTACAAGAAGCATTATGGGCCTACAGAACCACTTATCGTACAGCAACAGGGGCGACACCGTATTCATTAATCTATGGTATGGAGGCAGTTATCCCAATTGAAATACAAATGGCATCACTCAGAGTGGCAGTGCACCAGTCTATAACAGACGATGAAAATGCAAGAATAAGGCTGAAAGAATTAGATTTGCTTGATGAGAAACGTCTGGCAATTTCAAAAGCCATTGCGTAATCATATCAAAGCCGAATATCACGCATTTGATAAACAAGGTTAAATACCGTTCTTTCAAAAAAGGGGATATGGTGTTAATGTTGAAAAGACCTATAGTGGTCACTCGCCGGACAGGGGGCAAGTTTGAGCCTAAATGGGACGACCCATATGTGGTGAAAGAAGTATACTCCAATGGGGCATATAGAATCATAAATCAAGAAGGACAGGGTATCGGTGTACTTGTCAACGCCCGTTTCATCAAAAAATACTATCCCTAAAGATAGAGATGTGGATTTTGACCCAGAATATTATCAGCATAATGATTCTGTATCAAAAGGGGGCAAAAATGAATAAAATCATGTCCATATTCATGTCTATATGCCAACAAAAGAAGCTGTAAAGAAGAGATTCACAAGCATATCAATTATCAAAGCAGCAAATCTGGAAAATATATATATATGATCATCATTATCAAAGAAGATATTGGCAAAAGTTAAATTGCCTTATAAGACACAAATTCTTGAAGATTCTCCTGAAGATATTGGCAAAAGTTATATTGCCCTACAAAGCACAAATTCTTGAAAATTCTCCTGAAGATATTATCTAAGCTAAGAATATTATTGCCTTACAAGGCATGGATCTTCTTGAAGATAAATATCTGCTATATTTGCAAATGATGATGATCATATATATATATTATCGCCTTACAAGGCATGGATCTTCTTGAAGATATTATCAAAAGCAAGGATATATCAATATCAATCAAAGAGGCAGTATAGCCAAGCCAAAATCCTAAAAGAGCCAAAAATTGAGCAAAATAAAAAAGATCAAGCTCGGGAAAAAAAAAATGCTCTCAAAGGATCAAGCTCTAAAAGAGCCGGCCAACTATAATGTGAAGACCCATGAAGATCGCCATTCGGGCAAATGGCGAGGAGTCAGGGGCCCTAAAAAGCCCGCGAAGACCATCGTGCGCACCTATGCGGGTAGCTGACGAAGTCAAGGATTCAAAGCCTAAAAGGCCATAAATCCGTGAAGACTAGTCACCATAATTCCCATGCCGTCTGTATAGCTTCTCGGGCACAGGCCACGAGGAACGGATGAAAATGCCCTCCGTGAATGGGCTCGACCTGCGCACGAAGAAAACAGGGGCCGCAGGCGAGCTTTATGCCAACCGTGCGTAAGACCCTCCAGGTCTAGGGTTTGATTTCAGTAGTAACTCGTGAGGAAGGGCTTAAACCTACTCATTGATGGACTGGCAACCCTAGATTTGGTGCCCAAAGGTAGTCTTGCGAGCCCTGTGAACTCTAGTGAGTTACCGTGGCCAACCCTGCGCATAAATCCAACAGTTCACCGTCCCAGAAGCGCCAATGGGCCCTCTCGATGGACCGTGACCGTGAGCTCAAGCGCAAGTGAGAAGCCCAAAAGCGAACTCTAGAGAGTTACAGTGGCCATCACATAAGACCCATAAATGCTCCACTACTCACGAGCTTAAACTGTGTGTGTGCGCACGCTCCACTACTCATGAGCATAAACTGCGTGTGGCTAACTGAATTGAAACTTAGTACCGCCAATTTAAATACTCACCTAGAAAATCCCGTACTAACAAATCATAAAAGATTTAAAAAATTGTAAAAAAAAAATGTGTGTAATGAAATTACTATATAAAGAGTAAATAAAACTTGACAATACTAATAAAACATAAATATAATAAAATTATTATATAAATATAATTTGATAATATTAGAAAAAAATGTAAATATAATGAAATTATCATATAAAGCACGAATATAAGTTGATAATATTAGTATAAATATCATCAATATGCAAGATAGAAAATACCATCATAAAACATCCCAAAATATTATCATGAAATATATGATAAATTACATCCAAGAAACACAAAAGCAAATATCACATGTTTAAAATTACATGATTCAAAGATCCTCTGAAATTCCCATTGCTTCTGAATATCTGAGCAAATCTTCTTTCAATTGCGCTTGAGCTGCATCATGTCTAGATTTTTCCTCCAAGATAAGTCTCGCATGATCAGGAACGCCAGCAAGCTTATTCTCCAAAGAAGCAATCATTTCTTTACCGTGAAGTTGTGCGGATTTTTCGACATCAATAGATTGAGCATTCACCTGTATTTTCTCTTCAATATCCTGAATGATTAAAACCTGTTCATGGTTCTTCCTCTCCAGCTGCAAGATTTCTTCTTTTAAAATTGCAATGCGGTCTTGAATAGTCTTACATTCATCAACATGAATCTTTAATTTATCCTGAAGAATTATATGCTCTTGTTCAAGTTTGAAAATTGATGAAGCTGTCAGAAGAGCTTGTTCTTGTGATGAAGCCAACTGCCTTCTACATTCTAAAATCTCAGGAGCAATTGTAATATTCTCTACCGACGCCAAAGAAATTACAGAATCACGAAATTTGAGGAGTGAATCCCGCAAAGGAGATATGTTGATTCTGGCCATCTTAGCAGAGCTTTCCAAAATTTCTATAGCAACATCCAAGTCCGACCACTGATCGATTTTCAAGATATGGATTATTGCTAACAGAGAATGTTTCACCATCGCATTTTGTGAGCAGGAATCTTTGCAAAGGATGATAGTTCAAGTAGTGGTTACAGAATCAGAACTAGCCGCACAGCTACGGGGATAAGTTCCTATAAGCAAAAGAAGAAGAATATTCAATATATTATTATGAAATATATATAGTCTTGAATGAAGATAAGCAGCGCACATATATATATACCTGTCACTGGGACACAACTAACAGAAGGAGAAGCTCTTGGAGCTATGGAAGGACCAAGTCCCACCATATCAGCGAAAGATGGTGCTCTAGCCTCCGTACTAGAATCTCTTGTATTGGAGTTGGCAAGTCAGTAGTTTTCTGTAGAAAATATGATTTCACGAGCCACTACTCTCGGTACTACCAACGGAACTACAGATGCTCTCGGTGAAGATACCACAAGAGGACTCGCTGAAGAGATAGCACCTACTTCTGCAACTTGGGCACCTAAAAAAGGGAGATGCAATAATTTTGGATAAATAATAGTTGTTAAAATATAAATCAAAATATTTATATGAAAATTTTCCTTTACCTGGTGAATATCCATATTCTCCATAATCTAAAGGCTCCTCTTCATCTTCCTCAGCTGCAGGAGATTTAGCAGGGATATTAATACTAGAAGGAGTCTTAGCAGTTGCAGGGGAAGATGCTATCTCAACTTCTTTCGCATCTGTTTCCTCTTCTTCACCAATATCAACTTCACCTTCTTCAAAGTCATCATCTTCATCTTCGCCATTATCACTATCTCCGCTATCTTCATCCTGTGAAGATTCGGTTGTACTTGATGATGAAGTAGAACTTTCATCTCCCAAAATTTCTTCGTCAACTTCTTCGACGATAACTTGCTTCCCTTTATAAGAAACTGGTCGATCGCTTCTCCAAGGTGCAAGCTCTGGACTATAGGAGAAGCGAGAGGTCGGACGAGTTCCTTCCTGGAGGGATAGGGGATGATGATTGTAAACGCGTTCTTGATCTAGTCATCTGAGAAGACGGACTAGGACCAAGGGGTCATGCGGAGGAGATGTGGAAGTACCAATAGCCTCGTCTTCTTGAACCAGCTGCAAGTCTCGCAGGATTGGAGAAGATGTACCGCAAAGATCATCCGCACTGCCTGGTTTGAAGAATCCCGACGAGATTTCTCAAATTCTCTCAAACTCGTGGTAAACCAAACCATCCAAAGTGTTGATGGGCTTGATTTCACGGATGGGATCTTCTAATGATATCTTTTTGCAAATCTCCCCTGGATGAGATGCATGGCTCTTCTCCGGAATATAGCCAATCCCGCTCTCTAAGTTTCTGCCCTTCAGCCTGGGTGGATGAAGAAAGATAGAAGAATCTACTGTGCAGCATTTATTGACCAGGTATGATTGATGATCCCACCATCGCATCCGGCCTATATGATGTACTACGGACTATGCGATCACAAACTTGGAATTATGAAGGAGGAGCCGACACACCATTCAAAGAATTGTTTCCATATCATGGCCCGCTTAAGAGGACCGGTTCCATAACAACAAGATTTGTCCAGTAACCAACCCGCAAGCCTTGTGGCATGATTTGATCATAGCCAAATTGACGAGCAAAACGACTGGGGTAGTAAGGTTCTCTCCAAAATTACGTCCCTTCCCGCAGAGGCAAACCGCATGAGCGAATAGAAAAGAAGAAAGCTCTCTCTCGCCGCAGTGAAGAGTTTCGTTGTCCACCATGTCGTGTATGCAGGATAGCGATAAAGGCGGAACTGAAAGAAGTTTATCTGATCATCATCCCGAATTTTATTTGCAACCCACTCATATGCTCTTCTAGCCATTGCTCTTTGCTGAAAGAACCAGAGTGGAAGATGAGAAGGATGCGAATATGCTTGCTCAGAGACTTCGAAGGTCCAGGGGAAATAAACTCCGAGCCACCCTGTAAAGTAATGCCAAGAAGTATGCGCAGATGAAGCTCCCAGAGTTGGATCTTTTACATGGGTAGCTATTTCTCCAAGGGCCCGGTAGATAGAACACAATACTGGAGGAGCGAGAGAGTATTTATGTCCTTCTGCTAAGGCACCAGCCACAACAAAGACACTCGGACGAACAGCATCTGCCCATTTGGAGCTGGGCAAAACGACCAAGCTTAGCCAATAAGCCAGGAATGCTGCAAGCTCTCCAAAAGAGCTATATTCCAGCTTTCCTCTTACTGCATCCCGAAGCTTTGTTAGTTCTTTGGAATGGCAGTCGCGAAACCTTCAAAGGAAATAAAAATGAGGAGATTAATATGCAGGAATGACTAAGAATACAGAAAGGAAGATCGATTATCAGATTGATAAATACCTGAGACCCCTAGAAAAATGGGCCACCATTAAAGAGGGGAATTTTATGGAAGTTGGGGAATTTGCCCATCTCTTTGAATAGCTCTATGGTAGTTTCAGATATGGAGGGCTTGCGATCCGGAGAAGATACAAAGGCCAATTCTCTGTTGGTAGGAATGAATTCATCGTAGAATTTGCCCGTTATTGTGAGACCAGCTATGCGATGAAGGTCCCAAAGAGATATGCTCATTTCGCCGTAAGGAAGATGAAAGGAGTTGGTTGTGGGTGACCAATACTCAAGGAAGCCCTTCAGAACATTGGGTTCCCGATAGAAGTATTTTGAGGTTACTTCTATAGCGTCATAAAGACCTATCTTTGCAAGAGTGCTCGTATGTTTCAGCAAAATAGCTTCCGCCCATTCCGAATAATAGCGACGAGCAATTAGCAGACCTCTGATGCGGAATTCTGTTTGGCCCCAGAGTTGATCCCGATCTCTGAAGCGCTGTCTCACAGTCTCATAAAAATGAGAAGGAAAGAGATCATGAGGACTGTAGAAGGGAGTCAAGAAGATCATGGGACGAACTTCTTCGATATTTTGTCGCAGCTTCTGAGCTTGAATAGTGCCTTCTAAGATTCGGGGCTCTCTTGAGGCCCATAATTCAGTGTACATCAACCTTTCGCCATGAACATAATCTCTAGGTTCACAGTCTAGCACGGACTGATGGCGATATACCTTGATCGGAATGATTATCATGCCCTCCGCATGAGGGTTGTCAAACTTCATGACCCCTTCAACAACTCGTACTGAATCCCACGAGTTCTGAAGCCGTTTCTTCTTATGTTCCTTGATTTTTTCTGCAAATTCCTTCGCCTTATTGCGGCGAGTCTTCTTCGGGCGGGAGGCAGGAGGAGTATCTTCGCGTAGAGGCGGTCTCCCACTATCAGTACGGATGTGGGCTGTGGTTTTAAGCCATTCATCCCAGTCATATTCTCTCCCATGTTTTGGAGGGCATTTAATATCTCCCAAGGAGATGGATCTATGGATAGGAGAGGGTAAAGATTTAATGCGATCAGAGAAATCGAACGTAGGAAGAACGGGTTCTTTGAAGTAAGCTGGGTTTCTAGAAGTTGTTTTTGTTCTTTTAGCAGGAGGTTGGTCGTCTGAAGGAGATGCAAGACGGGCTGTCTGTTTGATGCGAGCCATGACGAAGAAAGAAGAAATGGTTAAAGTATTGAAAAAATTTTCTAAGTACCAAAGTACAGAGCACTTTGCGCGAGGTCGCGCAAAGTCTACGAGTTTGCGCGGAAAATCTCAAAGTTCAGAAAGCTCGCGCAAAGCTAAAACGGTTTGCGCGGGGTCGCGCAAAGTGAAAGCTTTGCGCGGAATAAAATCGCCAGAGCAAGTGTCAGCAGAGGGAAGTTCGTGAAAATGACTAAGTCATTGGACTATTTATAGGCTTTATGGCCGAGTACGGTACTCGAGTAGGACTTTGCGCGAGGTCGCGCAAACCTTGAAGAAAAAGAATGGTTTGATCCTTTTCTTTGATTTTCTGAACGAACAAAGAACGGATCAAGGGGGCATCTGTTGAGGCATAAAATAAGCAAGGAAGAGAAGAAGAAAAAGATCAAGAAATCACTTTGAAGATGAAAGAAAACAGCTTCAAGACCACTTTGCGCGAGGTCGCGCAAAGTGAAATGGTTACACAAAGACCGCGCAAAGTGAAGAGTGTGCGCGGATTGGACAGAGGAGACTTTGCGCGAGATTGAAGGGTTTGCGCGAGACCGCGCAAAGTATATTGTTTGCGCGTGTCCGCGCAAAGTCCATAATGCTGCGATAAAAAAACAGTTGGATGATATTTTTGTCCCACATCGACCAGATCCGAGATTTCCACTGGTGGAAATGTCTATAAATACCCCATTCCTTCTCTAAAAAGGGGTTCGAAGATTTCGGAAGTGAAGGAAAGACGAAAGAGAAGATAGAAGGTGCGGAGTATTGGACTCCTGCACTCTGCGCGATCACGCGCAAAGGAGTATTGGACTCGAAGTTTGCGCGCCCGCAGAGAAAACAGATTGTATTTATAGTTTGCGCGGACTCGCGCAAAGCTTATAGTTTGCGCGGACCCGCGCAAAGCTTATAGTTTGCGCGGACCCGCGCAAACCTATTTCTTGGCAGTTTTTACAACAATGTGTGGAAATGCTGTTGGAATGGTTCGAGTCTTTGGATCTTCAAGTTCTTCTTGTTCAAGAAAGAAGAGTCATCGATGAAGAGACGTATTCCTTCTAAGTTTCGGGAGATGACCAAAATAGCATTGAAATGCTGCCGGAATCTTCGTGCTCTTGAAGACTGTTTATTGACTTGTCTATTCCTCCTAAGTCATAGGAGATGATTGACATCATTGCCGTTATGCTGCCGAAATTATATTTAGCTATAATAATTGACATTTGTAATGAGTTCTTTGTAAGCTATCTTAGAATCAAGGGATACCAGAGGATGTAAATGAATTCAGAATCAATAAAGTGTGATGATTGTCTTTGTAATTATTTCATTGTTATGTTTAAATAAGATGACTCTCCCAAATCAAATACATTTGTTTCCTTGTCGAAACAGTCGTCAATCCTAGAAAACCACATACGATAGGCAAGTTGTAGGGCATCACCCCAAATGAAAAGCAGTCGATAGGCAAATTTAAAAGTTTATACTCGCAGTCACTACGGGAAGGCTCGTCACCTCAGCATAGGCCGACAGCTTGAACACGGTGTCCCATGCCACCATACCCGGCTCACGAGTCTGGGTTGCTCACTGGTCACTACAAGGAGGCTCGTCACCCCTGCGTAGGCTGACAGCTCAACCATGGTGTCCCATACCACCATACCTGGCTCATGAGTCATAGTGGATCGCGGTACCATGGTTAAAACGGGCTTTTAAATTTGTAAGTAGTACCTTAGATTCAAGCAGTGATGTCCATACATGGTAAACACACAATAGGCCAATCATTTTATTTGGCAAGTTCGATTGGTACGAGCATACGTTGACTTAATCGACATGGAGTGCATAAGCACCCCTTGTAGCCTAACCACTGTCGACAATCGTCATGCGACTTGGATTCGTCGAGTTACCCAATATGGTGAGACTAATTCGGCCACCCGAACAAGGACAATTACCGATTGCCTGGGCCACGTTTTAGCCTTAATCTTACTCAGATGAAGTAAGTAAACACATGCGATAATCACTTTAGCATTCAACGATCAATTCAAGTGAATCCCTCATTTGAGCATTTTATCAAACACATTGAACATGTTACCAAATACTTGATTTTATCCATAAATCCTGTGGCGGCAAATATGATTACATGAAAGAAACTATACATATGATTAAGGTAATTGAGAATACTATCTTAATACTCTTAATAAATACCAATCATCAAAATTTTCTCATTCAGTCAATTTATCAAATATATATTTTAGCAAATCCTTAACAAAGAGGTCATCATGCATATAGTAACAATGAATCCTAGATTAATAGTCATGGCAAATGCAAATCATGTATACATGTTCATTCAAACATTTCAACAAACACATAGGATGCATATTTGTTCAACATAGTTCATACATGTATAATACATCGAAATCGATGTGTCTAAGACGATATGGTAGCAATCAAGTCAGACATAAATCATTAGCTGACATTGAAAGCATTGAAAACCATAACCTAAATATTTATAGTCTGCACCTTTCATCGGAATACTCGATTCAGACTCGGTTCAAATTCTACGTTCCTGAAAACGGAACGTCGGGCACCTAAATAACATAAAGGGTAAGCTAGTTCGATAAATACTCAATCTGGATCTCTACAATGATATTAGGGTTAGGTTTTCTTACCTAAATCGTAGCCGAATCAAATTGTGTAGCGTAACAGGGAGGTAATTCAGTGCATGGAGTCATGGGAGAGAACCACTGCAATGATCTCCCAAAAGCCTTTCGCACTCTTTCCTCTTTTCTTTTCTTTTTTTTTTTCTCTCTCTCTCTCTCCCTTAGGGTTTTTAGAAAATTCGTATATGAGAGAAGTGAGGTGGTATAAGAGTTATATATAGGCCAAGTAGTGATGTAAATGGTCCCAGGGCCTTGGTATACTTAGTTTATATCCAAAGGGTGACTGTTTCTGACAAACGGGGCTCACGGGGAGGCCCACTACTCACCTACGTCATGAGGTATGTTATCTGACAATGGATCTATGCTAAGATGTGGTTTCGATATGATCGGATAGGCCGATCGACCATAGAGGACCTGTGTCAAATCAACGGTCATATTTACTCAAATGGGGCCACAAGTATATGGATACGTGCAGGGAAATTTCCTTTTCCCATGGGTGAAGTTTGGTCAGAAACTGACGGTTCGAAATCCCCAATTTTGTACTAGTGCGAATGGCCCAATTCACTTAAGTTTCATTACCTTTTATAAAGATATTCGCGTTTCTCACACACTTTACTCAGGGCTCAAGTTGTGCATTTATGGACACTATCTGGGCTCGATTCCTACGATGGTTGTTAAGCCCAATAGGACGGATGTGACCCTATAGTTTCGCGGTCATCGGACTTTCGACGTGTGGTCTAGGTCTGATACGGGGTTTGAATGTACTCTCGAGAGCGACAGGCTTTTGGGATTCCTCTTAAGCTTTTAAGGGACGTTGAGTCAGTGGTATTAATGGTTTTAGGCCTTGCCATTAGTGGAGGTGGTGGCCCGAGCTTAATCCACCAATTATTTAGTTTAGTACTTAACTAATTTTTGCCTAAATTACGACAAGATACAGTCCTTAGGTATTTATGCCTGAGGTGGTACTCGGGTCCTTATACGAATTTTTCCAAGATGTTACACAGTACTTCTCAAAATTGTTATTTTCTAATTCAGTACCATGGTCACTTCTTATTCTGATCACAGACAGTTCTTTTTCAATATGTATGCGTTTAATTAACTTTTTGACTTGGTCAAAAGCATTCAACTTTTCTCTTAAGAAGGCTACCCATGAATATCTAGTGTAGTCATCTACTACAACTAGAAAGTATTTCTTTCTGCCTCTAATCTCCATTCGGGTTGGTCCAACTAAGTCCATATGGAGTAGTTCAAGAGGTCTTGTAGTGGCTAAGGAGTTTAGCTTTTTTTTTTTTTTTTTTTTTTTTTTTTTTTTACTACTCCTAATTTGTTTGCCTATTTGACAGTCATCACATACTTTATTTTCTAACCTTTTCAATTTGGGTGGACCACGTAGATGATCTCTCTTGCTCAATTTGTATAAGTCTCTATAATTTACACGTCCAAAGCGGTGATGCCCAAGTTCAGTTTCGTCTATTTGGACCATGTAACAAGAATGATTTGTAGAGTAAGAGTCATCAATGATACATCAATTTTCAAAGGTTCTTCGACCATTTAATATTAGATGGCCTTCATTATTAATTATCTCACATCCGTAATCTAAAAATTTTACACTATGATTATTATCACAGATTTGAGATATGCTCAGCAAATTATGTTTTAATCTTTCAACATATAGCGCATCCTTTAAGATAGGTAGCTTTGGAAGTTTTACATTACCTCTTCTGATGATTTTGCAGTTGTTATTATCTTCAAAAGTAATTGAGCTGCCATCGATTTGATTGATGTCTAATAGAATCGCCTTATCACCTGTCATGTGTCTAGAACATCCAATATCCAAGTACCATCTTGAATGGCTACTTACTTTGAAAGCTGTGGGGATAACAAGACCCTTATTTTTTTAAACCCATTTCATTATGGCTTTGGGTGGACCACGTAGATGATCTCTTAGTATTTGATGTATTTGAGAGTAAGAGTTTCTCTTATTTCTACTTACTCTGTTCTTTCTAGAGTTGGATTTCAAGAGCTCTTTAAACAAGTTGACTATCTTATCTGCTAGAAGAGGATTATTATTTCTCCTTTTTTATTTATGATAGTTGGCATTAGTTTTTGGATTAGAAGTTTTTTTAAAGGATTTTTCATTCTTCTTTACTTTATAGTTTCTTCTTTAGACTTGAAGATTCTTGTCGCGCCCTAGACTCGGTGACCGGGCTCACAAGAATCCTGATTGCCGATTCTAGCGCCAACAGCCTTCGTAGTACCCCATTCTCCGCTCCTGGCGCCCATTCAACAGGTTCTGATCCTGGGATCCTACAAGGAGGATTTCTATAACATAAGTCTGATTCATAATGATCATACCTAAGATCATAACATCATAACCACAGATAAATAACTACAGGAACAACATTACAAAATCTACTAAGAATTTAAACTTTTACAAGTATAAGGCTCAAAGGGAAACACAAAGTCTATATAAAGAAAACTCCAAAAGGATCAACGACATGCTCCAGCTCCTGCTCTGCTCTCTGGTCTCAAATCACCTGCATGCATCAATCATGCATAAGCTTATAGAAAGCTTAGAGAGTAGTGTAAGTGTGTTCAGGATAGGTGCTATGAATGTGATATCAGAATATGCGGAAGAATGCAGTAAGACCATGAATACCACTAGCCGTCATAAGGCAAAGCAATGCAAGGCAGGAATACTATCTGCTAATCAAAGGCTATGCAATGCGGGGCTATACAGCCAAATGCCATATGCAATATGCAATGCGGTCATGCTCATCCTCATATCAAGTCAACAAATTAGTATAGTTCCTCTCTCGGAAATCACCAGGGTCAAATACACTACCTGCTGACTGCCGCTCTCCTAGCCGCACAGCCCAGCGAGCGTACGAGACGTCACTACCCACCTGTGGACAACTAATCACCAATAAGGCTCAATGGTAGTGGACTCATTTACGAGCTGGTGAAACTCAGCCTAGTATTGTCCCCTCACTCAGGCGAGTAAGGCCACACTCCCTTCCAACCGACCACGATATAGTGGGAGATGCGGCCTAATGGTAAAGGCATCGACGCTCATGTTTTTCACTCAGTCGCGGTGTTGGAGCATCTCCTGGTACTATGAAGGTTTTGGGACTTTCACCCAAGGACATCCTATGTGTCCTAAGTGCTCAAACAAACATTTTCGGTGTCCAAATCTAGCCAGCCACAATATACCTATAGAGGCTAGACCCTAATGAAGAAAGAGTGAATATCAACGTGCTATGCAATGCCAGATGTATGAATCACACCAATCAACCATGCATCTAATGTTGCTCATCCAGTGCCCCTAAGTGGGACAACTCCATCACCCTGGAAGTCCCATGACAGCCTGCCCAATAGCATAATACCATGGCCAATCAACCATCTATCAATCACACAAATGAAGCCCATAAGTCATGAAAATGACTAAGTGTGCCATGAAATGATGTACTCACCCCGCGTCTAGATACTTAAACAAATTTCCCATGGATAGGAAGGAACACAACCACTAGTGGAGGCCCAATAGCCTGGGGTAGCCTATGAACTAGGTAGACAATGCTATGGGCCTAAATGATGAGAATGGGCCTAGCGAGGGTCTATGGTAGACATTTAACCACCCATAGATGAAAATGGGCCTAACAAATGGGCCTAGATGGGCCCATAATGGGGACATTTAACCACCATTGTCCCCTAAAAAGGCGACTTAACAATAAACTACGTAGAAGCAAGGCCTAAGGCCTGAATACCACCATGCAAATGCAATGGGCAGCAATAAATACATATCACAACACATAATGGGCCTAAAGAGAAAGGCCCAAAGCCCACATATATTATCATGGACCCAATAAGGGCATATCATGGCCCAAGTACACATCCTTATAGGCTAATTGGGGGCAAATATGGTCAAACCCTCAATAGCCACCGTATCCATGCATTAAATGGATCTAATGGGTAGCCCATAAGTCCAAAAATACATATGGACAAGGCCTAAATCATCAATATGGGCCTTACAATGTCAGCCTAAAGACTTAGCAAGGCCCTCCCCAACATGTGTTAATATGGGCCTTGCAAGTCAGCCCATAACTAAGTATTTCATGAGGGCATTCAAGGATCATTCACACACATGATCGGGCTTATAGGCAACCCATTGGGCCCATAATACAAAGAGGTCAGCCCTTAACGAATTTTAGGCTCAAGGAAAGGATATCCAGCCCATCTGGACCTATTGGACTGTCAAAAAAATATGGTCTAAGATGGCCCACAATAATCGGCTAAAGGTGGGCCTCACATGGCATTAATTAAGCCTAAAAATTTTAAGAATAAGGCATGAAACATACACGCAAGTCTCTCAATATGGTGGGCCCCACATCCTTTAAAATTCCAGCCACATACAATGTACTTTTAAGGCCTCTTCTTAAACTTTCAGCCCACCCAACTTCTTGGGCCTGCTGAAGTCCAGAAATTAGTAAAATTAAGTGAATATTTATTCCATGGTGGCCAGTCATATACACAGGGGGCCCCACCAAATTGAGAGTCGATATACATCACATAAATTAAGTGGAACTGCTGCTAGACTACAAGTCCAACAACAGGCCAAAGCCATGGGTGTCCCACATGGGCTGGACGGTCTAAGGCTTAGACCGTCCAATCCATAACAAAGCTCAAGGTGGGCCCCACCATGGATGTCCCACCAGGGGTGGGCCATGTCTAAGTGGGCCACACAAAATGGATGAATGGAAGGATGAAACACTACATCATAGTGGGCTCATAAGAGGTGGGACGACCAGCCCATGCTAGACGTCAACCATACTTAGGACGTCCAGCATGGCTGCTATCCAACCATGTTTCCTAAGAAATGTGGTGGCCCCAGATGCCCTTGATCACATAGAAGGGGTCCCAATAAAGTGGGCCATAATGGAGATGAATTTGGGAGTCATACACAAGCCCGAATAATATATACAAAAATGGACAGCAAGGCATATCAAAAAAATATGTTGCTGTCCCCAACTTTGACACTTAATGGGGTGGGTCTAGGCCTGCCAAATCAAAGGGGAAACGAGGTGGATTTCATGTACCCATATGTGGACAGTAAGTGGGGTCCACTAGGGTGGCCCACCTTCCCAAAAACTTGGCCAATACAAGCAATTTCCAACATGCAGGACTGCTGGATAGTCCAGAAAATTCTGAACCATCCAGCCCTCTTGGGCCCACTTCATGGGTCTCAATACATGGGTAGAGGGTATGGGCTCCATCCAACATCAAGTTGTGGTCCACACCTCAAAGAATCTCAAAAGAAATCAGGGAGAAGAGCCTTACTAACAGGCCTAAAACAATACCCAAAACCATGCATCAAATGGGCCAGAAATTTTGACAGCAACATATGTTGTCAATTTTCAGCCCATAGAAAAATATTTAAAGGGATTAAACCTATGATAATACAAGTGGGGTTCAAGAAAATCAACGCCTTAAGGGCCATCCAACCCATGCAAGACAGGACGGGCCTGGACGCCCCCAAAAATCTGGATGGTCTAGGATGTTTTTGGTCACATCAGTGGGCCACCATCATCAGTAGAAAAAAAGAAGGAAGAAGACAGAGAGAGAGAGAGAGAGAGAGAGAGATCAACGGCCATAGGGGAGGATTCTGATACTATGAATCCTCCACCAACACAATCTACATCTTGCATCTTACATGCATGCTTGAGATCTTACAATCCAAGGAATTTGCTGAGGTAGGGATGTTATCCCCACCATGCATGGCATCGTCTAGATGACCAAACAACCATTAAATCAAAGAAATCCATCATGGTGGGTCCATGAAGAATGGTCCACCATGGAAACGGGCATGCATCATGTGGGTTTTTGGCCTCACATCATGGAGCTATGTACGACCTCCACCATTAATTGGTGGGCCCTACATACTCCCAAATATGAAGAGAAGAACATGCAAGAAGAAGAAGAAGGAAAGAAAGAGCTTCAATGCATCACCCACCTTCAATATCTTCCTCAAACTTCCAGCTACAAGCTCCAAAGCTCCAATGGAAGGGTTCTAGTGGTGGAGATGGGGTTTAGATGGTGGGATTGGGAGAGATAAGGGGGAGAAGTTGTTGGAATAAGGGAGAAATGGTGGATGTCCCACCTAGTAAGGAAAGGAAGGAGAGGGAAATGAGAGAGAAGAGAGGAGAGGGGAGGGTTGTAGAAGAGCAATGATGAGTTTTGGAAGGAAGAGCTAGCTTGGAAAGAGAAATGCATGGGATAGAGAGAATATCTCATGATTATTTTCTAGAAAAGAAAAACAATCATAGCTAGGCTAGGTCATTATGGAGGGTAGCTTGGATAGAAAAAGGTGCACTACGGTGGGGCCCACATCAGAAAATGTGCAAGGGTCTAGGTGGGTTCCACATGCATGATCAATGGCCCAAACATGGTGCAGGCTACATCTTATGATGTACACATCATATGGACACATGAGATGCGGCGTTGGAACCGCAGCGTCGATGCGGTCGTAACGGTATAGGTTTCGGGTCGATCTGGGTCAGGTTAGCATGATGGGATTTAAGGATGACCGCAAATGAAATCTATAGGTCATGGGTCACTGGGATTTGACTAGTAGGATCATGGGACCTAACAAAATAAAACAGATACTCAGGCTAGGGTCTTATAATTCTCCTCTTACAAAAATGGGAGTAGATTTTTTAGATTTTTTTGTGTGACTTTTAATCTGTCTTTTGAAGTCTTAAGGGAAGCAACTTCTAATTTTAAATTCTCATTTTCAGTTTTAAGATTTTAAATTTCAGAAATCTTCAAACATAAATCCAGTTTCAAATCCAAAAATGAGATCTTTCCAAAGCAGATTTTTCAAGTTCTAATTGAAGTTTAACAAAGTTTTCTTTTTAAATTTTCTATTTACCCGCAATTTTACAACTTTCTTTATATAGGGCATCGTAGGCAATTTGAAGATCATCTTCATTTTTATAATCACTTCCAAGAGTTTCATAGTCAGAAGTTTCACATTCATCTGAGGAAGTGATTCTAGCTATGGTCATGAAAGCCTTTTGATCATTCTCAGTTTTGTGGTCTGACTTGTCAGTTTCTAAATTAGATTCAGATTTTGATGACTCATCTGAAGTGGCAACTATGCCTCTTCTTCTAGATTTATCCTTCTTAGGACATTTTGAAGCTAAATACCAAAATTTAGAACAATTGAAGCATTAGGTGTAAGACCCTAACCCAAGTGTGTACGCCATTTCTTGAGGTCACGCGGTCCTATCGGTTGAATCTCGGTGACTCAAGACCTATGGATAGTTTTTATGGTCATCCTTAAGTCCAGTCTCGTTGAACCGACTCAGATCGACTTGAAACCTATGCCATTGTATCCGCATTGACACCGCGGTTCTAACATCGCGTCTCATGCATGAAACCAACATGTACATTACAAGTTATGGGCCACGCTTGATTTAGACCGTTGATTATGTGTGATGGTGGACCCCACCGTAGCACCACACACTTCCCGATGTGATGATGTCATCCCTTGGCATAGGCTATCTAGCAAGCCTACACCCTATACCTAGAAAACCTATGAGCCTACAACATTGTTTGTATCACCATAGTCTCATCATGGTTTTGTCTATCCAAGGGGAGAGAAGTAATCATTTCTCTCTTTTCTAGTAAGCCCTCCTTCTTTCCCTCTCATTTTCTCTTTTTCTCTCTCGTCTCTCTTCCTAGTAAACCCATGGATGTTCCACCCTCTCCATTTCTCCAGCCCCCTCTCACTCAAATCCCCTCTAATCTATACTTCAACAACTCATCTCAACCTTAGGAACCCCTTCCTTGGAGCATGGAGATCATATTGATGTAGATTTGGAGATTGGATCCTTAGAGGTGGGTGCATGTATTTTTTTATTTTAGATTTCTTTGTATTTTGGATATTCTCCATCTTTTCTTTTCATGATTGGAGTATGTGGGGCCCATCGAGAGATGCTGGTGGCCCCAAGACTCCATGGATGTGGCTTGAAGCCCATCCTACATTGCATGCATGTTACATGCAAGGGGCCATTCTCCATAGATCCCTTCATAGCCATTTCTTCCTTTGATTAGGGATTCTTGGGTCATCTAGACCCTTAATCCTTGTTGGAGATTGGATCTCCACAATAGATCCCAAGTAGGAATCGTATGATCCATGTATATCTTGTGTATCTTGTATAATGGAATGTATATGCATGTGTGATGAGGGCAAGGGCCTCAATGTGGAGGAGACCCTTCTCTTGTGGCCGGATCTTACTTTTCCCTTATAGATAACCTCTTATCATGTGTGTGTGACCCACCTTGTGGACCAACAAAATCCAGACTGCCCATGGAGGTTGGATGTTCATGACAGTCCACCTTGGACATGTGGCCCCAAAAATACACCTAAATGGGGCACATGTTTGGGGTTTTTGTTATTGAGGAAGGTCTGGATGTTTATGGGGCCCACTGGGGTGGTCCATCCCATGATTTTCTGGGATTAAATCTCATTTTAAATAATGTTTATATTTAATTCTTTTCAGTTTTATGTTGCTGTCCAGAACTATCTGGACAGGTTTTTATGTCAACTTGAGGCCAGATTTGGGGCTTTGGTGGGGAGTTTTATACCAAGTAATATATGACTTTTGAAGCTGTATGTCCCACCTATAAGCATGCTAAATTTTAGCCTCAACTGATCCCATTTTGGTCTCCAAAAGAGTGGGCCAATATGGGTATGTTGTTGTATTTCTTTGTTATAAATTCCAGCAACATTTTCTCACATAAAACCATAATTTAAAAATATTTTCTCTAATGGTGGGCCATCTTTATGGACTTTCGCTTATTGTATACCTGATGATGGACCTTGACCCAAAATTTTCAGATTTTTAGAGGCCTTAGACCCACTGTATTGGAGTGCCCAAGTTGGTACAACAACACACATTGCTGGAATTTTCTGCTACCTTGCTGTCCTCTTGAGTTGTAGGTGATTTTAGGCCCCAGCCCAGCTGGACTTGTGTATGTTTACTGGGGCCCACCTCTAATGTATCTGAGGTCCATGTGGACCATGTATGTGGGGCCAATCAGCTGGACCAATGTCCCCTACTGGACATCCAACAAGGTGGACCGTCCATGGGCTGGCCCACCATGATGTATGTTTTGTGTCCACGCCGCTTCCCCCATTGTGGTGGCCCACATGAAGTATGGGACTACCCTAGGTGGACGTCCCATGTGAGGCCTCCTCAAGGATGTGTGGAGCCCACTTTGATGTGTGTATGGGCGAGGATGCCCAGGTCTTGGGACGCCCAGGCCATGGGCTGCTCCGGGGCCTACAGCCCAGTAGCAGGCCCACCTGTTTTGTGGGTACCACCCTCTTTCTCCATCTGTGGGGCCCCCCTATAAATATTGCTGGGCCTTATGGAAATATTTTTCACATGTTTTAACAAGTATCTGGGTTTCGGCAGGCCCAAATTGTTGATGGACTGAAAATTCAGTAAGGGCCCAAATGAATATTATTTTGGACTCAATTGTATGAGATGTGGAGCCCACCTTATTAAGAAAGATGGGGTGCATGATGCACACCAATTTTAGTAATATTTTGGGCTTCATTAGAGCATAGTTTGGCTGCCCCATTTTATGGTCCTTGTGGACCCAAGTATGACCAAATGTTTCAGACTTCCTAGTGGGCCTAGAGTGGGCTAGAACGTCCGACCTTGGCCCATCCATATGTTGGGCTGATTTCCACTATTTAGATGGACTTGTGGGCTAGATATAGGTGGTTTTGGGCCCTTGGTTGCCAACTTAAATGTTCTAGTTTTTGGGCTGATGTAAATGGGCCCAATCCACCCAACTTAGACTTGTTTTTAGGCCATGTATTTATGCCCATGGACTACCCCTTAAGTTCATCTAAATGTATGAGTCTTGTGGCCAATGGCACTTGGGCTTTGGGCCTTATTCCCCCTCCTCGGTCCATGATTATTAGAGGTAGTATTGGGCCTACTTCCTTATGCCTTTTGTGGGACCTATGTGCTTATGGTTTGGATATGATCCTTGGGCCTTATGTTTATGTGGTTTGTGGATTAGATGCCTCAGGGCAATGGTGGTTGAAAGTCCCCATTTGGACCCCTCTAGGTCCATTAGTTGCTAAGTGTGGTTGAATGCCCACCTTAGTCTCTTGCTAGGCCCGTTTCCATATTATCTAGGTCTTAGCTATGTATGCTTAGTCTTGTGGGTTAGCCCAGGTAAATGGGCCCCCACTAGAGGTCCTATTTCTTATGAGGAATTAGTTAAGTTCCTAGACCCTTCATGATTGGGTAGAGAGTACATCTTCTCATTCACCTCATTGACACCCTTATTCATCTTCATGGTCCATTCCCATACACATCATATGCATGCTTGGTTGAGGTATGATTGGCCATGGTTGTGCCTTTGTGTAGGACATGTTGGTATCTTCTTGAGGGATGGAGTTTACCCTCTCGAGCATGGTGAATGCTTGGGATTGATGCATGGATGATTGTGGATTCATGCACCTGGCATTGCATAGCATGTGGATATTCGCTCTTGCTTCATTAGGGCCATAAACTCCACAGAGATATTGTAGATGGCAGTGTATGGACACCGAAAATGATTATTCAGCATTTGGGGTGCATAGGATATCCCTGGATGAAAACCCCTCAACCCCAAGACCGAGTGAAAAATATGAGGACCCGAGTCCCTTATACCATTAGGCCGTGACTCCTACTGTTGCGAGGTCAGTTGATATGGGGTTTGGCCTTACCCGCCTGAGCAAGGGAGCATAACTAGGCTGAGTTTAACCAGCTCATGAAATGGGTCCGCTACAGCCTTACTAGTGATTGGCTGTCCATAGGTGGGTAGTGAGGTCTCCTACGCTACTTTGACTATGCAGGTCTTGTAGAGCGACAGTCATCCAGTAGTGTACTTGACCCTGGTGGATTCCTTATGATGAAACTATACTTGATATGTGGATTAGATATGAGGACTCGCATTACTTCGCATTGTATTTACATTGGTTGTATAAGCCTTATATTGCATCACCCTGGTAGGGCACCTAGTACTCATGTATTGTATTACATAGCCTTGATACGGCTTACTGCATTCATAGCTTAGCCCCAGTACTGCTAGTGGCATTGGTTTCATTCATGCTTCCTTCTGCATTCTCCTTATTCTTCTGAACACCATTGTCACACACTTACACCGCCCTCCAAGCTTTCTATAAGCTTATACATGATTAATGCATGTAAGCGATCCTAGGTTAGCGTAGTAAAGGTAGAGCTGTAGATTGGATTGGCGAGAGCTGAGTAGTTATTGCAGACCTTTCCTTCCCTCTTTCTATATTATGTATTTCCTTTTGAACCTTGTACCTGTAAAGTTTAAATTGTTAGTGGTTGTTTCAGCGTGTCCCTTGTTTATTTTCTGAGATTTACTTGCTATGATCTTGTGTATGCTCGATTTGTTTAGAATTGTGATATGAAAATCCTCCTTGTAGGATCCCAAGATCGGAACTTGTGATAAGAGCCCAGAATGGGTTCCTATGAAGGCTGTTGTGGTCGGAACCGGCTATCGAGTTCCTTGTGGGACAAGTCACTGAGTCTGGGGTGTGATAGGAGTTAATATCAAAGTATAGCAATTAATTTTGGAATAACTTGGGATAACATTGCATATCTACTGTGAGCTTAGGACAAGTAGTGTCCCGAGAGCCTTCCTTTTGTTTGAGCCTGCAATATTCTGATCCTATGCGTCGTCATCCTTTTTCTTCTGTAGACGATGCCGCCTAAGCAGGGTTCTCGTGGCCGTGGTGCCCCTAGCCATGGTTCTCATCCTACTCCAGCGAACCATTTTACCCGAGGGCATCCAGCTCCCTATATTGAGGACCCAGATCCGAAGGTCTTAATTCTGCCCCTTGTAGTGCCTATTCCCCCGCCCGAGCCTGTTGTTCCAGTTTTTAAGGCTCCAGCTCCTTACCCACCTATGCCTCAGCCAGAGGCGAGTGCCACCACCACTCATCCTACGATTTCTGTTGGGGTTGAGCATTTTTAGCAGATGATGCAGGTCATCATCATTGTCCTCGATCTTGTCACTCTTCTTCCGAGGTTCTGTGCGGATACCGACTTACTGCGTGTGAGTGCGATATTTCGTGAGTTCTGGCAACATGATTCCCCGAGGTTCAGGGGTGAGCCTGACCCTTCTTCTGCCGATTTGTGGCACACGGAGATAGAGAGGATATTCAACATTATGCAGTGTCCAGCTGATCAGAGAGTTTCCTTAGTTACCTTCCTTCTACAGGGCGAGGCCCAGCATTAGTGGTCATCAGTGTCGAGGATGGCTGAGCCTCAGTTTTTCTGGACTTGGGAGGAATTCATGGTCCATTTCGACCAGAAGTTCTTCCCCTTGCATGTTCAGGAGCAGAGGGCTATGGAGTTTGAGACTCTAGTCTAGGGAAATATGTCAGTGTCTTAGTATGAGGCCCGTTTCTTGGCTCTTTCCAGATTCGCCCCTTATCTCGCCGATGATGAGAAGAGGAACGCCCGCCATTTCCAGAACGGCTTCCATCCCACTCTCTGTAGTCGAGTAGTGGGCCATTACGTGGAGACGTTTGATTAAGTCATCCATCGAGCGTTGGTATATGAGGAGGACTGGGTTATGACCCAAAGGACCTGAGATCAGAGTTCGGGTAGAGATCCGAAGAGGAGGGCACCAGCTTGCAATTCTCGACAGCACCGTCAGCAAAGGCGGAGATGCAGATCTGAGTTCAGGCAGCCCACAGCGTAATCGGCGGCATCATCATCAGTGCAGCCAGTCGCTCCTTCCTCCAAGCAATTTTTCAGTATTTTCTATGGATGAGGGAAGACAGGGCATCAGAGGCATGATTGCTCTCTCCCCATGCAGCAGTAGCAGTTGCCTCCTCCCCATCATCCTCAGCAGCAGCAGCATCCGCAGAGAGCGCAACATTAGGCTCCTGCTCTTAGGCCTCCTCCCTAGTAGCAGAGGTAGCCAGGTAGGCCTCCACAGCGGCCACAGCAGTAGCAAAGACAACAGCAGCCGAGGGGACATGCACCTCCCCAGTCCTTGGGTCGAGTATATATCTTTAATTACTCAAAAATTTTCGTACAATGGCCCGAGTACCACCTCGACCAGAAATCACTTAAGATTAAATCCTTTAGAAATTTGACAAAGTTAACTAAGTGCTAAACTAGATTAGCCATGAAATCCGTTTGAATCACTTTAAATACGATCTGCAAGACCCAAAACTTGTAGAATCATTGGTGCTAGGTTACCTTAAAGTCTAAGATCAAACTCATTACCCGACTGCTCTTGGGAGCACATTGAAACTTTGTATCAGGTCTGGACTGCACATCGGGAGTCCGAATAATACGACGTTAAGGAATTAGGACCGCCTCACTGGGCTTGACAACCATCTCAGAAATCAAACCCAGATAGTGTCCCACGACTGTTCGCTTGAGTCCGGAGCGAGAGAGTGTAAAAACACTTATTTTCTTTACAAAATAAATATCTCAAATAGTAATATGAGACTCGTTACTTGTAAACATTTTGTAAGTAACCTGACCGTCAGAATCTGACCTAAATACACCCTCGGATCTAGAAAAATTTCATAAACATATCCATGTACTTGGAATTTCGGATCGAGATCCGCTGACCTTGAACTGAAACTGGTTCGCCACACGTGATTTGGGAATCTGATGGAAATGAATACTTAACTCCACCTGTATCCAAGGTTGGTGAGCTTAAGTCCGACCTTTGGCTCAAGGAGGCCCCCTAGAAGTCCTCTGTTGAGCTGAAAAAGTGCCACTTTGGTTATAACCTAAGTATACCTTGACCTTAGGTCTACTTTGGAGAGTTTTTAGGCTATATAAGGACCTTAGAACTCTCTCTCTCTCACAGCCATACGAATTTGAGAGAAACCCTAGAGAGAGAAGTGAGAAAAGAGAGAGAAAGAGTGAGAGTTATGGGAGATCCTTCCTACCCTCTTCCCCTGCCACTACACAAGCTCCACCACTCTAATCTTATCACTTTCTCGGCGATACTGACTTCGTTTCTAGGTAAGAAACCCTAACGCTAATCTATTTTAAAGTTGTAAGGGTTGTAGGTTATGAAATAGCTAACCTATTTCATTCTATAGGCTACTAAACTGCTGAATACAGAAGCTTGGCAAACCTATCATATTCGTTACGATTCTACGGTGAAAGGTGAGGACTTTAGGTGTATAGGTTATGGTTTTCAACGCTTTCAATGTCAGATAATGATAGATTCATGATCTTCATGCAATTGTACATGTACAAAGTGCCGTCTGTTTTCCATTTCGATTAAAGATGTAGAATATGAAATTTTACATATTCTAGGTATTCGTAGAAAATACCGTATACGTATATATTTTGGAAAAGTGTTTGACATGATTATTTGTTGTATGAATATATGATATATGGATAAAATACTTATTTGGTGAAAGGATTCGCCCTAATACATGTTTTACTAATATACACTATGTATGTAGAAATAGTGTATTGTAGAAAGTACCGTATATGTATATATTTTAGAGATGTGTTTGCCATGATTATTTACTGTATGAATATATCATATGTGTGTAAAATACTTGTTTGGCAAAAGGACTCACCCTAATACATGTTTTGTTAACATACACTATATATGTTGAATTTGTGTATTCTAAGTGTTTGTGAAAATGCTTGTGAGAGTAAGTGTTTGAATGATGGTGCCTTAGGTAGGTGTTGAGATGGGATTCTCAACTACCTTAGAGACCTGTATGATTTCCTCCATGTGGTTGATTACTCTAACAGCTTACTTATGATATATATGTGTTTGTGTTGCCTGTTTATATAGTGCTTTATAACATGCTTTATGACATGCTTGTTAACTTGCTTGAATTACTTTGTTTAATATACTTTACTCCACATGCTATGAATAAGGATTGATTGAGTTTGAGACTATGTTTATAGTCCAGACAATCGGTACCAGACTTGAGATCGTGGTTGAGATTCATTTCACCACATAAGAAGTGTTTAACGAACCCGAGTTGTACTTCAGTTGGCGACAGTGGTTAGGCCACACGAAGTGCTGATGCACTTCATGTCGTTCAGTTGGTGGTGCGCTCGAACTAGTCAGGCTCGTCAAGTAACCCGATATGTCTAATGTATGTTCACCATGTTTGGTCGCTACTGCTTGAACCTAGGGTACCAAACTTACCAGTGGAATCCCGTTAACAATGGGACCTCGATCCGCTAAGACTCGTGAGTTGGGCATGGTGGTATGGGACACCGTGGTCGAGCTGTCGGCCTACGCTGGGGCCACGTGCCTCCCCGTAGTGACCAGTGAGCAACTAGACTCGTGAGCCGAATACGGTGGCATGAGACACTGTATTCGTGCTGTCAAGACCTACGGTGAGAGCTGAATACGGTGAGACCTGTATTCGTGCTGACGGGCGACGAGTCCTTCGTAGTGCCTTCGAGTATACTCTAAAGTCTGTGATTGGCGACGAGCCCTTCACAGCAACTAGAGCATGAGTTGAGCCGAGTACGGTGAGACCTGTATTCGAGCTGACGGCCAGCGATTGAGCCGAGTACGGTGAGACCTATATTCAAGCTGACGGCCAACAATTGAGCCACATATGGTGAGATCTGTATCCATGCTGATGGGTGACGAGCCCTTTGTGATGCCTTCGCGAAGCCTCTCGAACCATAATATCGTATGAGATTATCTAGGTTTGACGATCCTAGAATGGATCATGTTTGGAAATGATACAAAGGAGGTACCTTAGTTTCCCAATACTGCTGTTTGAAATGGACTAATAACAACTCAGTAATCATGTTCATCATGCAGTGCATGTGCCTGGAAGATGTGGAGCACTGAGGAATGCAAGCATGCCGCGAACATAAGATGGTGTCGTATGAGGGAGTATGTCGGTGAGGGCATCCATCATGACTGCATTCATACTTGCATTAACATGAGTAGTTAGGAGTGTTTGATTGTACTGCTTTATCATTACTGCTTGACTATATTGATAACATGTTAACTTATGCTTTATTGTTCCACTGAGTTAGCTACTCACTCCCACGTTATGGGATGGTGTTATACACACCAACCAGACTCTATCTCAGGTATAGATGAGATGACGACTCAGGAGGCTTAGCCGGACTATGACGAGGACCAGGACAAGTTCTCATTCATGCAGTATTCTGGTGGCTTCGACTAGACTACCAGATCGACGGGACTTGCTAGGTTTACTTCCCTAGTTGTATTTTTGACTTTTTGAACATAAAATAGATATATGTATATGGTGACTCAGATGGATTCATACTTTGGAGAATGAAATGATTTTGTTTCTTTTACATACATACATATACAGTTCAGTCTTCTGCTTGCCTTTATACAATTGATCTGGAGTATGAATTACTATTTTGGTATAATCTCACTTATGTTTATTTCTCTAACACAGACAACATTTAATCATCATTATCTATATTGCATAAGTGATGTGTTGGAACTCGGGAGTTGAGTTATGCTCGACCCTCGATTTTCAGGGCGTTACAATATCGCTACATAGCAAGTGCAGAGTCAGGACCCGTAGTCTTTAGACTTACTTCCTTCACCAGCGCAGGACAGATTTTATGCAACCCAGCAGGATCTGTAGTCTTCAACCGGTGGTGTTGTCGAGGGTATTCTTCTTATTTTTGCTTGCATTTCCCATGTTCTATTTGATTCCGATGCCTCCCATTCCTTCGTGGCTGAGCAGTTTTGTCGATCGACCAATATCGCATCGGAATTCATCTCTGAGGCCTTGGTTGTTTCGACTCACTCAGGGAAGTCTGTTGTTTTGAGCCATCATTGTTCTTCTTGTTCGGTGTTGGTTAGTGAGATGTTCCTGCCCACCTATTTGCTCGTAATGCCAATAGCGGAGTTCGATGTTATCCTGGGTATGGACTGGCTTACGGAGTATGATGTCGTCTTGGACTGTCCTGCGAGGACTTCACGTTTCATATTCCCGGCTTGCCAGTGTTCCAGTTCGTTGCTAAGCCCAGAGGAGAGCCGTTATTTAGTTTATTGGCTTGTATTGTCGAGAAGTCTGTGATAGGGTGTATTGAGCATCTGCTAATTGTTTGCGAGTACCCAGATGTCTTCTAGGAGATCCCAGGTTTGCCACCGTGTCGGCAGGTTGAGTTTCAGATTGATTTAGTGCCCGGTACCGCGCCTATTTCGAAGGCTCCCTACTGGATGACACCATGGAGTTGAGGGAACTGCAGGAGCAGTTGGATGAGCTCCCGGAGTTGAGTTTTATTCCTCCCAGGAGTTCGCCTTGGGGAGCCCCAGTATTGTTCGTGAAGAAGAAGGATGGCTCATTGAGGCTCTGTGTGGATTACCGCGAGCTCAATAGAGTCACTATTAAGAACTAATACCCACTTCCCCATATCGATGATTTGTTCAACCAGCTGCAGGGTGCATAGTTCTTTTCCAAGGTAGATTTGTGATCAAATTACCATCAGATTCGGGTTCGAGAGGAGGACATTCCGAAGATAGCTTTCTGGTCACGCTATGGTCACTTTGAGTTTCTGGTCATGTCATTCGGACTGACCAATGCACCCGCCGTGTTCATGCAGCTGATGAACAAGGCCTTTCGGCCTTTCCTCAATCAGTTCGTGGTTGTATTTATTGATGATATTCTGGTGTATTCAAGGACCCGGGAGGACCATTGTTGCATTTGTAGATTATGCTTGACCCTCTGTTCCCACCAGCTGTATTCGAAGTTGGAGAAGTACGAGTTTTGGCAGGAGGAGGCGAAGTTCCTCAGCCACATGGTGACGAGGGAGGGTATCGCTATGGACCTCTAGAAGGTTGATGTAGTGCGTCAGCGGAGCCAGCCCATGAATACGTCCGAGATCCGTAGCTTCCTTGGTCTGGCGGGATATTATCGACAATTTATCGAGGGTTTCTCCCGTATTGTAGCACCACTAACCAGGTTGATGTGGAAGGGACTGAGATTGTCTAGAGTGACGCCTATGAGGAGGCATTTATGGAGTTGAAGGACCGCCTCACGTTTGCTCTTGTCCTCACGCTTCCTGATAAGAGTGATGATTTTGTTGTGTGTACCGATGCCTCACGTCCTATCCTAATACAGCACAGGAAGCCTGTGGCGTATGCCTCGCACTACCTCAAGGTCCACGAGCTGAACTACCCCACCCATGATTTGGAGCTAGCAGCAGTTGTCTTCACACTAAAGGTGTGGAGGCACTATCTTTATGGGATTAGGTTCGATCTCTTCTCAGACCATAAGAGCTTGAAGTATTTATTTTCGCAGTCTAAGTTGAACATGCGACAAAGGCGATGGATGGAATTGCTGAAGGATTATGACTTCGACCTTCGGTACCACCTGGGTAAGGTGAACGTGGTGGCAGACGCGCTCAGCCATCAGCCACGAGGCCTAATGGCACTGATGATGGTTCAAGAGTGGCAGATGCTCGAGGATGTTTCAAAGTTCGACTTTGAGTTCGGTCTGCATTCTTCCATGGTTCAACTTTTGAGCTTGTTGATCTAGCCCTCTATGGTGGCTAGGGTGATCGAGGCTCAGCAGACAGATGAGTCACTTCAGGAGTACCGAGCAGAGGCAACATTTATAGAGTAGTCAAACTTGGGAATTGGTTCCGATGGTGGATTACACTTCAGAGGCCGATTATGTCCCCAACATGCTAAAGTTGCATCGTGATCTGATGACCGAGGCACACCGATCGAGACTTACTGTAACGTCTCAGAAAAATCCATACAAAGGCCCGAGTAGCACGTCAGGCAGAAATACCTAAGGATCCTATCATGTAGAATTTATGCATAAATTAATTAAGTACTAAACTAACTTAAATGATGGATTCAACTGAACCACTATTTATACAAATAGCAAGACCCAAAACTGTCAAAATCGCTAACTCAGCACTACTTAAGAACCTAAGAGAAATCTCAAAAGACGGTTACTCTTGAGAACACTTTGAAACTCCATATCGGACTTGGACCACACGTCGAAAGTCCGACGACCACGAAACTATAGGGATATGTCCATCTTATTGGGCTTGACAACCTTCACGGGAATTGAGCCTACATAGTATCTAGAAACGTACAACTTGAGCCCTTAGCGAAGTGTGTGAGAAACAGGAATATCTATAGAAAATGTAATCACAGGTGAAATTGAAGATTTCAGACCATTAATTTCTGACCGAACTTCATCCATGGATCAGGGAAATTTCCCTGTACATATTTGTATACTCGTGGCCTTGATCAAGCGACAACTATCATTGATCTGACACGGGTCCTCCACAGTCGATCCGCTAATCCTATCGTACCGAAATCATAACCTGGCTTAGATCCATGGTCAGGGAACTTTCTCCATATTGTAGGTAAGTAATGGACCTCCACATGAACCCCGTCTGCCTGAAACAGACGCTATTTGGATAGAAACCAAGTATACCATCACCTTAGGGCCATTTACACCAGTTTTGGGCCTATATAATGCCCTTAAAACACCCCACCTCTCTCTCATACGAATTTCTCCAAACCTTAGGAGAGAGAAGAGAGAAAAGAGGGAAAAAAGTGAGGAGAGGAGAGATTTCGAGAGATCGTTGGCGGGATTCCTTCCCACAAGTCCACGCACTGAATTGCTTCCCCACCATCGCTACACGAACCGTTCTAACTACGATTTGGGTAAGAAATTCAAACCCTAATGCTATAGTTAAGGCCTAGAATGGTTGTTTGTCAACCTAGCTAATAGATTCAATGATTTAGGTACCCGTTATTCCATTTTCAGGAACGTATGATTCAAACCGAGTATTCCGACTAAAGGTGCGGACTATAAAAGTTTAAGTTATAGTTTTTAAGCTTTCAATGTCAGCTAATGATTTATGCCTCAGGATTTATAGGACCTTTCGAGATCAACGGGCATGTTAGCATCGTAGCTTATCGGCTTGCCTTGCCATCTCAGTTGTTTGGCGTCCACAATATTTTTCACGTCTCTATGTTGAGGAAGTATGGGTCAGACATCATTCCTGTTATTGATTGGCAGCCATTGGAGGTTCGTGAGGACGCTTCTTACATTGAGCAGCCAGTTCATATTCTCAATTGGATGGAGCAGGTCCTGCGGACCAAGGTCATTCCCTTGGTGAAGGTGCAGTGGGGCTATCATAGAGTAGATGAGGCATCTTGGGAGCGCGAGGCGAAGATTCGAGAGCATTATCCCCATCTTTTCGATGTTTGATTATATGTTATATTGTGTATTGATTATATATGATGTGATGTTTTCTATTCCCTTATGAGTTATGTTTGGTTATGATGGTAGTACAAATTTTTAGGACAATTTTTATTAAGTGGGGAGAGCTATAGGACCCGTATCCTAGTCCGTACTGCTCCATCGACTCCCACGATCCTTCCTGACGAATTTCGGCAACCTGTGACCTATAATCGATGTTTGCGAACGATCCTAAGTCATATCTTGTAGATTTGAGTTAGCTTAATCCAAGACTTGTACCATTGCGACCGCACCATCGACGCGGTTCCAACGCTGTGTCTTGCACACTGATTCGATACCCAGGCTAGGAGATATGAGCCCATGTTCAGTTCAAGGAAAACACCGCACGTTTGCAATCTCAAGAGAATCTCTACAATCCAATCAATCAATCAATCAATCAAAGTACACCCCCATACTTTCTTTCTCCCCAAGTCAAGCAACCACCAAGTGAACTCTCATGTCATGTACAACTATCACCTCACATCCATCATCTCTCTTACAACCACCCATTCTCTCTCTCTTTCTCTTCACATTTTCCAAGCAACAAAGAGCAAAAGAGAGTGGACGTCCAAGCTCTTCCATGTGAGAAAAAAGTGAGTGTGTGTGGCCCACTTCCCACCTCAAAATCCATCATCCTAGCCCTTCAACTCTCATCACCTTCCATCAAAGTGAGACACAAGGAGATCGGCGTTCCATCGGACCAAGATGATCGAACGGTGGGTGCTTCTATAGGCTTAGATTTCATTCTTTTGATGATGGGCCAAGTGGGGCCTACCGATTGATGATATGGATCTCACTTTGGACCCTAGATGTGGCCGATGGCCCACCTTGATTCACATGATCGTTCCATGATGGGGCCATTCTCCATGGACCCTATCATGATGTTTACTTTTCTAAGATTTAAGGAGGTCATCTAGACCTTCCATTTTGGTGGAGAAGTAATCTCCACCATTAATTTTTGATTTGGTGGGCCCACATGTATTGGGACTCACTTGATGTATGATTGAATGTTTGAAAAGGAGGGCCCATAGTGTCGGGGTCCCTCCATCACACGTGTCTCTCTCTCTCTCTCTCTCTCTCTCTCTCTCTCTCTCTCTCTTCCTCTCTCTTTCATTTTTCCTATTGTATGTGATAATGTGGCCGTGTGGCCCACCCGGATGGACCCCAACACAAAGCATGTATTTTATCCAAGCCATACGTAAGTGGGGGCCACCTTACATGTGTTGTAGGCAAATCGTCCAGTGCCCAGGGACGTTGGACATGGATGCACCGTGAAGTGTCAGCTGAAGGTGTGGTGTTTGTCCAACAAAAAAAAATATTAGTTTAATTTAAGAAAACTTGGGTGGACTGCTCATACAGGCCCCACCTTGATGTATGGATTCAATCCACGCCGTCCATCCTATTTCCTAACTCATTTTAGGCGTTGAGCCAAAAAATGAAGCTGATCCGATTTTCTGACGGGCCATAGTATAGAAAACAGTGGTTTTCACCGTTAAAATGCACTCTGATCTTTTTATACACTAAAATACACCAAATATTAGGCTTATTTGGCTTGTCTTAAGCCATAGGAGCCAGTGGACGGCGTAGATTTTGCTGATGCAAGCCCTACATAGGAAAAACCATTAGAAAATAAAAAAAATACATAAAAATAAAAATATAAGCAGCAGGTACTACTGCGTCCTTTAGACGTGCAGCAGCGTCCTGCTGTATTGGATGTGAAAGGGGACAGGGATCGTGGGTCCCAGCCGTGGGCCCCACTATGATGTGTGTTCTACATTAACACTGTGCATTTAATGAGTCCCCTTCATATATGGGGTGCCCCCAAATATTAGCCGTATAGAGCACTCAGGTGGCCCACACGGCAGGAAACAGTGGTGTTGAACATCTACCATTGAAACCCTTTCTGGGTCCAGAAGTTTTTGGATCATTATGAAATTTATTTTTCCTCTTCAATCCGGGTCCGTGTGACCTTACCAACAGATTGGATGGAAAATAAACGTTATAGTGGGCCCCACGTGGGACCCACTGATGTATGTATTATATTTCACACCGTTCACACCACTGGATGGTGGGACCCACCCCACGTGTGGGGTTGCACCTGATGTATGTAACCGTCCAAGCCGTCCAGGGCCTGGACGTTGAGATATTATATATATTATATTATATATATTATATTATATAATATATACTTGATGGTGGGCCCTACGTGGGACCCACCTCTACCTTTTTAGTGCAGCAAGCTGCATGTGCAGTAGTTATATAGCTGCCCCTTTTAACAACAGCAAGCCCGCAGGCCCCACAATGATGTATGTATTTTTACACCGTCCATTATTTCGATGGTGGGGCCCACCATGATGCATACGTTATATCCAAACTGTCCAACCATATTGAGATATCATTTTTATGGCTTGAACAAAAGTATGGATCAGATCTAAAGTCCAAGTGGAACCACCATTTAAATAGTGGACGGTGGCATCCACCATTCAAACTTCTAAGGGCCATAGTAGTTTCCTTTTAAGCTGATATTTGTTTCCACTTCATCTATCATTATGTTAATTTTTGAATAGGTTGGATCTCCAAATACATCATGGTGGGCCACACCATCCAACCATTGATCAAGTGGACCACATTACAGGAAATAGTAGGTTTTGAATGTTCACCATTAAACCTTGGGCTACAGGGTTTAGACCGATATGATATTTGTTTTCCCCTCTTAATCCAGGTCTTTATGGCCTTATGATTAGATTGGTTGGAAAATAAACTTTATAGTGGGCCTTGTGATTTATTTACCTGTGAAAATTATTATCTCCATTGCTATTTGTGGTATGGTCCAAATGATCCTTCAATATGACTCATTTTGGGAATTTACGAGGCCCATGTGATTAGGCCCATCTTAATGTATTTGTGGCTGTCCGTTGAAGCCCACCTTGATATATACATGAGGCCCACGTGATTAGGCCCATCTTAATGTATTTGTGGCCGTCCGTTGAGGCCCGCCTTGATATATATGAGGCCCATGTTATGCTGCCCATTTGATGTATTTGAGGCCCATGGGTCGAGGCCTAATGGGATGTACACAAGTCCATTTCAATGTGTGATTCCACCATGGTTTATGTAATGATGTTTATGTCGGGCTATGCCTTGGGAGTAATGATGGTTTAATGCTCACAATGTAAGTACAATGTTGGTTAAATGTCCACATTATAACTCTCCTTAGGGCCCATTGATAGGCTCATACTTGTTGTGTAAAGGCCATCTAGGCCCATCTGCGTTGTAAGGATAGTTCATTACTTTATAACATGCTTAGTACAATTCAATGACTCATGCCATACGCATCATATATATGTTTGATATAAGTAGTGACTGATCATAGCATATGCCATTAGGCAGATTATTTATGGGACTCACTGATACGAGTTACCTACATGAGTGGGTGGTATGCGCGGGATTGTTGCATGACTGGATAGTGTGACTCATGCATTTCACATATGTGTGACATGATCATTGTACACCCTAGAGACATCAGGGCCGTGGTTCCACAAGCACATCATGGATGGCCATATCAGATACTGGAAATACTTAGTTTTAGCAATGTGGGTACTTAGGATGTCCTTGGGTGAAAGTCCCAGAACTTTTTTGGTACCAGAAGATGCTCTAACGTCTAGACCGAGTGGATACACGAGCGCCCGAGTGCCGAATACTAGTAGGCTGCTTCTCCCACTGTGTTGTGGTCGGTTGGAAGGGGGTGTGGCCTTATCCGTCCGAGTGAGGGGGTTATAAGCTAGGCTGAGTTTGACCAGCTCGCAAATGAGTCTGTTATCGACGAGCCGGGTAAGTATTGGCAGACTACTGTTCAGGCGGATAGTGTGGTCTATTCCACTTACTGGGTTGTGCGGCTAGGGAGGCAACAATCAGTGTGAAGTGTATTGACCCCGATGATATCCCAGAGAGTAACTGTACTGATATGTGTACTTGATGAGGACTGATATGCTTGCTTTGTATCTCGCATATGACATTTGGCTACATAGGCCTCGCATCGCATGGCCTTGGTATGGCCTATATCATTCATGCCTTGCATCATATAGCTTTTGTATAACTGATAGTATTCATGGACTTACCGCATATTTCCGCATTACTCTGATATTGTATACTTGGCACTTGCCTTGCACACACACTTACACCACCCTTTAAGCTTTTGTAAGCTTATGCATGACCGTTGCGTGCAGGTGTCGTTGGATCGCGGCAGCGCTGAGGCAGGAGTGTACATCAATTTATTTTGTAGCCTTTTGATCACCTTATATTTCCCTTTCCATTTTGTACTTAATTTTTGATATAGTGGATATGTGGTGATGTTGTTTTGTGACTTGGTTATGCTTGTGGTTATGCTCTATTACTAAAAAAAATTCATACTGAAAATCCTCCTTATAAGATCCCAGAGAATCTGGCATATGAGTGCTGGGATCCGATAATGGGGCATTACGGAGGCTGTTGGCACAGATTCGGCGATCGGGGATTTTATGAGCCCATTTTTCGATTTTGGGGGGTGATAGTAATGTATCGCGTACTAGTCCGAGATTATGTGAAATGATCTCAGTCCCTCTTAGGTCGTCGATCGTTGGGTTTGAATGATAATTCAGTGAATCCCACACTTAAAACAATCCAAAAAACGTGAATACGCACTTGTTAGATCAAGAAAACACATCACATGAACATAGGGTCCCAAATCACAATTTCCTATGGGACCCAGGGGGTCCCCTGCACATGTACAACACCCCGTGAGGCAGTGGTCACTGCCTTAGGATGGAGCCATCGTCGGTGACCCCACGGGGGCACGGCGGCAGGCTGCCGGCCTCCCCAGCGGAACACAGCGGCCCCGCGGTAGCAGTGGTGCGCCGCCCACCGCCCGATCGTGTGGGGCCCACCCACGTGTGGGACCACTAATTTCCCCCCCTTTTACCCCTCTCTCTCGTTCTACCCTATTTCAAACCCTCTAAAATCTCATTTCCCTCTCAAATCCCTTTTACCATACATTCAAAACCTTCAAATCTTCTATCTTATTCATCCTTACCTCACTATTCCTCATTTTCATTTCTCTGCCTTCCCTATTTCTCCATATTTGAGCACAAAACCTACACTTTTGTGTCTCATAACTCTCAAACTTCCCAAACCCACCTCATTCTCATAGCTTTCCAGTTCTATGGCTCTTTTTGAGCTAGTCACCACTATCTTCTCTCGCTCCACACTCCTTTCCCTCGTGGGAAAGAAGAGGGCAGCCTCGGATGAAGCCGGGCCTAGCCGCCCAACCCGTTCAAGGAAGAAAATGAGCGTCGGGGCTAACACAAGTATTGAGTGAGAGCAAAGATTGAAACGGGATCTTGACCCGCGGATCCCCATCTAAATATCCCTCCCACAGGGGTGCCGAACTTGGTAAGTTCCATGACCGCAAAGTTGTATTTGAGGCTCATGTTGATGAAAAGCTCTTCGAGTTGTATCCAGTAATTGACATGCTCCTGGAAAATGGGTGGGGTCCAATGTTTGAGGGAAATACTCATGCTAGTGAAGGCACCGTACGGGCCTTCTATGCCCATATATGGAACCCACTATTGGAGCCTCTTCAGATTACTATCCCTTTGGGAAGGCAGGAAGCATAGTCAATGTGGATGTTATAGCTAGTATCATGAGAATTGAATGTGGACTTGGACATGCCAGCGAGAAAAACCTTACTAGTGAACGAGAAAGAAATCGCCGCACACATTTCCTTTGCGACCAACTTGAGCGGTGGAGGTGAGGAAATAGCCTTGCATCGACCAAAATGACAAATGATTTTCATCTGCTCCACTACATATGTACGTATAACGTATATCCCAGGTGGAGTAACCACACGGAATGTACTCGATTCATGGTGGATTTCTTGTATAAAGCTGGTCAGGGAGACAAGTTATGCCTGCCTACTCTCGTCTTGTCTCAGATTATCGGTACTGCACCATCAATGTGGGGAGATGCCTCACTTCCTTTCTGTCGACTTATTTGTAAGATCACCATAAATTTTAGCTTCCGACTCCATATGGATAACCATGCCCTGATCATATCATTAGTGACACGACACTCAACAATATGGGCATAGGCCCTGGCAATGACAAGCAAGGCTTGATGAGTTCAGGGATGAAATTGAAGAAGAGAGTGAAGAGGAAAAAGGTAGTGAGGATAAGGAAGGTAATGAAGAGGAAAGCAGTGAGGAAGAAGAACAGAAAGAAGAGGACTTCCAGGATTCAGATGGGGGACCTCCTCCTATTACACATGAAGACCAGCATGATCAGGCTACCTTAGAAGCCCGTATGGCGAGGATAGAAGAAAATTAGGCCGAGTTGAAGCAAAAGCTTGAAGATAATCAGGCTTATCTGAAATAGAAATTCAAGAAGATGTCTCCCAACTTAAAGGCCCTCCTATGTTGTATGTAGGATAAGGGGGCGCCTTCGCCTTCACCAGAGTCAACGAACTAGTCATATGTAGTAGTCGTCTTTTGTTTTTCTTTATTTCTTGCTTTTCTATGTAATAACCCTTGTCGGCTTAGTTGGATGTTAGAATAGTTAGTGTTAAAACTTTTGTTTAACTTAGCTCACTTGTATTCTCTATCATGATTCATGTAATGTTACATCATATGTATCATGACAATTTTGGTTAAATGAAATGCATGGAGCTTCTTTTTTATTTGAAATGTGTAGAATGATTGGAAAAGTTAGTAATATTATTCTAAATCTTACACACGTTGCACCCTGTGTTGTATATAGGGATGCCTCCTAAAAACACTCAAAACATAGCACGTCTCGTACTTGGCGAATCAATTGACGGGGAACCTCTCCTGATCGATAGCCATATGGACCCCAGTTTAGGCCCGAATATTGAGACTATGCCGGATTCGCAGCCGGCCACTAGCCCCACCAATGGGCCAACACCTTGTGCACCACCTGTCACGCCCCAAAATTCGAGTACAGTGTATGCACTCTCAGACCCAAATTTTGGTCCATGACACATACACTAAGTGTACTAATTTCATTCAATTATACAATTATTCATCTACCTAGTAGCTCTATCGTAGATCTACATTCCATTCATACTCAACAACATCTTAAAATACAAGAAGCAATCATTTATTCCAATAATCAATCATAAACATAACTAAGGACCCTCCCATTCAGGGTCTTAGGAAATGAAATAAACATGTCCAACAACTTAAAAGAATTGATTAACAATCTAAGAAAACCAAATATAATTAAAGTAAAAATATCATGATTAGTCTAATGCAACAACTTCTTCCTATGTCAAATAGAGTCACGTGTCCCTTAAGTCTTTTCCAGCTTGACCACGTATTCCTGTTCTTGAGCCATCGGCTCACCCTCATTCACATCTGTATGGTTTTTCCATCAATAAAAAGGATAAGCTGGCCAGGCCTAGTGACAATTCCCGACATGGTTCTTTACATCAAATTATAATAGATGCCCATAATCATACACAATATAAATTTAAAAAGAAATGCAAATGAAATGCATCAATCCATCAAGTGGGAATCTGTCCACTTACTTTAGTTGGAAACCCGTTAACTTGCATCTGCCCCTTAGCAGGTTTCTACCATCTGGTAGGCATAGGCAAGGCCCGCATCTACTCCTTGAGTAGGCTTCCACTAGTATAGTGGGCTTCTGGCAATGATTCTACCAGGATATACCATCCAGGGAGGTCCCCCAAGAATCCAGCACGTGTTGTGCATGCAATTGATAGATGCACCATGTAATCATGAATCATGTATTGTATAGACTTTTTATCACATTTGAATTAACATAGTTTAACAACTTAATCAAGTCATATCATTATTAATACATAAATCACATAGTCCTTTAGATCAACTAAGAGTACATAGCAATTAAATCATGACAATTAAATCAAGATAATAATACAACACATCAAACAATCCATCTATTTTAACTTGATGGATGGGAAACAATCGAGATCACTCACCTTGATGTGGTGGAGATGATTCCGTGAAGCAACAGTTTGAATTGAACTAAAACTTCCTAAAATCACATAAGAATTCTCTTTAATCTTATTATTACACATTATGAATAAAACGCATGATTTATTATTTATCATTTATTCAGATCGATGTTACCCATCTAATGGTCTGATCAATCCAAAATCTGAGGCCTTGATATATCTTAGCCTTAGGAGTCATATAGTCAACATGGATCTAGTCTAATTAAACTAGGTGATCCCACACTAATCTCTATAGTAAGAGATTTCACCTAAGATTTACTATTTTCATAGTATGTATCAATAGGCCGATGCAATGAACGTGTGGTCAATCCAACCAGTTCATTGCATAGATCTTAAAGAATAATTCTAAATTATGAGAAAAAAAATTAAAATATCCATCACTAACCTGTATCAAAGGTGACTTAAGGTTTCCTCATTTCTCTCTTGTCTTTCCGCTAAGAAGCATTTTGAAAAAGTGTGGTTTTTATAAAGCTTCGGATTTAATTCTGGAAGTTTCATTAACAACCAAAGATATGACATGGATTTGATGATATCGAGTGGTTAGGATTCGACACTTCCAAGTACAATTCCAAGTTATCACTTGAAACAACCTACCAACAAGAAAATATACGTAAAGACTGCTTAAGGATGTATTTTGATTTAATTAGGGTCCAGAGACGATGGAGAACATCTCATATCGACAGTTGAGATTTGATGGATGAGTTTAACCAAATAGACAGTTATGATTTACTAATGAATGACTTAATTAAACAATAGGAGTATCTCCTAAAGATAAAGGAGAGTCTATCTTGAATAGGAAGGGAAAATAGGTAGTTTCCATTTTAAACTTTGTTTGTGTTGGATAAAACTAAATTTTAGAAAATTATTTCAAAGGAATTCTTTCATGCATACATGTGCCTTTCAATTGATGACATTCCCTAACATGTTATGAGAAATCCACTCCGCCCATTTTCTTTGTTTTGTCATGTTAATATATGAGTCCAAAAATAAAGTATAACTAGTACTCAAGTGGCCCACTTGATTATAAACCGTGAGTAAGAAGAACTATCATTGAAACTTCTCTCATTATTATTATTATTATTATTATTATTATTTATTTTTATTTTATTTATATATTATGTTTATTTATATTTTATATTTACCGTTGTACTTTACACGTGTGTGCACACGCACGTGTGGAGGATGGAAACATTAGGTGATGTGTGTGGATGAAATGGTGGATCCATTTCCTACTATTAATGTTCTCCCCATTTTTTCTCCGTTATTATACAAAAATTGGATGTTTATTTTCCTTTGTGTTTTATTTTATTTTTAGATGTGGGACCTACAACGATGTGGAGCAAAATCTGATCCATTCATCAATTTTGTTATATTATGTTGGGCCATTGGCCCGAATATAAATAGATAGATTTGAATTTTAAGTAGGCCACATACCATATGGTGTGGATGCACGTAGAGGGTGGTTTCCAATTTTTTTAAAAAACAACTCAAGTCTCTTTATACTTGGAGAGCCGTGAGAGAATGACCCTCTCACATCCTCATTTTTCACATAAAACTTTGGTCTTGCATATCTTTTAATTGTACCATCCAAATAAGGTGAAATTTTAGTATGGTCCTTCATTTTGTGTATTCTATAAACAGACTAAATTTGGAACTTGATCTCTTAAGGATGATCGAGATACCTATTTAATGGCTCAGGCCTATTTGTAACTCAAAATAATGTTTAACGACATCCTATGTAAAAATTAACCGATAGTTTTGATGTATACCCTATGATCTCCCTAATGAATGGTTTATTTAGACATATAGATGGCCTAGTTGGAAGATCAAACTGTGATGGATGATCAATTGATAGTCTAAATTTTAATTAAGTAGATGCTTAAAATGTTAATCATATTTATGGGTTATTATACGGTCATTTTTGTAAATGGATACGTATAAAGTAGTTTTTGGATGCGATCTATATTAGAAATTTATAATGTTAGATTCAAGCTATTGGGTTCACAGGTGTAAAATGTGTAAATTATGATTTTGACGGTAAATTAAGCATATTTATAATTGACAAATAACATGAACGAATCAGAATGTTAATTTGACGTGTGTACGAGTAAATATGAAGATCTAGTAGTTACTTTACTTTGATCAAGTGCACCAAATTCAAAGCAGTCAGTTAGATATCCTCATCTAGTGATAAATAATTGATTTAACAGTCGGTTTAATGAACGGGTGAGAATTCTAAGGTATTTAGGGGTTTGTCCTATTAATTAACTGTTGAAAAATGCTCCCTATGGTTAGATTTAGGTTAAACCACATAAATATTAATGGATCTATAAGTGTAGAGTTGAACAAGTGTAATCGTACATCCTTATGTATAGGTAAACTCACACCTAAAATTTCGGGTTGTTACACCACCGGTTCCGGAACAGAACCGCGCATCTTCGTCGACGCCACACATACCTCAGGCGGCTCCTTCCCTTGATAGGTTGGAGCAGATGATGCTCCTAATGGAGTAACAACAGCAAGTTTGGGCAACTATTACGGGGGCCATTGCCCAAAACATGAACATGGTCCCGCTTATGCCACCTGTGCAGCTTGCTAGAGCTATGAACACTAGTGGCTTGTTTGAGCTCTTTCAGTGCTTCCGTCCTCATACTTTTGTGGATACTCACCGACCCGAAGAGGCAGAGTATTGGTTGGATCATATATCCAAGATGCTAAAGCCATTACACTGTACTGAGGTAGAGCACGTTGAGCTAGTTACTTATAGTTTGAGAAGGAAGCTAGTCTTTGGTAAGACAACATCCTACGAACCGTTTCCACAGGATATGTGTGGACGTGGGACGCGTTTGAAGGTCGTTTTCATGGGTTCCCCCTCACTTATCATAATGAAAAGGATGGTGAATTTCTCCACCTCCGACAGGGAGGAATGACTGTGGTTGAGTATGAGAATCGATTCACGGAGCTGGCTAGATATGCTCCACTGATCCTATCAGATGAGCCGATGAGAATGCGGTGATTTTTTGAGGGTCCACGGCCCGATATCTGTACGAAGATGTGTTGCGCTAGCATTCTCAACTATACTGAGCTAGTGAACATGTCCCTACGAGCGGAGCAGGATGAAGATAGATTGTCCTGGACATGTATGCCCTTGGGCCCAAGGCCTCGACCTGAATTGTCGAACCGACCATTCCTCAGCAAGAGGCTATGTACAAATTAGCCTCCTAGGCTTGTGGGTCCACCGACCTAATAAATAATGAGCCCTTTTGCTTTACTAAGATGAGGGACAATGACTTTATGCTGCCTTAGAAGATCAACCGCTAGCTGCCACAAGTTATTTTGACCCTGCCTCTACGATCGGCACCGCCAGTACAACTGTACAACCGATCTCCCGTATCCTGAAACAGGCCACCTCAACGATCTATGGCCGCGCAACCTAATCATTCTCAACAAGCACGTGTACATGCCCTCGCAACCGAAGCATCGGAATCTACGACTACAGTACTGCTAGCCTTTGAAGTCACTGCCTATATCCAAGGTACACCAGTTTTTTTATTGGTGGACACAGGGTCTATTATTTCAATGATATCATACTCTACAATCAAGCGTTTAGGGTTGAATACTACGCCTATGGTTGGGGTGAGAGTCATCACGACAGTAGGAACTTTTATCGATGTCACGAAGCTTTGTAAAGGTTGCCTGATAGATTTAGGGAGCAGGGTGGTGTGCATTGACCTGATTGTCACCACATTATATCATTACAACGTCATCCTTGGCATGGATTGGCTTACTGAAATGAAGGCAGAGTTCGACTGCGAAACTAGACTGGTGATGACACGTGGGCCCGAAAACATGACCTTCAGTTTCCCCGTCTAGGTCAGTTGCCCCTTCCGGGTCCTTTGTTATACTTCCCTATTGAAAGATCATGATGGCCCATTACTTGGGGACACGCCCGTGGTCCATGATTTTTGGGAAGTGTTCAAGACGATCCCTTGACTACCTCCTCACTGCGAGATCGATTTTACCATCGACCTGGTGCTGGGTACGACACCTAACTCTTTACCGATGTATCGTATGCCTCCATGTGAAATGGAGGAGTTGAGGAGACAGATAGATAATCTGTTGGATTCAGGTTTCATACGACTGAGCATATCTCCTTGGGGATCACTGCAACAGTGTATTGATTATCGCAAACTGAATCACGTCACAGTCAAGAACATCTATCCTCTGCCCAGGATAGATGACATGTTCGACCAGTTGAAAGGAGCACAATATTTCTAAAAAAATGACCTACAGTCCCGGTATTATTAGTTGCGCGTCAGAAATGAAGATGTGCAGAAAATAGCATTCAGAACCAGTTTTGGGCATTACGAGTTCCTCGTGATGCCATTTGGGCTTACAAATTCACCTGCCATGTTCATAAACCTCATGAACCGGGTGTTTCGGTTGTATCTGTACCGATTCGTCATAGTGTTTATAAATGACACTTTGATATACTCCAAGAGTCGAAAGGATCACGAAGAACACCTGGGAGCATTCTTTGATACTCTCAGTAAGAATCAGTTATTTGCTCAGTACTGAAAATGTGACTTTTAGAAGGAAGAAGTCAAGTTTCTGGGACACGTGGTGTCCAAGGAAGGTATTGTCATGGACCTTGCCAAGGTGGCCGTGGTACAAGACTGGGAACAACCCGGTTCAGTGGTAAAAGTGAGGAGTTTCCTCGGACTTACTGGCTAATATCGTCGATTCATTAAAGATTTTTCCAAGATAGCCAGGCCGTTGTCTCAACTCACTCAGAAAGATTTTAAGTTCGCCTAGAATGAGAAAGTAGAAGCAGCCTTCCAGGAATTAAAGGACAAGCTGACGTCCTCACCCGTGCTAGTATTGCTAGAGTAAGGGATCAGATATACCATATACACCGACACGTCTCATGTTGGTTTTGGCTGTGTACTTATGCAGCATAGTCCACAATCGGTAGATGGGACTTCCTAATGTCGCCACTTGTTTCAATGTCTCCCAGTCACTTCGGGATAAGGTGATCGCTTATGCCTCGCGACAGTTGAGGAAACATGAAGAAAACTACCCCACTCTTGACTTGGAATTGGTAGCATTAAAGCTCTGAAGACATTGCTTCTAGGGAGAGGAGTTCTAGCTCTTTTGCGATCACAAAAGCCTCAAGTACATTTTCACGCAATGAGACCTGAACGTGAGGCAACGACGTTGGATGGAGACCTCGAAAGACTTCAAGTTTGAGGTCTCCTACCATCCTGAAAAGGCCAACTGTGTGGCCGATGTGTAGAGCCACAAGAAGACAATAGAATTTACAGCCCCACTGATGATAGAAGAGTGGAATATGGTAGAGTTTGTGCGAGACTTTGAACATAAGCTTATAGTAGAGGAGTCATTTGAGAGCGTCACACATATCCATGTACAGCCACCTATTGATGACTGAATCATTGTGGCTCAGAAGGAAAGAATCATCATAGTTTATATATTTTATCTATCTATCATACTATACTCTTCCGTATGAAGTTGCTTACCAAGAAGATGAGAAAATGAGCAAGTGACAGTGAGGAATCTGAATGGAGGATTGGCTTAGATGGAGGTTTGAGATATCGTGGCCATCTATGCGTCCGAAATCTCCATGACTTGAGAGGGGAAGTCCTAGAAGTTGCTCACAATTCAAGGATGGCAATGCATCCAAGTAGTATGATGTATGGAGACATGAAGCGTTCGTACTGCTGGGACAACATGAAGGCCCACATAGAAGATTTCGTGTCCCATTGTCTCACGTCCTAACAGGAGAAGGCTGAGCATCGCCGACCTCCTGGCTTACTTCAGCCCATGCCCATAGCTGAATGGAAATGGGATTTCATATCTATGGACTTCATTTCTGGGTTACCGAAGATGATGAAGGGGCATGACTCCATTTAGGTGATTGTGGACCGATTGACGAAATAGGCTAATTTCCTTCCGATTAGAGTTTCAAACTCAGCAGATGATTTAGCCAAGTTATACATCAAGGAGATTGTACAGTTGCACGAAGTGCCTATGGAGATTGTATCAGATTGAGACACGTGATTCACATCCATTTTCTGGACTCGAATCCAAGAAGTAATGAGAGTGCAACTGAAGTTCAATACCGTGTTCTACCCACAGACCGATGGTTAGACGGAATGAGTAAATCAAGTATTAGAAGATATGTTGCGAGCGTGCGTGCTTTACTTTAAGGACAGTTGGGATGATTGTCTCACCTATGCCAAGTTTGCTTATAACAACAGCTTCCAAGCGAGCATTGATATGACCACTTATGAAGCCTTGTATGGCTGCCCATGTCGAGCACCACATTGTTGGGCAGAAGTTGGCGAGAAGAGTTTAATTTGCCCATACTTGGTTCAGGGTACCTTAGAGAAGATTGATATTATCAGGTGTCGACTCCTTGCAGCCCAGAATAGACAAAAGAGTTACGTAGATACGAGGCAAAGATAGTTAGAGTTTGAAGTTGGGGACCACGTATTCCTGAAGGTTTCCCCAATGAAGGGAATCCTTTGATTCAGCAAGAAAGGGAAACTCACACCAAGATTCATTGGCTCATTCTAGATCGAGTGGGTGTGGTAGCATACCGCCTTGATTTGCCCACACTACTCACGAGCGTGCACAATGTGTTTAACGTATCGATGCTGAAGAAATACATTCCTGATCCTACTCACATTATCAAATGGTAGCAAGTACATCTAAGTGAACATGCTACTTATGTACTTCAACCAACACGTGTTCTAGATAGCAAGGAACAAGTGCTACACAATAAAGTGATCCCGCTCGTGAAGGTATTGTGGTCTCATCACACCGAGAAAGAGGCTACTTGGGAAACAGAAGCCAAAGTCCGTAAGAATTACCCTCATATCCTCGAGGAGTATGAGAAGGTACTAATTTTGAGGATGAAATTTTTCTTTAAGGGGGTAGATTGTAACGTCTCGAAAAAATCCGTACAATGGCCCGAGTACCACCTGAGGCAGAAATACCTAAGGATCATATCCCATAGAATTTAGGCGTAAATTAATTAAGTACTAAATTAAATTAAACAGTGGATTCAACTGAACCATTATTTATACAAATGGCAAGACCCAAAACCGTCAAAATAGCTAACTCAGCACTACTCAAGAACCTAGGAGAAATCTCAAAAGCCGGTTACTCTCGGGAGCACATTGAAACTCCATATCGGACCTAAACCGCATGTCGAAAGTCCGACGACCATGAAACTATAGGGATATATTCGTCTTATTGGGCTTGACAACCAAGGTGGGAATTGAGCCCAAATACTATCCAGAAACGTACAACTTGAGCCCTAAGCGATGTGTGTGAGAAACGCGAATATCTATAGAAAATGTAATGAAACTTAAGTAAATTAGGTCATTCGCTCACAAGCGGAATTGAAGGTTTCAGACCGTCGGTTTCTAACCAAACTTCACCCATGGATCAGAGAAATTTTCCTGCACTTATCTATATACTTGTGGCCCTGATCAAGGGACAACGACCGTTGATCTGACACGGGTCCCCCATAGTCGATCTGCTAATCCCATCATACCGAAATCATAACCTGGCTTAGATCCATGGTCAGGGAACTTGCTCCATGTCGTAGGTGAGTAATAGACCTCCAGATGAGCCCCGTCTGCCCGGAACAGACGCCCTTTGGATAGAAATCAAGTATACCATGGCCTTAGGGCCATTTATACCAATTCTAGGCCTATATAATGCCGTTAAACCACCCCACCTCTCTCTCATACGAATTTCTCCAAACCCTACGAGAGAGAAGAGAGAAAAGAGGAGAAAAGAGTGAGGAGAGGAAAGAGAGTTCGGGAGATCATTGCTGGGATTCCTTCCCACAACTTCACGCACTGAATTGCCTCCCCACCATCACTACACAAACAGTTCCAACTACAATTTAGGTAAGAAATTCAAACCTTAATGCTATAGTTAAGACTTAGAATGGTTGTTTGTCAACCTAGCTAACAGATTTCTTGACTTAGGTACCCGCTATTCCATTTTCAGGAACGTAGGATTCGAACCGAGTTCGAAATGAGTATTCTGACAAAAGGTACGGACTATGAATGTTTAGGTTATGGTTTTCAAGGCTTTCAATGTCAGCTAATGATTTATGTGTGGCTTGATTGCTACCACATCATCTTAGACACGTCAATTTTGATGTATTATGCATGTATGAACTCTGTTGAATAAATATGCATCCTATGTGTTTATTGAAATGTTTGAATGAACATGCCAACATGATTTGTGCTTTCTATAACTACTAATCTAGGATTCATGTGTGTCATATGCATGATAACATCCTTGTGTAAAGATTTGTTATAATACATGTTGTAACTAACCTAGTCTATATATTTGGTGAAGTGTACCTAAGTATTTGATGAAATGTCTGAATGAGAAATTGTTGATGAATTGGATTTAATAAGGGTATTGAGATAGGATTCTCAATTACCTTATCTATGTGTATAGTTTCCTTCATGTAATCTTAATTTTTGACTACGCAATTTATGGGTGAAATGCAATGTTTGGTAACATGTTCATTATGTTTGATAAAATGCTCAAATGAGATATTGATTTGAATTATTTTTCAAATGCTGATATGATTATCACATGTATTCATGTGCTACATCTGAGTAAGATTGGGACTTCAACGTGGTCCAGGCAATCGGTAATGATTCCTGTTTGAGTAGCTGAACTAGTTTCGTCACAGTAGATACTTTCGATGAATCCAGGTCGTAGGACGATTATCGACAGTGGTTAGGGCACGTGGAGTGCTTGTGCGTTCCATGTCAATTAATTCAGTGTGCGCCTGTACCAGTTGAACTTGTCAAATAACCCGATTGGCCTATTGTGTGTTTACCATATATGGACACTACTGTTTGAATTTAAGGTACCACTTACCAATGTAAAGACCTGTTTCAACCATGGTACCACGATCCGCTAAGACTTATGAGCCAGGCATGGTGGTATAGGACACCTGGTCGACCTATCGGCTTATGCTGGGGTGACAAGCCTCCCCATAGTGACCAGTGAGCAACCTAAACTCGTGAGTCGAATATGGTGGTATGGGACACTGTATTCGAGCTGTCGGCCTACACTGAGGTGACGAGCCTCCATGTAGTAACCTCGAGTATAAACTCTTGAATTTTCCTATCCACTGCTTTCATTAGGAGTGGTGCCCTACAACTTGCCTATCGTATGTGATTAAATAGGATTGACAACCATAGATGGATCCCTCGGTTGAGTTAGTGATATAAAGCTTCCCGAATCTGATGGATGAATAAGCCTAATTAAGTACTTGGCTAACATGACCATGCACCGTATTGCATGTGCTTTGGCGAGGAAGTGCATGTTTAGGGAGTTTGTCATGCGTGAATGGTTGATGGAGTCGCTTATGAGGGAGTTTCGTACGAGGGCATGCATCATTACAACATACCATCCCTGCATTAATAAGAGTACTTAGGATATGATTGTTGTACTGCTTTATCATTACTGCTTGATTGAATTGATAACATATTAACCTTTGCCTTATAGTACCACTGAGTTGATCACTCACTTCCACTTTGGGATAGTGTTTTAAGACACCAACTAGACTCTGTTGTAGATGCAGGTGATGACGGAGTCTATATATCTGAGGTGGACTTCTTTGACGAGGAGGAGTTCTCCTATGTATAGCTATCAGGTGGGTCTATGTAGACCATGTATTGATCGATGGGATTACAGGGTTACATGGATTAGTTGAACATTTATATTTTGATATTTTATAAATTTGGAAACAATACATGTTATATTTAGCCCAGTATTATACTCATACTCTTGAGGTTGCGACACCCTTACATATTAACATATATGTGTTTCAGTCTTTCGCTTGCTAAATTTAACTATCTCTGGAGTATGATATGATGTTTTAGTATAATCCCACTCATGTTTAATACATTGATATGGACAACATTTAAACATCATTATCCATGTTGCATAAGTGATGTACTGGATCTCAGGAGTTGAGCTTTGCTCGGCCCTTGAAATCTGGGGCGTTATAGTTACCATCCACCCGGGCTCTACGAAGATGTACAGAGATATGAGGAGGCAGTATTTTTGGTCTGGGATGAAACTCTAGATTGTTAACTTCGTGGCCAAGTGTGACACTTTCTAGCATGTCAAGGCCAATCACCAGAGACTTCCGGTCCCTTGCACCCGTTGAGCGTTCTAGTTTAGAACTGGGAGCATGTGTTGATGGATTTCATCATAGGTTTGCCAAGGAATCAGCTCGGTCACGATACCATTTGGTTTGTCGTTGATCGTCTGACGAAATCAGCTCATTTCATTCTGATGCGTGCTTCCTAGACTATGGACCGACTTGCAAAGGTATTCATTGAGGAGATAGTAAGACTGCACGACATTTCGGTTTCGATCATATTTGACCAAGACCCTAGATTTATGTCTCGGTTTTGAAGGAGTTTCCAGCAGGCGATGTGGTCTACTTCGCATCTCACCACTGCTTATCATCCACAGATGGATGGGCGGACCGAAAGGGTCAACTAGATCCTTAAGGATATCCTCAGATCCTGTGTGATTGATTTCACGGGCAGTTGGGCGAGCATTTGCACCTTACCGAGTTTGCATACAACAACAGTTATCAGGCGACTATTGGCATGGCTCCTTTCGAGGCACTATATGGTAGACCGTGCAGATCTCTTAGCTGTTGGACTAAGGTTGGAGAGCGTCATCTCCTAGGTCCTGACTTGTGCAGCAGACGTCAGAGATTATGGATATTATCAGGCATAGAATGCGCATAGTTCAGAGTTGGCAGAAGAGTTTTACTAATTATCGGCGTTGACCTCTCAAGTTTGTAGTTGGGGATATGGTATATCTCAAGGTCTCGCCTATGAAAGGCATGGTTCAATTTGGAGTGAAGGGCAAGCTTGCCCCGAGATTCATTGGACCTTTTGAGATTATTGAATGAGTAAGCGTTGTGGCCTACAGGTTTGCCCTACCTTCAGAGTTGTCAGTGATCCACGATGTGTTCCGTGTTTCTATGTTGCGAAAGTGTAGGTCGGACATCATTCCAATGATTGATTGGCAGCCCCTTAAGATCCATGAGGATGCTTCCTACATCGAGCAGCCGATTCTTATCCTTGATCGGAAGGAGCAGGTTTTAAGGACCAAGGTCATTCCCCTGGTGAAAGTGTAGTAGAGTTATTATTCGGAGGCTGAGGCGTCTTGGGAATGCGAGGCGAAGCTTAGAGAGTGTTATCCCCATTTGTTTGATGCTTGATTGACTATATGATTATATGCATTGCCTTCTCTATTGATGATTGTTATATATGATGATGGTGTTTCTGCATTTTTACTTTGTCTTGGATTTGGTAAATTTCGTGGATGAAATTTCTTTGTTGGTGAGGAGAGCTGTAAGACCCTAACCCAAGTGTGCACGCCATTTCTTTAGGTGACGCGGTCCAACTGGTTGAATTCTGGTAACCTGCGACCTATGGATAGTGTTTGCGGTCATCCTTAAATCCAGTCTCATTGAACTTACTCGGATCAACTCGAAACCTATGCCATTGTATCCGTATCGGCACCGTGGTTCTAACACCACGTCCCATGCATCAAACCAACATGTACATCGTAAGTTATGGGCCACGCTCCATTTGGACCGTTGATTATGTGTGATGGTGGACCCCACACTAGCACCACACACTTCCCCATGTGATATGTCATCCTTAGGCTTAGGGTCTCTAGCAAGCCTATACCCTACACCTAGAAAACCTATGAGCATACAACATTGTTTGTATCACCACAGCCTCATCATGGTTTTGTCTATCCAATGAGAGAGAAGTAATCATTTCTCTCTCTTTCTAGCAAGCCCTCCTTTCCTTCTCATTTTCTCTTTCTCACTCTCTTCTCTCCTCTTAGGAAACCCATGGATGTTCCCACCCTCTCGATTTCTCCAGCCCCCTCTCCCTTAAATCCTCTCTAATATAGCTTTCAACAACTTATCTCAACCTTAGGAACCCCTTCCTTGGAGCATGGAGATCATGTTGATGTAGATTTGGAGATTGGATCCTTAGAGGCGGGTGCATGTATTTTTCTATTTCAGATTTCTTTGTATTTTGGATGTTCTCCATCTTTTCTTTTCATGATTGGAGTATGTGGGGCCCATCAAGAGATGGTGGGTGGCCCCAAGCCACCATGGATGTGGCTTGAAGTCCATCCTGCATTACATGCATGTTACATGTAAGGGGCCATTTTTCATGGACCCCTTCATGGCCTTTTCTTCCTTCGATTAGGGATTCTTGGGTTATCTAGACCCTTGATCCTTGATGGAGATTGGATCTCCACCATAGATCCCAAGTAGGAATCAAATGATCCATGTATATCTTGTGTATCTTGTATAATGGAATGTATATGCATGTGTGATGAAGGGAAGGGCCACAATATGGTGAAGACCCTTCTCTTGTGGCCGGATCTTATTTTTCCCTTGTAGATAACCTCTTATCATGTGTGTGTGGCCCACCTTGTGGACCAACAAAATCCAGACCATCCATGGAGGTTGGACGTTCATGACAGTCAACCTTGGATATGTGGCCCTAAAAATCCACCTAAATGGGGCACATGTAAGGAGTTTCTGTTATTGGGGAAGGTCTGGATGTTTGTGGGGCCCACTGGGGTGGACCATCCCATGATTTTCTGGGATTAAATCCCATTTAAAATAATGTTTATATTTATTTCTTTTCAGTTTTATGTTGCTATCTAGAACTGTCTGGACAGATTTTTGGGTCAACTTGAGGCCAGATTTTGGGGCTTTTGTTGAGGAGTTTTATACCAAGTAATATATGACTGTTGAAGGTGTATGTCCCACCTATAAGCATGCCAAATTTCAGCCTCAACTGATCTCATTTGTGTCTCCAAAAGAGTGGGCCAATATAGGTATATTGCTGGATTTCTTTACTGTAAATTCCAGCAACATTGTCTCACATAAAACCATAATTTAAAAATATTTTCTCTAATAGTGGGCCATCTTTATGGACTTTCCCTTGTTGTATACATGAGGGACCTTGGCCCTAAATTTCCAGATTTTTAGAGGCCCTAGACCCACTCCGATGGAGTGTCCAAGTTGGTACAACAACACACATTGCTGGAATTTTTTGCTTCTAGCTGTCCTCTTAAGTTGTAGCTGATTTTGGGCCCTAGCCCAGCTGGACTTGTGTATGTTTACTGGGGCCCACTTCTGATGTATTTAAGGTCCATTTAGACCATGTATGTGGGGCCAACTAGCTGGACCAGTGTCCCCTACTAGACGTCCAACATGGTGGACCGTCTATGGGCTGGCCCACCATGATGTATGTTTTATGTCCACGCCATTTCCCCCTATATGGTGGCCCACGTGGTGTGTGGAACCACCCCAAGTGGACGTCCCATGTGGGGCCACCTCAAGGATGTGTGGAGCCCACTTTGACGTGTGTATGGGCCAGGACGCCCAGGTCTTGGGATGCCCAAGCCATGAGCAGCTCCTGAGCCTGCAACCTAGCAGCAGGCCCACCTATTTTTTGGGTACAACCCTCTTTCTCCATCTGTGGGGCCCCCTTGTAAATATTGTTGGCCCTTATAGAAATATTTTCCACATGTTTTAAGAAGTATCTAGGCTTCAACGGGCCCAAATTGTTGATGGACTGAAAATTCAATATGGGCCCAAATGAATATTGTTTTAGACTCAATTGTATGAGATGTAGGGCCCACCTTATTGAGAAAGCTGGGGTGCCTAATGCACACCTATTTTGGTAATATTTTGAGCTTGATTAGTGCCCTTTTTGGACTTGATTAGTGCATAGTTTGGATACCCCTTTTTATGGTCCTTGTGGACCCAAGTATGATAAGATTTTTGGGACTTCCTAGTGGGTCCAGAGTGGGCTGGAACATCCTAGCTTGGCCTAGCCATATGTTGGGCTGATTTCCACCATTTAGATGGACTTGTGGGCTAGAAAAAGGTAGTTTTGGGCCCTTGGTTGCCCACTTAAATGTGCTAGTTTTTGGGTTGATGTAAAGGGGCCCATTCCACCCAACTTAAACTTGTTTTTGGGCCATGTATTTATGCCCTTGGGCTGCTCCTTAAGTTCACCTAAATGTATGGGTCTTGTGGCCAATGACACTTGGGCTTTGGGCCTTGTTTTCCCTCCCTGGGCTATGATTGTTAGAGGTAGTATTGGGCCTACTTCTTTATGCCTTTTGTGGGACCTATGTGCTTATGGTTTAGATATGAGCCTTGGGGCAATGGTGGTTGAAAGTCTCCATTTGGCCTCTAGGTCCATTAGTTGCTAAGTGTAGTTGAATGCCCACCTTAGTCCCTTGCTAGGCCCATTTCCATATTATCTAGGCCCTAGCTTTGTATGATTAGTCTCGTGGGTTACCTTAGGTAAATGGGTCCCCACTAGAGGTTGTATTCCTTATGAGGAATTGGTTAAGTACCTAGACCCTTCATGGTTGGGTAAAGAGTACATCTTCCCATTCACCTCATTGACACCGTTATTCATCTTCATAGTTCACTCCCATATGCATCATATTCATGCTTGATTAAGGTATGATTGAACATGGTTGTGCCTTTGTGTAGGACATGTTGGTATCTCCCCGTGTAACGCCCAGAATTTCGGGGGTCAAGCAAAACTCTACTCCAGAGATCCAACGCATCACTTATGCAACATGGATAATGATGTTTAGATGTCGTCCATATCAATGCATTAAACATGAGTAGGATTGTACTAAAATAACATATCATACTCCAAAGATAATGTAATTAAGCAAGTAAAAGACTGGAATATATGCATTGAAATAAGTAAGTGGTTATCTGTCTCCAGAGTATGATAATGTAACAGGGTTGAATATATATATGTATTATTTTAAAATTTACAAAATAGCAAATTATAAAGTGTCCAACTAATCCATATGTCCCTATAATCCCGTCGATTCAGTACGAGGTCTACATAGACCCGCCCGAGAGCTGGACGTAAGAGAATTCCTCCTCCTCATCCATATAGTCCTGTTCCATAGTATAGACTCCATCGTCACCTGCATCTAAACCAGAGTCTAGTTGGTGTTTTAAAACACCATCCCAGGTGGGAATGAGTAGCTAATTCAGTGGAACTATAAAGCAAAGGTTAACATGTTATGAAGTCAATCAAGCAGTAATGATAAAGTAATACATCAAACAATCCTAACTACTCTTATTAATGCGGGAATGATATGCGGAAATGATGCATGCCCTCGCCTGCACTCCCTTAGCGACTTCATCCAACAATCGCGCATGACAAACTCCCTAAACATGCGCTTCCTCTCCAAAGCACATACAATGCGATGTATGGTCATGTTAACCAAGTAATTGATTAGGCTTATTCATACAGCAGATTCGAAAAGCTGAGGTAACTCCCTTTATATCATTAACCCAAACGGAGATCCATTTAGGGTCGTCAATCTTAGTTAATCACATACGATAGGCAAGTTGCAGGGCATCACCCTTGATGGAAGCAGTAGATAGGTAAGTTCAATTGATTATACTCGAGGTCACTACGGGAGGCTCGTCACCTGAACGTAGGCAGACAGCTCGAATAAAGTGTCCCATACACCGTATTCGGCTCACGAGTTTGGGTTGCTCACTGATTACTACGGGGGGGCTCGTCACCCCATCGTAGGCTGACAGCATGAATACAATGTCCCAACCACCATATTCGGGTCACGAGTTGGGGTTGCTCACTTGTCACTATGGGGAGGCTCGTCACCCGAACGTAGGTCGACAACTCGACCATGGTATCCCATACCACCATGCCCGGCTCATGAGTCTTAGTGGATCATGGTACTATGGTTGAAACAATCTTTACGTTGGTAAGTGGTACCTTAGATTCAAGCAGTAGCGTCCATACATGGTAAACATACAATAGGCCAATCGGGTTATTTGATAAGTTCGATTGGTACGAGCGCACGCTGAATTAATCAACATAGAGCACATAAGCTCTCCACGTGGCCTAATCACTGTCGATAATTGTCGTATGGTTCGGATTCATTGAATGTATCCAATGTGGCGAGACTAGTTCGACCACTCAATCAGGAACCGTTACCGATTTCCTGGACTATGTAATAGTCCCAATCATACTCAATGCAATAGGTAGTCACATGTGATGATCATTACGGCATTTAACAAATAATTTAAATATAATTCTCATTTGAGCATTTTATCAAACACATCGAACATGTTATTATACATATGCATTCCATCCATAAATCACGTAGTAGCAATTTAGATTACACGAAGGAAACTATAAATATGGATAAGGTAGTTGAGAATCCTATCTCAACACTCTTATTAAATACAATTCATCGAGCAATTTCTCATTTAGAATTTTATCAAACACTTAGACTACACATTTCTACATTCAAGAACTAAATTAGTTATAGCATAAATTATGGCAAATCCTTTCACAAAGGAGTTCTCATACATACAACAAACATGTATTCTAGATTAATAGCCATGACAAGCACAAATCATAATTGCAATTTCATTCAAACACATGGAATCCATTATATATTCACATAGTTCACACACATGCATAATTTATCGAATACATCATAACTAAGATCAGATGGCAATAATCAAGTCAGACATAAATCATTAGCTAACATTGAAATCCTTGAGAATCATAACCTAAACGTTTATAGTCTGCACCTTTCGTCGAAATACTCGATTTGGACTCGGTTCGAATCCTATGTTCCCAAATACAGAACAACGGGTACCTAAACATTGAAATAGGTTAGCTATTTCGTCGATTACTCTATTTGGATTCCTAAATTAAGATTAGGGTTATGATTTCTTACCCAAATTATAGTTGGAACGATTCGTGTAGTGATGGTGGGGAGGCAAATCAACACGTGGAGTAGTGGGAGTGAATCCCAACAACGATCTCCAAGAATCTCTCTTCTCCTCACTCTTTTCTCCCCTTTTCTCTCTTCTCTCTCCTAGGGTTAGAGAAATTCGTATGAAATGGGAATGGGGTGGTTTAAGGGCATTATATAGGCCCAGAACTGACGCAAATGGCCCCAGGGCCATGGTATACCTGATTTACATCAAAAGGGCGACTATTTCTGTCGAATGGGGTTCATATGGAGGTCCATTACTCACCTACGGCGTAGGGTAAGTTCCCTGATAGTGGATCTAAGCCAGGTTATGATTTTGATACGATTGGATTAGCGGATCGACCGTGGAGGACCCGTGTCAGTTCAACTGTCGCCGTCACCCCATCAGGGCCAGAAGTATATGGATATGCTCAGGGAAATTTTCCTGATCCATGGGTGAAGTTTGGTCAGAAACTGACGGTTTGAACTCTTCAATTTCGCTCGTAAGCGAACGACCCAATTTACTTAAGTTCTGGTTCATTTTCTAAAGATATTCGCGTTTCTCTCACACTTTACTCAGGGCTCAAGTTGTACGTTTCTAGATACCATTTGGACTCGATTCCCGCGATAGTTGTCAAGCCCAATAATACGGTCATAACCCTATAGTTTCGCGGTTATTGGACTCTGAACAAGCGGTCCAGGTCTGATACGGAGTTTCAATGTGCTCCCGAGAGCAACAGGCTTTTAGGATTTTTCCTAGGTTTTAACGTAGTGTTGAGTTAGTGATTCTGATGGTTTCGGGTCTTGCCATTTATATAAATAGTTGTTCAAGTTAAATTCACCAATTATTTGGTTTAGTACTTAACTAAATTTCGCCCTAATTACCACAGAATAAGGTCCTAGGGTAGTTCTATCTCCTTTTTTGGCACTTTTAGTTAGTATATTATTTTAATTATTTTTTTAGTAGTTCATCATCAAGTCTACTTTATTTCCACCAAATTTCATTAGATTTCATATTCTAGAAAATTTCTAAAAATTCTAGAAGTAGCGGTTGTCCAAACTAATAATTTTTAGACAGTTATCACGTCAACCAATATTTAATTATATTAAAATTTTTATTTTATTTTTTACTTATTTTTATATGAAACTATACTTATCAAGCTTCAATTTGGCTTTTGAATCACCTAAATCGGAGTTATATTGAGGGAGATATGACCTTTTGAAGTCGGTTAAAAAGTGTAGAAAATTGCAGCGAGTCCACCAAAATTTGGTGCACCAGCGGCGCGCCGCCGACCAGACGATGGCCCCGCGGTCCGCTGGAGTGTCTGGTGATGATTCTGCCATCCAATATTTGAAATGGGTATATTTTACAAACCAAAATGAGTTATTCGACGTGCAATATATGATTTTGGGGTAGGAGAAGCTGATCTATCTAAATAACCTATTTATTCTATAATATTATATGAGATAAATGGTGAAAAACTAATTTTATTTATATATTTAATATTTATAGTAAATTTTAGTTTAAGTATAGTTCTTCATCATTTGAGCTTTAGGATTTGTATCTAATATGAAAATACTTAGAAAAAATTTGAAGAATAAGGTGGTGAAAGGTGAGATTTTTGAAGGAAATGGGTTGAAAGGGGATTTGAGGCTTTAGGATTGAGTTTTGAGAAGTCGATAAAGGGTTATGGTCGACCCATTTTTCAAGTACGTCTAACTCCAAGTTTGTAAAAATTCAGGACATTACACCCTGAGGGATGGAGTTTACCCTCTCAACTACAATTGATGCTTCGGATTAATGCATGGATGATTGTGATTCATGCATCTGGCATTGCATAGCATGTAGATATTCACCCTTGCTTCATTAGGGCCGTACCTTCACAAAGATATCGTGGATGACCAGTGTGGACACCAGAAATGATTCTTGAGCATTTGAGGTGTATAGGATATCCCTAGGCGAAAGCCCCTAAACTTCCACGGTACTGAGGGAACGCCTCAAAGCCGAGAACAAGTAAAAAACATGATCGTCTGAGTGCCTTATACCGTTAGGCTGTGACTCCCACTGTTGCAAGGTCGGTTGAGATGGGGTTTGGCCTTACCCGCCTAAGTGAGGGAGTATAGCTAGGCTGAGTTTGACCAGCTCATGAAATGGATCTGCTACCATCGAGCCTTGCTGGTGATTGGCTATCCATAGGCAGGTAGTGAGGTCTCTTATGCCTATTTTACTGTGCGGGTCTTGCAGAGCGGTAGTCATCCAGTAGTGTACTTGACCCTGATGGATTCCTTATGATGGAGCTATACTTGAAATGTGGATTGGATATGAGGACTAGCATTACTTCGCATTACATTTTCATCGACTGTATAAGCCTTATATTGCATCACCTTGGTAGGGTGCCCAGTACTCATGTATTACATTACATAGCCATGGTACGGCTTACTGCATTCATAGCTTAGCCCCAGTATAGCTAGTGGCATTAGTTTCATTCATAGTTCTTTCTGCATTCTCCTTATTCTTCTGAACACCATTGTCACACACTTACACCGCCCTCTAAGCTTTCTATAAGCTTACCTTTCCTTCCCTCTTTCTATATTATGTATTTCCTTTTGAATCTTGTACATGTAAAGTTTAATTTCTTGGTGGATGTTGCAGTGTGTCCCTTGTTTATTTTGTGAGATTTACTTGCTATGATCTTGGGTATGCTCAATTTGGTTTGGAATTGTGACATGGAAATCCTCCTTGTAGGATCCCAGGATCGGAACCTATGATAGGAGCCAAGAATGGGGTGCTACGGAGGCAGTTGGGACCAGAACCGGCTATCGGGTTCCTTGTGGGACCGGTCACCGAGTCTGGGGTGTGACATTGGGTGTCTTTAGATTTTAATTTTAAAACATTTGAATTTAATTTTCTTTTGTCAAAAGGTTTTTGAAAGTCTGATCTATTTTTATTTTTAAAAATTCTATAAAACTTTTTATCTAGCATTGCCATATCATCCTCATTCTCATCATTTTTAGAATCCATATCTTTGGATTTAGATTTAGATCTAGATGATGTAAGACTAATGGGCTTATTTTTTGGATTTTAAAATTTTAGCTCGTAGGTTTGTAGAGATCCAACTAATTCATCAACTTTCATAGCATTGGTATCCCTCAATTCCTGAATAGCAGTAACTTTAGAGTTTAACCTATTAGGAAGTGATCGTAGTATCTTTGCGCAAACCTTACTTTCAGGGACTTTTTCTTCAAGACCCTACATAGAATTAACAATGTCATTTAGTTTCGTATAGAGGTCCATGAATGACTCACTTTCTTCCATATAAATTTTCTAAAACTTTGTTATGAGAATTTAGATCTTAGACTTTTGATAATATTAGTACCTTCATGTGTCATTTCGAGAATATACCATGTTTGTTTTACTGTACATTCTTTTAAATTCATCTAATGATAGAGCACAAGTAATAGCATTTAGGGATTTTGCATTTGCACTACTTTCACTTTTCTTAATTGTCGTCCAAAAAGTATAAGCGATTTCTTTCATGGATGTGGTTCTATTTTCACCTACTACTTCCATCATAGGAGGGATCCATTGAATCATAGTGGCTTACCACATACTTTCATCAATGGACTTGAGAAAAATTCTTATCCTTGCTTTCCAATAAGAGTAGTTTGAGCTATCAAAGGGAGGTGGCCTAGAAATAGATAAACTATCAAAATTTGACATTTTAATAGTTCTAGCTTATGAGGTCAATCCCAAAAAGAGCAACCTCGTTTTGATACCACTTGAAAGTATGAGCTATAGATGTATTAGAGGGGGTATATAGGACAATACAAAATATTTTGATTAATGTAAAATAATAAAACAAATACTTTTAATTGCTTAGAGTATTGAAATCTTGGTTCCATGTAGTTTGTAGGACAATCTTCACCTAAAAGATTTAGGCAAGATAACCTTATTTCACGACGTCTTTACGATCGAAATATCAAACTTAGCAAGGGACAATAAATCATAAGAAAAGCATATAAAGAATTAAACAATCACCACAATGCAAAAAGTGTTATAGTGGTTTGGTGCTTAACTCCATACCTACTCCACTCCCAAAATTACTACCCTCATAATTCTGGCTTTCACTATTTCAAGGTTTTCACAAGATCACCTTAACAACCTTAAACAATTCTTGTGATTTTCATGGGCTATCACAATAAAACCCTCTTTGTGATTTTTACGGGCTATCACAACAAAATCCTCTTTACGATTTTCACGGGCTATCACAACAAAACCCTTCCTTGTGATTTTCATGGGCTCACCATAAAACAACTAGCTGAGATTTTTGAGCTTATCTCCGAAAAACCTAAAATAAGATAAAGTAAATACAATACTAATTCAATTGGCGAGTCGAAGATGTAACTGTATCTTGATTGCAACGATCTTCTTTCTTGGGATATTGATGAAGCCGTATATGTGTTCAACCCAAAGAGAATATAGGGATCTAATATATTTTCAAAGTAATAAACAATACCCCAGTGCTACAAATTTAATTTTCTAATTCTCAAGTAGAGTGCAGATTACTCTATTAAAAAAGATTAAACTAACTTGAGAAAGAGAATATAATAAGCTAAATCAAATATAAGAATTATCACATAAATATCTTAAGGATGCATGGACTTTCACTCCTTGCTTAAGAAGATAGATCTTTAATTTTCTTGTTGTTAATGAGTGAGAGAAAGCCTCTATTTATAGCCAAAAGATATGAAAATTTGGCTGGCCCGATTTTAGGTTTCGCTGGACGAATTCCAACGATTGCATTCCAACAGATCTTCAGATTTCACGGGATGAAATCTTTAAAAAATTTGGCTGGCCCAAGCTAAAATTCGGCTAGCCGAACCTCCAGTTCGATTGGCCGAATACACTATTCGACTAGCTAAATCTCCAAGAGATCTGAAATCTTATCTTGCTGGAAACTTGACCGAACATACTTCAGGCAATCAGAGCAGATAGGTTGGGCTGACTGAATTCAAGGTTGGGCTAGCCGAACTTGCTTTGGATGATATTTGTTATCGTATACTTTTGCCCGAATTATGTTAGGTTGGCCGAACCTGAGGTCGGGTTGGCATGACTCCAATGTATTTTCCTTAAAATCATCTGTTATCGTAATATCATGTGAAATACACCTAACCTAGTGTTAATCTAAGGTTATACCACCTGATAGTTTACACATAAAAAGTTTTGATTTTTGAACCATGTAAAGCTTTTAAAGCTTGATATGTTTAGTCTTCCTTAGAATGTTAATCGAGTCTTTAGGAGTTCTTCATGAATTATTGAAGAGTATCTTCATGAGTGCTTATGCTCCTTTCAGGACTACGAAAGTTGAAAATCTTAATTGTTCTTAAATATAAGCACTTACAATATTTAATATCAGTGAGTAAAGGTTTTAGGTCAAGCTTTGGTGCTTTGACACTAGACAACAAAGGCTTTATATTGGTTTGGGGCAATTTTTCAAATTCCAGTCTCCACCGATTAGTTTTAAGTACCAATGTAGCATCAAGGAAGGCATCCATTTCCCTAATCATATCATTATTTAAATTAAGGGAGTAAGCCAAGCATATCTTTAAAGTGTCAGAGTATAGGTTCAAAAGTGACTTATCTTCCACGAATGAGTTAATTATGTTCACTTTCTGGGCATCATCAACATCCTCCAGTTGTTTGGACATATTGAATATATTCACCTCTAATGATGGCATTTAATGTTACTAGGAATGGTTGTCCAAGGATGATAGGAATTTAGTGCTTGTATCAATGGTAGGCTTTGTGTCTAAAATAATAAGACATACTGGACAGTAGAATTAATCAACTTGGACAAGCACATCCTCTATCATCCCTCTTAATATATGAACCGAGTGATCAATAAGTTAAATTGTGGTCTTGGTAGGTTTTAATTCACTAAGGCCAAGTTGTTCATAAACCAAGTATGGAATCAGATTCATACTCAGTCCCAGGTCAAGTAGTGCATATTAAATTCAGTGTTTCCCAATTACACAAGAGATAAATAGGCTAACGGGATCTTTATATTTCTAAGACACATCTTGCTTGAGGATAACACTCACTTTTTCTATTAGAAAATTTTCTTCTGAATATTTTACCATATCTTAGTCGTATAGAGATCTTTCAAAAACTTGGCATACGATGGGATTTTTTAAAAAAATTTCACCTATTAAGCCACCTCCAAGATGTCTTGAGTGTTAGATACACGTTTTAGTGAAATCAACCTTTGAGGGAATGGAGCAACTGGCTTGTAATGTTTTTCCATTTCTTTCTCATGTAAAGCATTGTTTAGCCCATCATCCTTCTTTAATTCCTTCGACTCTTTAGGCTTCCCATCCCTCGTCGGTATGCTTTTGTTAATTCTTTTGCCACTTCTGAGATGGTGATAGACTTTGCTTTTTACACATGGTGGTTCGAAGAGCTCGGGTCACATATCTCAAATTGTGGTTTTGGGTTAGGTAGAGGTTGGGCTGGAAAAGTCCCTTTCTCCCTAACTGTGTGACTTCAATCTTTGAATGGACTTGTTAAGGTCCTGGAATGCCTACAATGCATTTTGATTGAATAGCTCTTAATTTTGGATGTGTTTTAGAAATGGATCCTCTTGGGCTTTTTTTTTTTAATTTTTTAATTTTTATTTTTTTAGCAATGGGTTAAAATTTAAAGTAAAAGTCCCTTGAGGATTTATTTCTATTTTAGCGAGTTGCCCATTCCTCCAACTGAAGTTTGGATGGTTCCTTTAATTGGAATTGTACATGTTTGATATGGGGGCGCTGAACAGTCTTTGATAATTGTTACAGCATTAGATTGCTTGTGTAACAACTCTTGGAATGTAGGAATTGTAGGACAATCCTGTACCAAGCATGTGTTACTAGCACAAATACCACAAACAATTTCAGTGATCTCGTCAGGTTTGACCATTTCCACTCTTTCAAGTTCTATGACGTCGATTTTTCTTGTGAAATTAACTACTTTTGCATTCACATCGTCTTCGTCCCTTAGAGACATCACTACACCAAAATCCTTCTTTAAGAACGGTTTAAAACTGTTTTTAAACCATTTAGGAATGATTTTCAACCATGGCTAAGTAGCGCGTTGCAAAAAATTAGGGACGGTTACAAACCGTTCCTAAATTTTCAATTTCGAAATGGTTCTCAACTGTTCCTGAATTAGGGCGTCGAAAAAAATTAGGGACGGTTGAAAACCGTCATAAATTTTCAGTTTCCAACCCAATTCTAATTTCTTGAGTTTTGGTAATGATATTTTTTTTCTTATTTAAGAATGGTTTTAAACCAAAAAAAAAAAAAGAAAAAGAGGCTAAGTCCCTAGAATAGCCTTTTGGGATTGTCCAGTCCGTAACAAATGGCTCAAGAAAGGGGAACATGTATCCTTATTCTCATCGAAGGTACCAAAAATTTGACTCCAGTTCTCAAGTGGTTTTTTTTTTTTTGAATGATTTAAGCACCATAGAGTGAAGCAAGTGTAAATGTAGATGAGAGAAGCAACAAAAGTTGCATAGACACAACTAAGCATTATTGATTCATCCTCAATCCACTAACCACAGCTAAAAAAAGGAGCAAAGGATACAAACCACATTAACTTTATGCTATGGATATAAACCATAGCTACAATTACTACAGTTTTAATCCATAGCTAAAAAGTTGTCACACCATTAATAATTAATGGTAGTGTAAGGGGCTTTGTAGGGCCTAAAAAAATATATGTGTACTATCTAAGCCATCCATATATTTTGAAATATTATTTTAGGGCATGAAATAAAAAATCAGCTAGATCGAAGGCTCAAGTGGACCACACGGTAAGAAACATGGAGATTAAATCACATTTGCTTCCTATGGTGTGGTCCACTTGGGCCTTTAATATACTCTAAGTTTAGAATCATGTACTAAAATAATTTATTAAAATTAATGGTAGGAATGATAAACCAAATACATCTTAGTGGGCCCATGGAGCCGCTGACAGGACTGTCCATGGTCAGTCTCACGAAATGACACCAAAACTTGGGCGCGCGCTCAAAATAGAGTCGCGCCCAAAACCGATCCATATCCCTCTCTCTCTCTCTCTCTCTTTCTCTCTCTCTCTCTCTCTCTCTCTCTCTCTCTCTCTCTCTCCTTTCCCCAATCCTCTCTCTCCCTCCCAATCTCTACTCCATCTTTCTCATTCTCCTCCCTCTCTCTCCAATGCATCTCTGTCATCTCTTCTATCTCTCTCCATTGCAACAGCCGTGAAGCTCCTACCCGAAGAAACACATGCCATTTGAAACCCTTCTCATCTCTTTGAGGCATCTTTTAAAACTAAAGGAATCTGATGCTCCTGTTCATAGGTTTGATATCTTCCTCTCTGTGTCTCTTTTTCTTTCTTTTAGATTTCATACATGCTAACTGTTTGATGAAATGGCTAGATGAAATGGCATGCTATATGTTTGATGAAATGGCATGTTATATGTTTGATGAAATGGATAAATTTCATGCATGCTATTTGTTTGATGAAATGGCATGATAAAAAGTCTGTTTGAATGGCTGCAAAACTATGCCATTTATACATTTAAAGAGCCACCGTCATTTTTTAGTTGGAAGAACTAACAATGGAGTTTAGTGGCATTTCATATTAAATATGTTTTTCAATAAAGCACATCTTATTTAGATATTTATTGGAGGGCTTGGCCCGAATACCAGCAATGAGGATCTCAGATAAGACTTTTCTTAATATGGTGAGATTATGTTTGTAAAGATACTAGTTGGGAAAGGATGCCGGTTCGTTCAGTTTGCTTGGTGGTATAATTTCTGACCATGGTTCAATAGAAAACATGATGGAATCCCCTTCATAATATCTCTACAATTCTTAATGTTATTTTAAATTTTACACTTTAATATTCTTGGCAAAAACCATGGTAAGGAGGCGTTGCAGAGGTTGAATGGGACAGTCATTTAGAACCAGACGGTTCGTCTTTCATGGGGTCGTAATCTAGCCAACAAGCAGGTAAAATGGATCTTTAGAAGTTCATCTTATGACCCACTTGTGTTTTCACTTATTTTTGTTGGAGGCTGAATTTCCTATTCATTCCAAATAGGGAACTTCCATGTTTGGAGCTTAGTTTGTAGACATGGGGCTTATGGTTCCTTTATCCAAGCCATTGATCTGACAACCCCATCATGGATGGGCCATTCCCCCAAAATCTCCCAATTGGAAGATCTTAGCCATTAAAGCTTTGGTCTTTCCTCAATTGAATGTCGTGTTTTCGTGTGTTTCTAACCAGGTATTCACAATTTTGCATGCAAACTATGGGAAGGTTGATGAAAGTTGCATAAAACTTTGAAAGATTTGGGCATTGTGTTCAAGTAGAGAATTCTTGCATTGATAATTCTTTGAAAATAAAATGTATTGATCTATTTAGCAGTATAATACTTGATTTATTCTTCAATTTGGTATTGTGCCTTATGTTTAAATTGACATAAAACTCCCATAAATATCAAGTCAAACCATTATTTGGGCATTACAATATTATAAGCAATTTCAGATTTGTATTTAACATTTTAGGTTACATAAAGATGATACCCAGTGGTTTCCTATAATGCAATGGATACGGTTTAAATCTCTACAGGCTCCAAAGATCATTTTGGCTATTAGGAACTACTTCTATACCTAATGGTTTCTGTCAGTTTTTATTCAAGGATCATTTGCCTATTAGCAATGATCTACTGGGTAAGAAATAGCTTTGTTAGTTCCTGCTGATTCAACTGCATTATCTGCATTGCAGTAGTAATATAAAGCACATTGTGTAACGAAATCTATTGATGTTTTCATACTCTACTATGAATTAAAATATTAATTATAACTTAGATTCAATTTTCTCTTTATGTACTAGACTTTCTTTTTTCAAAACCTTGTTAACAACAACAACAACAATAGGGAGTTGGCTGAATTTGCAATTCAATGGGTTTGTGTTTAAGGACTGGTTTCCAACACTTGTTGTATGTTTTATTACATGCATGGATTGTTGTGTACTTAATGTAAGGCAACTTGTCTAAATTTAGTGAGATTTCCTAATGTAGTCGATAATCTGTTAAGGAGGTAAGGTAAGTAGACCATGTAAATGAGGCAATCCCTTCTCCTTAGGTGATTTGCCTACTTTTAGCTCTATTTGAATGCACTAAGGAATTGGATTGCGATGATTAGTTTGATAGAGTGGAAATGGTGGAATTGTAATTACCTTCTGAGTACTTAGAAGGAGGATTTACCCTCAAATCGTAGTTTATTTCCCCTAGACTCCAACTTGGCAATAATGAAATTACAATTGGGAGTGGATTCCCTCACAATAAATAGTTGAGGAAATTGTAATTTGGCCACTTCCAATGTATTATCCTAGTTATTGCAATTCAATTCAATGGTGAATCCAAACACAACCTTAGATTTCCACTAGTGGTGGAATTTGTCTGGTTTTTACCGTGAACAGAAGCATTCTCATTAATGGCACCATGGTTTAAATGATCAACCAGTATGACTCTGAATTTTTTGAACCATATCAGTTATTGTTTGAATTGTGGACCAAAAGCATCCTATCCACTCATCTAGTAGGCCACATATGTATGCCACACATGTGGACAGTTTGCAATTCTTGTACCATCCATTGTATTGTACATAAGTAGCACAACTAATTTGTTTTAGTGGCCTGATTTATGTGCCATGTCATCCACATGGTGTGGGCCCACCTAATGCATGGTTTGGATGCCCCACAAACCCACTGAAAATATCAACCAGCACAAGAAGCCAAAGAATTTTCTATTACAATTCCAAATATATAAATGAAAGAATCCAGATAATATCACCAAAAGGGCATTGTTTGGGTTTTTTTACCACTGTTATGACATCAGCACTAACGAATTGAATTGAAATAACTAATCCAGCAGAGATGAAAGTCTTGAAGTTGCAACTACTTTCTCAAGTATATTTATAATGAGGAAGTCTCCTTCAAATTGAGTTTCTTTCTTTTCAAGTCCAACTCGAAACTAACATGGTGTAGCAGGGGAAGTTGCTTTGACTTCAAGTGGTGGATTGAAGAAGCTATCTTTATCAATTGATAACTATGAAGAAGCTATCTTTATTAATTGATAACTATGAAGAAGATATCTTTATTAATTGATAACTTTAAAGTGGTATCATTACTCATAAAATGAAATGAAAAGCTTATGGAAAATGTGTGTGAGATCTAAACGGAACATCAGGTAGGCTCTACCTTGGATCAGCTATATCCAGAAAATAACAATGATTGGATGATCTTGACCATTGGAATAAAAAATGGATGGTTAAAGAACTTCATAAATAGTTTGTCTGGTTCTTTTGTTTATATATTCTATTTTATGCATGCGTCCTTTTCTTCTTGATTGTGCATTCCACCACAAGCAAAATCAGAACAACTTCAGAGGGGAGAACAGATGGTTTAAGACATCATTAGTCTGGATGGTAAAACAAATATTCTAATGTTCCCCAGCAGCACAGGCCCAATTTTTAGGACAAAGGATCTAAGTAGTGGACAACCTAATTCATTCGTAATGAATATCCGATATGGGTGTTCCACATCCGATATTTTTTCTTTCTATTTTAGTATTGAAAAAAGAAAGTCTTAAGAAAATATAAGAAGAAAGATTAAAAAAATCTATTACCTAGGCGATTAATCTAGACTTAAAATTATTTTACTTTTCCTACACAGAGAAAGAAATCATCTTTAGGTGCAGCTTAAAATTCCCACTTACAGAAGAATAGGAATCTAAGCAAAATGTGGTGACAACAAATCAAAAAATGCCACGTACTCATGTCATGCTGAGGCTGATACTGACCATGGTTGGAGGAAAGTTGTAAGACCCGACCCGAGTTCATATGTGTGCATGTGTGCGTGTGAGTATGTATTTCGTTCATCTTGGTCCTGCGGTCCAACCGGTCGAATTCAGGCGACTCGCGACTTTCGGTTAGTGTTTACGGTCTTCCTCGAGTTCGGTCACATTGACCCGACTCGGATCGGCCCGAGACCCATGCCATCTTGTCCGTATCGGCACCGTTTTTCGAACGCAGCATCTCGTGCATTAATCTGATATGTACATCTCAAGTTATGAGCATTGATTGATATGGGCCATTGATTGCATTTTGGTGGACCCCACTATGGTGTACACATTTTCCCATGCCCATCATTTCACCCTAGGCTGAGATTTCAAGAAAGGCTATTACCTTAAGCCCTATTTATATCACCATAGGCCACCATCATTGCATAGGAGAGAGAGAACTCATCATTACAAGGATTAAAAGCATCTATCTCTCTCTCTCTCTCATTCCCTCTCATTTCTCTCTACTCCATCTCTCCTCTCCCTACCAAACACCCAAACGTCCCCTCTCCCCCATTTTCTACAGCTCCTTCTTCATAAAATACCTCCTCATCTATCCCTTCTCACTTGATCTTAACCATTGATCCATGTTGCTTGGAGCCTCTAGATGATGGTGATGTAAGTTTCAAGGTTGATCTAGGTGGGTGCTTTCTTCATCAAGTAGATCCTTCCTCTTCTTCATGTAGCTTTTTCTTCCTCATGTAGTCTCTTTCATCCCTCTCATTTGGATGTGTAGGACACCAATTAATGGTGGAGATCCTACATAATCTTCTAAATGTGGTCATGAGGCCCACATTGTACATGCATGTCCATGCATGGGATTCTTCCCTTGATGGACGCCTTGCACAGGGATTTTTCCTATTTATCTAGGTATGATGGGTCATCTAGACCTTTGCATGTGGTTGGGATGGCATCCCAACCAAGCATCTCAAAGATCTAGGCCATGCATCATAAGGTCTATGTTGTACAATGTGTTTAGATTGTTGTTTGTGGTTGTGATTGTGTAGGGACAGCTCAATAGTGGCGGAGCCCTCCCCTAATGGCCAGATGCTCTTACTTCTCTTTCCTTCTATTGTAATATGATGATATTATGGGTGGCCCACTTAGTGGACCTGGATTGCTCAGAAAAGCCTAGTAAGGAAGGGACATCTGTACTCAACTTACACCATGGTTTGGATGCACCTTTTTGCCACCTTAAATATTCATGCAAGGGTGATAATTTGAGAGTTTGTTCTTAAAAATTGTGGGGCCCCACTAGGGTGGGCCATGACACCCAATTTATAGGTCAATCCCTTCCTTAATAAGCCCATACATTTATTTCATTCCATACATGTATTGCTGTCCAGAAATTTCTAGGCAGATTTTTGTTGAACTTTGGGCTTAAATTTTGCATTGATCGGGGGACCTTTTGTACCCATCAAAAATATTTTTCTGAAATTTGTGGATCTCATCTTGATGTCCCCTAAATTTCAGCCCTATCCGACCCCGATTGAGGCCTCAAAGGTGTGGCCCAAGTCAGGTGGTTAGCCTGAAATTTCTTAACTATTTCCAGCAACTTATCAGAGTCGAAATCCTTAATTATAAAATAATTTTTCCACTGGTGAGCCACATCCATGGGCCCCACCTTGTAGTACATATATGAGGGGACCTAAAACCTATTTTTCCTAATTTTTTTGAGGCCATTGATCCACCCCATTGGAGGATCAGATCAGGGTTTATCAAAATTCTACACTTAGTAGATTTTCTGAATAGTTTGAATTCCTCAAATTAATTAAAATATTATGTAAATTCTAAAATTATGAAATTTTACAGAGGTGTGGCCTACCCATGGTAGAACCTACCTGCAAATTTTCAGGGCCAACGGACCCTTGTGCCAATCGTGGTGCGATCTGGACCTACTCACCAGTCTGGGGCGTCCAGCCATGGTTGGCCATCCACCCCTCCTTGTGGGCCCGCCATTGATGTATTTGTTATCCCCACCATCCATCCATTTATGGTCCATGTGAGTCATGGTCATCTCCCTCAATGGCATCCATTTTTGGGACCCATTTGTATGAGTTTTGGGCCAATTGCCCAGGCCCATAGGTTCGTCTTCCCTTGGGATGCTCGGGCCCATTGGACCACTGCTGGACTTTCATTCCAGCAGCATGGTCCACCTGTTTTATGTGTGTAATCCAGTCCTCTCATTTGGTGGGACCGACAGAGATATATGTGGGCCACCAGGGAATATATACCTAATTTATATTATTTATTGTTGTGCTCCAGTAGGCCCAGAAATAGGTGGGATGAAAATTCAGCAATGGGCCCAAACTGGCTGCCCCTAATGGCCTGTTTTAAGGCAGCATGGCCCACTAGATTAAGGATGGATTATGCATATAATATTGTCATTCTCTGAGATGTCTTTGGGCTTCATTTATGTTTACTTGGAGGCCCACCTCCATTGGATTTTATTTTGGATATATGCTCATAGTTTTAGTTGGCGTTGGTAGGCCCATTCATCTTAGATCTTCTAGTTTTTCCCATTCGCCATTTGGGCCTTTATTTCTCTACCTATTGTGATGGGTTGTGGGCTATAAAATGTGAGTAGTTGGGCCCTGGGTTTCCCACCATAGTGTTCTTCTATTTAGGCTAAGTTGTGAGGCCTAACTCACTTGGATGAAGTTAGGATATTGCCCATATGATTGGATTACCGGGCTGCCCATTAGGCCCACCACAATATGTGAGTTTGTGACCTTTATGGTTGGGCCCAAACCTTGCTTGAGGGCCCACCATATTGCCTACATATTGGGCTTTGTGTATATCCCACTAGGCCATGGATTGCCTTAGACCCTAGGCCTTACTTCATATTCAAGTAGTAGTGGGTGCCTTTTGGGACCCAGTTGAGATTAGAAGTCCTCCTTGGTGGCCTTAAGGTAGGCCCATGGGGTTGTTATAGGTGGTTGGAGGCCCACCTTGGACCCTTATTAGGACCGCTTATTCCTTTAGGCTTATATATATTACCCTCCTTAGCTTGTGGGCTACCTCAAAGTATTGGGCCCCACTTGAGGATTGCTCCTTAGAGTATCTATCTATATATCTAGACTTAGTCCCTCCTTGGGAAGGAGGAGTGTATTGTATTCCACGTCATCATCATCATGTGGCGCACCTTTTTCACCCTTATGACCCACATGCATCATTTGCATGATTGGATTGCATTTGTGTGTGGTCATTGGGTTCACATGATAGAGGGATGGAGTTTTCCCCTCTTGTGCACATTGTGTGCTTGGAGCTAGTGCATGATTGGTATGCGTGACTCATGCATCTGACATCGCATCTCATGGATATTGTTTCCCTTGCTTCATCAGGGCCTTGCCTCCACAGCGGTATTCGTGGCTGGCCGTATGTGGACACCGAAAATGTTACTTGAGCATATAAGATGCATAAGATGCCCATGGGTGAAATTCTCAAAACTTCCATGGTACCAAGGATCTGCCCCAGCGCCGTGACATAGTGGAAACCATGTGCACCCCAGTGCCTTACACCGTTAGGCCACGACTTCAGTGTTGTGTAGTCGGTTGGGATAGGGTGTGGCCTTATTCGCCTGTGAGGGAGGGCATTGCTAGGCTGAGTTTGACTAGCTCTTAAATGGGTCTGCTACCATCAAGCCTTGGTGGTGATTGGCTATCCACGGGCGAGTAGTGAGGTCTATTATACTCGTTTGACTATGTGGGTCTGTAAAGTGGCAGTCATCCTGTTGTGTACTAGACCCTGATAGATTCCTTATGATGGAACTATACTGACTTATGGATTAAATATGAGGACTGGCATCACTTCACATTGCATTTGCTTCAGCTATACAAGCCCTTTATGCATCGCCTTAGTATGACACCCAGTACTCATTGCATTGTATTCATGACAAGCCTCGGTAAGACTAGTGTTATTGACATTGATCATATTTACCATCTGTATCCCGTATTTTTCTTTTACGCACCATTGTCACACACTTTCACCACCCTGTAAGCTTTCTATAAGATTATACACGATTGACGCGTGCAGGAGATCCTTAGTCGGCATCTTAGTAGTGGAGCATGGATAGGAGTTGAGCCAAGGACCCTAGTGTTGCAGATCTTCTCCTTCTCTTATTTTGTCACCAGATGTATTTCCCTTTAGCATTATGTTAAAGCAAAAATTTATAGTGGATTTTGTGATGTGTGCCTTTGTTATTTCTTAGATATACTTGCTGTGATCTTGGGTATGCTTGTATTAAAATGAATATATGGTTCTGAAAATCCTCCTGTAGGATCCCAGGATCTGAACCTGTCTTAGGAGCTGAAAATGGTGTACTACGAAGGCTATTGCGGCCAGAACTGGCTATCGGGTTCCTTGTGAGTCTGGTTACCGAGTCAGGGGGCATGATAGGAGTTGGTATCAGAGCGTAACAAGTAAGTCTGGAATGACTTGGGATAACATGGCATACCTATTGCAAGCAAAGGATAAGTAGTGTCCCGAGGACCTTTCTTTCGTTTGAGCCTGCAATATTTTAACCTTATGCATCGTCATCCTTGTTTTTTGTAGACGATGCTGCCTAAGCGAGGAGTTCGTGGCCATTATACACGTAGTCGTGGTGCCCTTGACCATGGTTCTCATCCTGCTCTGGCGACCCATTCGACTCGAGCGCATCCAACTCCCGTCTTAGAGGATCCGATTCCTGGCGTCTTGATTCAGCCTCCGGTTGCCCCTGTTCACCCTGTAGCGCATGTTCCTTCAGTTGCTCCAGTTCCCACGTTGATTCCCCCTTCTCAGCCTGTTATTCTAATTATAGAGGCTCCCGCTCCGTTAGCCACACCCGTGCCTCCGCCCAAGGCGAGTGTCACTCCTGTATTCCCGACGGTGCTAATTGGTGTCGACCATTTTTAGCAATTGATGCAGCTTGTCGCTGCTGCGTTGCAGACTCGTCAGCCTGCAGCCATTCCAGTTTTTGAGCAGACCAATTTTCCACTTGGTAGCGCTATTTTTGGAGAGTTCATGCAACATGACCTTCTGAGATTCAGGGGTGACCCAGACCCATCTGTCACTGAGGCTTGGCGCACAGAGATAGCGAGGATTTTTGACATGATGTAGTGTCTAGCAGACCAGCGTGTTTCTCTGGTCACCTTTCTTCTCCATAGCGAGGCCCGTCATTAGTGGTCATCCGTATTTAGGATTTCTGGGCCAAATTCTATCTGGACCTGGGAGGAATTTGTGGTCCTCTTCGACCAGAAGTTCTTCCCGGAGCACGTGAGTGAGAAAAGAGTGATGGAGTTTGAGACCCCTGTTCAGGGTGATATGACGGTGTCCTAGTATGAGGCCAGTTTTTTGGAGTTGTCTAGATTTGATCCTTATCTCACTAGTGATGAGAAGATGAGTGGTCACCGTTTTCAAAACGGTTTGCGACCCGCACTCCGCAATCATGTTGTGGGCCACTGTTTGAGGACGTTTGATGAGGCTATATATTGGGCCTTGGTATAGGAGGGGACTGGGCCATGGCACAACAATTGAGAGAGCAGAGTTCTGTTGAAGACCGGAAGAGGAGAGCATCAGCCGGTAGTTCCAGGCAACATCGTCAGCAGAAATGGAGGGGCAGATCAGAGTTTCGACAACATGCGGGATAGACAACAGCTTCATCATCATCATCAACACAACCAGTCGCTTCATCTTCCGGCCCCTTTTTCGGGTGTTTGCTTTGGTTGTGGGCAGACCGGGCATTAGAGGCGAGATTGCCCTCTCCCCTTACAACAGTAGAGGCCACCGCAATTGCCTCCTCCTCGTCCTCCTCAGCAGCAACATCAGCAGTGAGCGCAACTTATAGCCCCCGCTCCTAGGGCTCCTCCTCCTCAGCAGAGGCAATTAGGTAGACCTCCCAAGGAGAGACAGTAGCAACAATAGAAGAGATATCCACATGTCTAGTCCCTGAGTAGAGTATGTATCGCAACTCAGTAGGCGTAGACTCAGGATCCGCAGTCTTCCGGTTTGTTTCATTTACCAGCTCAGGGCAGATTTTATTCAGCACAGCAGGCACCAGGCCAGGACCCCCAGTCACCGACCGGTGGAGTAGTCGAGGGTATTCTTCTTATTTTTTCTTGTGTTTCTCGTGTTTTGTTTGATTCTGGTGCCTCCCATTCTTTCGTGGCCGAGCAATTTTACCGATCGACTAGTATTCTGTCAGAGTCCACATCTGAGGCCTTAACAGTTTTGACTCCCTTGGGGAAGTCAATAGTTTTGAGTCATCGTTGCCCTTTTTGCCCGGTGTTTATGGGTGAGATGTTCCTTCCCGCTGATCTGTTCATAATGCCGATGGCATGCTTTGATGTTATCCTGGGTATGGACTGGATTGTGGAGTATTATGCCATCTTGGACTGTGCCGCGAGGACAGTTACGTTTCATATTCCCAGTTTGCCAGTGTTCTAATTTGTCGTCGAGCCTAGAGGAGAGCAGTTGTCTAGTTTCTTGGCTTCTGTCGTCGAGGATTCTGTGTCAGGGTGTATTGAGCAGCTACCAGTTGTTTGTGAATACTCAGATGTGTTCCATGAGATCCCAGGTTTGCCGTCGCACCGGCAGGTGGAGTTTTAGATAGATTTGATACCTAGTACCGCACCTATTTCGAAGGCCCCTAACCAAATGGCACCATTGGAGTTCAGGGAGCTGCAGGAGCAGTTAGATGAGCTCTGAGAGTTGGGTTTCATTCGTCCTAACAGGTCGCCTTGGGGAGCCTTAGTATTATTCTTGAAGAAGAAGGATAGCTCGTTGCAGATCTTTGTGAATTACTGCGAGCTCAACAGAGCCACTATCAAGAACCGATACCCACTTTCCCGCATCGATGATTTGTTCCTCCATCTGTAGGGTGCATATTATTTCTCCAAGATAGACTTGCGCTCCGGTTACCATCAGATTTGGGTCTGAGAGAAGGACATTTCGAAGATGAATTTTCAGACATGCTATTGCCATTTCAAGTTTCTGGTCACGTCCTTCGAGCTGACCAATGCCCCCGCCGTATTTATGCACTAGATGAATGAGGTCTTCCAGCCGTTGCTCGATCAGTTCGTGGTGGTGTTCATTGATGATATTCTTGTATATACGAGGACTAGGGAGGACCATGTTGAGCACTTGCAGATTATGCTGGAGACCCTCTGTGCCCACCATCTGTATGCGAAGCTGGAGAAGCGTGAGCTCTGGCATGGGAAGATGAAGTTCCTCGATTATGTGGTGAAGAGGGAGGGTGTTGCTATGGACCTCTCGAAGGTTGATGTTGTGCGTCAGTGGGGCCACCCCACGAATGCATCTGAGATCCATAGCTTCCTTGGTCTAGAGAGATATTACCGAGGTTTATCGAGGGTTTCTCCTGTATTGCAGCACATCTGACCTGGTTGACGAGGAAGGGTGTTGAATTTGTCTGGAGTGACGCCTGCGAGGAGGCGTTTATGGAGTTGAAGGATGGCCTCACATCTTCTCCTGTTCTCACTCGTCCTAATGGGAGTGAGGGTTTTATTATTTTCACCGATGCCTCTAGAGTTGGCTTGGGTGTTGTCCTAATGCAGCATGGGAAGCCAGTGGCGTATGCCTCGCACCAGCTCAAGGTCCATGAGTAGAACTACCCCACCCATGATTTGGAGCTAGCAGCGGTTGTCTTCTCACTGAAGGTGTGGAGACATTATCTATATGGGGTCAGGTTCGAGTTCTTTTTGGATCATAAGAGCTTGAAGTATTTATTTTCGCAGTTCGAGTTGAACCTGCGACAGAGGCATTGGATGGAGCTATTAAAGGATTATGATTTTGACCTTTAGTACCACTTGGGTAAGGCAAACATGGTGGCGGACGCGCTCAAGCATAAGCCACGAGGCCTGGTGGCTCATATGATGGTGCGAGAGTGGCAGATGCTCGAGGATATTTTAGAGTTTGACTTTAAGTATGGTCTGTAGTCTTCCATTATTCAACTTTTGAGCTTGTCAATTCAACCCTTTTTGGGGGCTAGGGTGATCGAGGCTCAGCAGACAGACGAGTCACTTTAGGAGAACCGAGCAGAGTCCGCATCCGTGAAGCAGTTAGACTGGCAGATTGGTTCTGATTGTGGATTAAGCTCTAGAGGCAGATCGTGTCTCAGACATGCTGGAGTTGCGTCGTGATCTGATGACCGAGGCACATCGGTCGAGACTTACTATTCACCCGGGTTCCATAAAGATGTATCGTGATATGAGGAGGCAGTATTTTTGGTCCGGGATAAGCGTCAGATAGATAGTTTTGTGGCTGAGTGTGATACTTGCTAGCATGTCAAGGCCGATCACAAGAGACCCCCTGGTCCCTTGCAGCCGTTGAGCGTTCTAGTATGGAAGTGAGAGCATGTATCGACGGATTTCATCACAGGTTTGCCGAGGACTCAGCATGGTCATGATACCATCTGGGTTACCGTCGAACGTCTGACGAAGTCGGCGCATTTTATTCTGATGCATGCTTCCTGGACTATGGACCGACTTACAAAGGTATTCATTGAGGAGATAGTGAGATTGCATGACATTCCAGTTTCAATCATTTCTGACCGAGATTCCAGATTTACGTCTCAGTTTTGGAGGAGTTTCCAGTAGGCGATAGGGATTACTTTACTTCTCAGCACCGCCTATCATCCACAGACAGATGGGCAGACCAAAAGGGTCAACTAGATCCTTGAGGATATGCTCAGAGCTTGTGTAAACGATTTTGCGGGTAGTTGGGATGAGCATGTGTGCCTCGCCGAGTTCGCGTACAATAATAGCTATCAGGAGACTATCAACATGGCTCCTTTTGAAGCACTTTATGGTAGACAGTGTAGATCTCCTAGTTGTTGGACCGAGGTTGGAGAGCATCGTCTCCTAGGTCCCGAGCTTGTACAACAGATGTCAGAGGTTATTGATGTTATCAGGCAAAGGATGCGCATAGCTTAAAGCTGACAGAAGAGTTTTGCTGATCATCGGTGTCAACCCCTCGAGTTTTCAGTTGGGGACAAGGTATATCTCAAGGTCTCACCTATGAAAGGCGTGATTTGATTTGGTGTGAAGGGCAAGCTTGCCCCGAGATTTATTGGACCTTTTGAGATTACCGAGCGCGTGGGTGATGTGTCATATAGGCTTGCCTTACCTCCTAAGTTATCTGTGATCCACGACGTGTTTCATGTTTTTATGTTGCGGAAGTGTGGGTCGGACACCATTCCTATAATTGATTGGTGGCCACTCGAGGTCTATGAGGATGCCTCCTACATCGACCAGCTGATTCGTATTCTTCATATAAAGGAGCAGGTCTTTAGGACCAAGGTCATTCCCTTGGTGAAGGTGCGGTGGGGTCATCATTTGGAGATCAGGGCGTCTTGGGAACGCGACGCTGAGATTAGAGAGCGCTATCCCAATTGTTTGATGATTGATATATGATTGTTTGTATTGCCTTCCTTATATGATGATTGCTATATGACGATGGTGTTGTTTTACCTTTCATTTTGTCTTGGATTGGTCAATTTCGAGGATAAAATGTTTTGTTAGTGGGAAGGATTGTAAGACTCGACCCAAGTTCATTGTGTGCATGTGTGTGTGAGTATGCATTTCCTTCATCTTGGTCTTGCGGTCCAACCGGTTGAATTCCGGTGACCCGTGACTTTCGGTTAGCATTTGCAGTCTTCCTCGAGTTTGGTCATGTTGACCTGACTTGCATCGGCCTGAGACCCATGCCATCTTGTCCGTATCAGCACTACGTTTCGAACGTCGCATCCCGTGCATTAATTCGATATGTACATCTCAAGTTATGAGCATCGATTGATATGGGCCATTAATTGCATGTTTAGAGGACCCCACTATGGTTTACACATTTTCCCATACCCATCATTTCCCCCTAGGCTGAGATTTCTAGAAAGGCTATTACCCTAAGCCCTGTTTATATCACCATAGGCCACCATCATTGCCTAGGAGAGAGAAAACTCATCATTACAAGGCCTAAAAGCCTCTCTCTCTCTCTCTCTCTCTCTCTCTCCTTCCCTCTCATTTCTCTCTACTCCTTCATCTCTCCTCTCCCTAGCAAGCACCCAAATGTCCCCTCTCCCCCATTTTCTACAGCCCCTTCTCCCTAAAATACCTCCTCATCTATCCCTTCTCACTTGATCTTAGTCATCGATCCATGTTGCTTGGAGCCTCTAGATGATGGTGATGTAAGTTTCAAGGTTGATTTAGGTGGATGCTTTCTTCATCAAGTAGATCCTTCCTCTTCTTCATGTAGCTTTTTCTTTCTCATGTAGTCTCTTTCATCTCTCTCATTTGGATGTGTAGGACCCACCAATTAATGGTGGAGATCCTACACAATCATCTAGATGTGGCCATGAGGCCCACATTGTACATGCATGTCCATGCATGGGATTTTTCCCTTGATGGACCCCTTGCATGGGTATTTTCCCTATTTCTCTAGGTATGATGGGTCATCTAGACCCTTGCATGTGGTTGGGATGGCATCCCAACCATTCATCTTAAAGATCTAGGCCATGCATCATAAGATCTATGTTGTACGATGTGTTTATATTGTTGTTTGTGGTTGTGATTGTGTAAGGATGGCTCAATAGTGGCAGAGCCGTCCCCTGATGGTTGGATGCTCTTACTTCTCTTTCCCTCTCTTGTAATCTGATGATATTATGGGTGGCCCACTTAGTGGACCTGGATTGCCTAGAAAGCCCATTAAGGAAAGGACATCTATACTAAACCTGCACCATGGTTTGGATGCACCTTTTTGCCACCTTAAATGTTCATGCAAGGGTGGAAATTTGGGGGTTTGTTTTATACAATTGTGGGGCCCACTAGGGTGGGCCATGGTACCTAATTTATGGGCCAATCCCTTCCTTAATAGGCCCATACATTTATTTTCTTCCATACATGTATTGTTGTCTAGAAATTTCTGGGCAGATTTTTGTTACACTTTGGGCTTAAATTTAGGACTGATCGGGGGACGTTTTGTACCCATCAAATATATTTTTCTAAAATGTGGAGATCTCATCTTGATGTCCCTCAAATTTTAGCTGTATCAGACCCCAATTGAGGCCCCAAAGGTGTGGCCCAAGTGAGGTGCTTAGCCTGAAATTTCTGGACTATTTCCAACAACTTATCAGAGTGGAAATCATTAATTATAAAATAATTTTTCCACTGGTGGGCCACTTCCGTGGACCTCACCTTGTAGTACATATATGAGGGGACCTAAAACCTATTTTTCCTAATTTTTTTGAGGCCATCGATCCACCCCATTGGAGACTTAGATTAGGGTCTATCAAAATTCTGCACTTTGTAGATTTTTTGGACAGTTTGAATTCCTTAAATTAATTAAAATATTTTTGTAAATCCTAAAATTGTGAAATTTTACAAAGGTGTGGCCCACCCATGGTAGAACCTACTTGAAAATTTTCTAGGCTAATGGACCCCTATGCCAATCGTGGTGCAGGCTAGAGCGGCCCACCAGGCTAGGAAGCCCAGGCTGAGGCATTCAGCCATGGTTGGCCGTCCACCCCTCCTTGTGGGCCCACCAGTAATGTATTTGTTATCCCCACCATCCATCCATTTATGTTCCATGTGGATCATGGCCATCTCCCTTAATGGCATCCATTCTTGAGACCCATTTCAGATGAGTTTTGGGCCAATTGCCTAGGCCCATAGGTCCGTCTACCCTTGGGACGCCCAGGCCCATTGGACCACTACTGGACTTTCGTTCCAGCAGCATGAATCCAGTCCTCCCATCTAGTGGGACCCACAGAGATATATGTGGGCCACTTGTGAATATATACCTAATTTATATTATTTATTGTTGGGCTCCAGCAGGCCCAGAAATAGGTGGGCTAGAAATTCAGCAATGGGCCCAAACTGGCTGCCCCTAATGGCCTGTTTTGGGGTAGCATGGCCGACCAGATTAAGGATGGATTATGCACATAAGATTGTCATTCTCTGAGATGTCTTCGGGCTTCATTTATGTTTACTTGGAGGCCCACCTCCCTTGGATTTTATTTCGGATCTATACTCATAGTTTTGGTTGGCCTTGGTAGGCCCATTCATCTTGGATCTTCTAGTTTGGCCCCTTCACCATTTGGGCCTGTGTTTCTCTACCTATTGTGATGGGTTGTGGGCCATAAAATGCAAGTAGTTGGGCCCTAGGTTTCCCACCATAGTGTCCTTGTATTTGGGCCAAGTTGTGAGGCCCAACTCACCTGGATCAAGTTAGGATATTACCCATATGATTGGATTATCGGGCTGCCCATTAGGCCCACCACAATATGTGGGTTTGTGACCTTTATGGTTGGGCCTAAACCTTGCTTGAGAGCCCACCATATTGCCTACATGTTGGGCTTTGTGTATAGCCCACTAGGCCATGGATTGCCTTAGACCCTAGGCCTTGCTTTATATTCGAGTAGTAGTGGGCTGCCTTTTGGGACCCAGTAGAGGGTAGATGTCCTCCTTAGTAGCCCTAAGGTAGGCCTATGGGGTTGTTATAGGTGGTTGGGGGCCCACCTTGGACCCTTATTAGGACCGCTTATTCCTTTAGGTTTATATATATTACCCTCCTTAGCTCGTGGGCTACCCCAAAGTATTGGGCCCCCACTTGAGGATTGCTCCTTAGAGTATCTGTCTATATATCTAGACTTAGTCCCTCCTTGGGAAGGAGGAGTGTATTGTATTCTACGTCATCATCGCTGTGTGGTGCACCTTTTTTACCCTTATGACCCATATGCATCATTTGCGTGATTGGATTGCATTTGTGTATGGTCATTGGGTTCACATGATAGAGGGATGGAGTTTTTCCCTCTTGTGCACATTATGTGCTTAGAGCTAGTGCATGATTGGTATGCGTGACTCATGCATCTGGCATCGCATCTCATGGATATTGTTGCTCTTGCTTCATCAGGGCCCTGCATCCACAGGGGTATTCATGGATGACCGTATGTGGACACTGAAAATGTTACTTGAGAATATAGGGTGCATAGGATGTCCATGGGTGAAATTTCCAAACCTTCCATGGTACCAAGGATCTGCCCCAGCGTCGTGACCGAGTAAAAACTATGACCGCTCGAGTTCTTTACATCGTTAGGACGCAACTCCCACTATCCGCCTGTAAGGGAGGGCATTGCTAGGCTAAGTTTGACCAACTCATGAATGGGTCCGCTACCATCGAGCCTCGTTGGTGATTGGCTATCCACGGACGGGTAGTGAGGTCTCCTATGCTCTCTTGACAGTGCGGGTTTATAAAGTAGCAGTCATCCTACAATGTACTAAACCTCTGTAGATTCCTTATGATGGAACTATACGGGCTTGTAGATTAGATATGAGGACTGACATCACTTCACATTGCATTTGTATCACCTATATAAGCCCTTTATGCATCGCCTTGGTATGGTGCTCAATACTCATTGCATTATATTTATGACAAGCTTCGGTAAGACTAGTGTTATTGGCATTGATCATATTTCCCTTCTGCATCCCCTATTATTCTTCTGCGCACCATTGTCATATACTTTCACCACCCTGTAAGCTTTCTATAAGATTATGTACGATTAACGTGTGCAGGAGATCCTAGGTCAGTGTCTTAGCAGCGGGGCTCAGATAGAAGTTGAGTCGTGGACCCTAGTGTCATAGATCTTCTCCTTCTCTTCTTTTGTCATCAGATGTATTTCCCTTTAACATTGTATTAAAGCTCAAATTTAGAGTGGATTTTGTGATGTGTGCCTTCGTTATTTCTCAGATATACTTGTTGTGATATTGGGTATGCTCGTATTGAAATGGATATATGGTTATGAAAATCCTCATTTTAAGGTTCCAGGATCGGAGCCTGTCTCAGGAGCCAAAAATGGGGTACTATGAAGGCTGTTGCGACCAGAACCAGCTATCGAGTTCCTTGTGAGTCCAGTTACCAAGTCGGGGTGGGGGGGGGGGGGTGACAAAAGCTATCCTGCAATCCCAACACTTAAGTGTTTTGGGCCTTGTCTGGTCTTTAATTTCATTCAGGTAAATACTAACTCAATTCTTGTGTATGTTGGTTGCCTTTTTAGCTACTGATCATCTTTACTTAAATAATTTTTATTATTCTTTTGAAAAATCATTTCTATTTAATTATAATTATTGAAAATGTATGGATGTTGCAGGTGGGGTATTGGCATGCCCAGCTTGGTGAAATATTCTATAAAGATAATTTTAGATGTTGGACTTGGAATGGCCATGTTTAGCTTAGGTATGTATGGTTTTCATGTTCTCATGTCGATATCTACACCCACTTATTTTAGGTGTGTGTACCTTATTTCTAACTTCTAGTTGTAGAATTATGCCATGTGGATTCTATGGATCCAGAGCCACTGAGGTCAATTTACCATTTTATTGATACAGTTATGATTGGATTATATGATTACAGTCCAATCTCTGCTCTTTTTCTCTTTGCCATTTTATGTATGTGTGATTGAACTTTATGATTCCATTGCAATTCTCTGTTCTATTTTCGTTTGTATTGTAGATATTATTTTTAGGTTGGGAACGTTGAAATGCATAATCTGCATATTCATTTCATGTCTGCCCCAAATCTATAGTTTATACATAATGAGATTTTTTTCACTTATCTTGAGTCGTTTGAAAATTTGTAGTTGTTTGATTTGTTGTTAGATTGTTAAATATTGATCAAACAATTTAATTTTATGGCAAGATGATTATACGGCACCCAATGACAATGAATATGAGGAGGAAGATGAAGAAAGAAACTATACCGTTTTTCTTTTTAAAAACGTAAGTTAGAGTATTTTTAGATTGGTTTAAACTCTTGTTTCTCTCAATTTATATATATATATATATATATATATATATATATATATATATATATATATATATATATATATCAAATTCAGATGCGAGACCATTAGGGAATGTACTGGTAAGAGATTCCATTATTATATATTTATTTTTACAAAAGTCATTGGCTATGGCTATTAACCGTAGCTCTTTATCTAGAAATTGTAGTTGTTGATAACTTCAGCCAATTGCTACAGCTCTCTTCTACTTTTAGCTACAAATATGATCCGTAGCTATGGATTAAATCCGTAGACATAAGCTATGGTACCAATGGCTATGGACGTGCTACGGACGATAACCATAGCCATAGATCTTTAGTACTGCTTTTATCTGTAGCCTTTTCCCTTTTTCTAGTAGTGAACTGTTAATTTGAACATACATCAATTTGCACAAACTTGGCATCAACCAATGAGTACATGATACAGAAAAGAGATTACCTCAATCTTTAAAATTTCCTTGTTTCCTACAAATTTGAAAACAAAGTCAATCATTGTGAAATCGGTGTGAGAATGTGGATAAGTCCAAAATGACTTGTAATAAGCTACTTGAATGATATTAACATTTGAGAGAATCTCAATCGCATCAGACCAAAAAATTATCATCAAGTTCAACTTCCAGTGTCTCCATGGACAAACACATGGCTGAACTGAAAAATGGAATTAGAAAAAGAAAATTCTCAATTACTGGTTGATTGTGACTGCATATATTATTCAGCCATGGACTGCAAATGCTATCCTCCATGAGAAAAATGGTTTACCATGACTGTTATCCTTACTGATATCCTTATAGTGAGAATTAGTAAAACTGATAGGCTTATCATGGAAGACATACAACAAGCAGAGTCCCAAGATTAATCTGCCCATGTGCTGTCAAAATTAAATGGTATAGGTTTAATAAATACCTCATATGGCCAGCCATCAACAACAAAGACATCTAGTGAGAAGCCATCCACCGTAGAAAAAGCATGTGCTCTTGGATATTCAGACCAATCTCAGCAAGCAAAGCAGTCAACTAAAAAAATAACGAAGATGAAACTTTTGCAATTCAATTGAGGGAGAAGGTATTGCGATGAGGAGACCCACACTCCTATTTAGTTAAGTGCATATGAAAGAATATTTCAACCATAAAGAATATCCAAATTTTAAAAATAAAAAAGTCCAAACTCAAACTCATTTCCCACTAAATTCCCAACAGATCTTGAATTGTGGATATCTTGCTTTGGTTTAGCAACTCTAAGTGGCTTTTGATTTATGAATTTGGAAATGCTATAGCAAACAATATTTCATGTGGAATGGATCAAAACATGAAGATGCAACACCAATTTTTGACAAAGTAGTTCTCAATAAGGTAGCTAAAGTACTAGTTTTTTGTGTCAACAATCTAAATCTAAATTATGAAAAAGTTAAATGGTTGATTGGTGGAAAGAATAATAAAATAAAATAAAAAGCTCTTCAAGTTGAGAGAATGATATGTACATCCATGTAACCTGATGTCGAATGCCATGGGATTCATCAGCTTATCCAGTATCCTACATGGATCTACAATGTTGTTGTCCACCAGATAAACGATTGAAGCGTGCATTCAAATTTTGATGAGGTTAGTTCAGGAGACTGACAAGATGAGATTAGTATCCCATAAGCAAAATGAGTAAGAAATATTCAATATTAGAAACCCTAATAAAACGCAGTTTTGTTCTTGTGTCTTGATTACTTGAAAGTTCAAAAGGAATTGGCAGTCTTGCAACCAAACCTTGAAGGATAATATCAAACCAATTAACCTTATTTTGTAACCTCAATTATGCATGTGAAATTAGTAGGCATACAAGATATAAAGGAAATTCACCAAACCAAACATGACTACAAACTTTGTAAAAAACCAGCATTGACTATGGCTATCGAATTCAATTTGCCCGACTTACCATGAATAATTTGAAGAGAACTAGGAACTAAATACTATTACATCAACATTCTTTATATCTTCTCCTCAGACCATATCAAGTAATTATTGTCATTTCTCTTAGATAAATTTGCACATACGCGCACATGCATTTGTATTATTTCCAATAAAAGAAATTCTTTTATTTCTTCCAAGCATCAATAATTAAGCATATCCAATAAAAACATGTGTCAAGGTAATGTAGGCCAGCCAATAAAGTAAATCAGTTAAAGTGTTAAATTCAATTCACAAACAGACAACAAACAGATCTCGACTTTGGCAAGATACAAAAAGATGCCAAAGGTAACTGAGTGAGAAAGAAAAGTCTCTCTACTAATATTAGGATTGAAGAATGGGAGCATGCTACAAAGGACTAGAAACATAAACACACATCTGGGACCCTTCAGTACCCAGGCCAATTAACCCTGCTTGATATGACATATAGGATTATGATGCAAAATGCACATCGGGCATAGTAAGCTTAAAATGTTTCCCGAGACATTGTTGTTAGTCTATTAAAGGAAAGAAAGAAAACTCACCATTATGGAAGATAAAGCAATTTGGGAGCTCCAACCATCTAATTTGAAGCTCATCTTTTGCATATCGTGGGAGTACACCAAAGCGAGCTTTCTTTGTTGCATCAAATGAGAAGATTAGCTTCCCACCCTTCACCATTTCCTAAAAATAGGAGTAAAGCAAGCAAAGAATTCTAGTTAATGTAATGGAACTAGCTTCAAAACTATTGATTGCTCCAAACATTAACAAAAGGCATATACTGCACCTATGCAATATGTTTATCAAAATATCCTAAATATCATAAATCATATAAGATTCTAAACAATTTAGAATCGATCAATCGCTATGAAATGCCAAGTTATTTACCCAAGGCGTACACGATCCATATAATGCACCTATGCATCATCTACATGGCCCAAGTACATACATTAGTATTTCCATACAAATTGAACCAAATCTAGCATCTCTTAAGTACCTTTCCAGCAGATGAAAATTCTACACTCTACCTAATGTTAATGATTAAGAAAATGTAACACTGTAACTTCATTGTTTTCTACCTTTTTGGCGTTAACGTTTCTTCCTTTCAAGTTCTTCTTCATACGGAACTTCTATATTTTACCTATCTTTCCTACTATTCCTCTTCCTACTTCCTAAACCCTACCTGTGCTTTCCTCTTTTACATTCATTCTCATTGCCAATACAACAAATCCTGAAAGCAACTGAGCAAGGAAATAAACACCAGCAAAGCATATGATTGCCAAGAAATCCTTCCTAACCTGCAAAAATAATAAAGGAAAGGCATAATGATAATCACATTTGCATATACCCACCTAGCACATGTATTTACTTATTAGATTGAAGCTACATGTCCCTAGTGTCTTTTTTCACTATTTTCCTCAATTTTTTTTCATGGTTTCCTTACATCTCTTTACAATCAGATTGGTGCTTTTAACTAATTTCTCAAACACCTTTAGCTGTTCCCGTACCAAACACATAGGCATTCCAAAATTGCAATTTTGGTGTAGTGGCAAGCCGATATTCGAACAAAGGAAGACTTGATAATCTCACCTACAACGCTGGGATCCAGATCTGCATCATCTGTAGAAGCTGCAGAATAAGAAACTCTTGGGAACCGAAATATCACCGATACTCAGAATAATGATCTAAACTCACTTTCATTTCATGGAGTATTAAAGTTTTTACTATAAGCAAAAAGAAGGAGAGTCATCCACTAAGACATTCGAAAATTGTTGCCTATTACAAAAGATGGCCTCAAAATACCATCTTTGGCAAGAGGATCGGCAATGGAATTTGAATGGAGTACCGAAACTTAGAGGCTCCATCATCATGCTTCTATATTGCCCTTCAACAAAATCAACATCAAGAAACAGAGATGGGATCCAATTCCCGACATCATTGAAAGAATAGTATCCATTACTTGCTTTTTAAGAATAAGAATAAGTGAAGGGTGAAAAAGTTTCATGCTTTAAAGTAAACAAAATATTTTGTATGAGATGCAAATTGACCTCAATGCTAATTAATGTAGAAATATCCATCAGAAACCAATCAAAACCCATTTTTCCTGAGACATGACCATGTAATCTCATTAAACGATTCTACTTAAGTTTGGATTAAATCGTTATATGGTTGAAATATGGCAATAAAATAAATAAATAGGCTTAGGATCATGGTAAGCCCAATGATCTAAATGAGAGTAGATAAGGAATAAACTGTCCAAGAATATCAATGATCTAAATAAAGACTTCCTAAGACACGTCGCAAGACACTACAACAAAAATGGGCTTACCCGGCACTTTGGGTGCATCTTATATCGGCGCTATGTAAAACAGGGTGCCCAAGAATATCACTGTATTTATATAAAAAAACCCTACTCCCTCGTTTCGTTCCCAGCCCCCGCTTCTCTCCTTCTACCTGCCCCGACTCTCTCTCTCTCTCTATCTCTCTCTCTCTCTCTCTCTCTCTCTCATTCTAGGATTTTGATCTTTCATGAACATACAGAAACCAGATCGGATCTCTTATGGCGGATTCAAGCACCAGTAATGTCGACGCCGGGACTCCATCTCCTCACCATCCTGTCTTAAACATGTCTCCTCATGCGACGCATCCCAGCTGTCGATTATGCTGTCATCTGCTTCCTTCAAGGGTCGTAAGAAGGGTTCCTCAATCGCACATGTCGGCAGCTTTGACGTTGATAATCTTATCAACCTCCACCATGGCTCTGACCCCATCAAGGGTTGAGCTCAACTGCCTCAAGAATGAGGTTCGAGGTCGGGATTTCCTCATCTTATGTTATAACTTGGCTGTGGATTCATCGGTTTTTTGCTTGATTTTGCTGGGTTTTGGGGGTTTTGGGCTTGATTGGAGCATGTTTAGGATTTTTGAGGTGTTTTGGATGTGTCATTGCATGACCTCCCAACCTCCATCGACAACCGCTACCATCATAAGAGGTCGCCTATCCCTCATCATCAACAACCAAACCCATCTCCACCACCAGTTCTGATTGATAGGGTTCTGATTTGTAGGGTTTTTTTTCTTATTAGGGTTTTAATTATGGATTTTTTTTTTGAGTTTTTTGATGGATCGACATTTTGGTCAGGCTTTCGGTTACGGTTTTTCTATTTTGGGACTTATTATTTGGGATTTTTTCAATGTTTTTATTATTAGAGCCCTCATAGTTGATACCTTCTCAGACAAGGTGAAGGAGAATGACTGATGATATGGATGTTGAACATAAAGATACAAAGGATGTTGAATCACTTAAAGCATTCATCTTGGAAGAAGCAGAGAAAGCAGCAAGAGGGCAGCCGACTGATGATAAGGATGATTTGTGAGAGTTTTTTGACACGTGCTCCCATATGTTTTCCTGTTGTAGCATAGCATATTCATGAAGAAAACGAAGATCATAATGTCCTTTTCTGCATTTCCCTTCACAAGTGTGATTGGGATAATCCATTTGAAGGACCATTGAAATTAGTCTTTCTTTTTTGCATACTCACTTCAAACATTGTTTCTTGCAATTGGCAATGATGTAGAGGGGTTCTGTTCGTGTGGTAGCAGTACAGGGGTTGGGCTGACTTTGAACCTGTAACAGGAAAGGGGAGATAAAAGGTGAGACTGATTCCTTTTCATCACTTTCAGCCACATAGTCCCAATCTATGAAGGTTATGCTCATAGATCTCAGAAGAAACATAATGAATCACCATCATCTAAAGCTATCTATCTATATATCTTATGCTAAAAATATCCTTGCTAATGCAGACTGCAAACTGAAGATTTGTGATTTTGGGCTTGCATGTGTATCATTCAATGATGCTCCATCAGCTATTTTCTGGACTATATGTTGCTCTTCCATGTTGTGTTTGATGCGTGTTATTTGTAGCTTCTGACCATGATTAATATCTGGCCTTTTGGATTTTAACGTGATCAGCTTTTATTTCTCTTATTATGTTATGTACTTGATGTCTGTTTGATTATGATGCCATGTGTGTTATGCACTTATGCTCATGATCCCATGTCTTATACTTGTATTTATTTGTAGGATTATGTAGCAACCAGATGGTATCATGCTCCTGGAATCTGTGGCTCTTTCTTTTCCAAAGTTGCTTTGTATTTGCTAATCTTAAATCTGGATTTATATAATTGGGCATTTGATGGTTTTTTAAATCTACTTTCTTTTTTTATTTTAGATTTTTTTTTCTTTCTTTTTTTGCGTTTATGCATTAGTTTAATCATGTTAGTGCTCCCAATGGGTAATCCAGATCAGGGTCAGTAACTTCAGTTTATTGAAATGCATTGTGTAGCTTCTGTAACTCTAATTAAGATAAGTTATTCAATCCTTACTTGATAATGGATTTTGATGGCTTCCAAAGTTCAGTTGGAATTTATATGAAAAAATTGTGTTTAAAGGTATCATTGATAGAGTTGAATGCAGAGTTGGATTCTTTTAGCTGGGACAATGCTTAGATTACAACTACTACTACTACATGGGAAAGTCTAATATTGGAATGTTCTGTTTCATGAAACCTAAGTTCTTAACAATATTCAATGGTGTTGGATTTGCCCCTGGTGAAAAGTGGTGGAAATAGCTTGAATGTTATTAGGCACAATAGCTCGCCGGTAGGGCTTTTCTCGCACTTATCTATGGAAAATGGAATGGATTCTCTCTCTTCGGATTTGGCTTTTCTTTTCTTTCTTTCTTTTTTTCATTTTTCTTTTTCAAATTATGTTAATAGAGGTAGAACCAGATAAGCTTTTTGCCAAGGCAAGCTTCTTCTCCTGGGATGTTGTCTCAGATATCTGAAATGGGAAGCGAAAGCCTCGGAGGAAGTAGCCTTGTCGACGGGAGTTTAGGAAATGATAACGGTAGTAGTAGTAGATGTTATTGAAAGTGCCTTGGTTTGTCAAGTTATGTGAGTGGTGGGTCAGACTATCTACAGAACTCGATAGGAAGATCAATTCAAGCGTCTGCCTCAACCGAATATGCAAAGCTCGCCATAGGTAAATCAAAGCCTTACATTCCATGACCCAAAACACCAGGTAAAGAAAAACCCTTAAAAACAAGTTAGAAATCATCGGGTTTATGAGGCGAGAAAACGTTTTTCAAAATAGAAAAATCTTTAAGTTTTTCTCTCCTTGTCGATCTTATCGGAACACCCTCGATATGATCGACTTGCTCTATCGATGTCCTCGATACCTTAACAATATTATCGATATGAGGACTAAAGATGTCCAGCAACTAAATATTCATCTGGACGGATTTATCGATGTATCGATACACCTATCAATATCATCGATATAAGAACTAAATATGTCCAGCAACTTCACAACATATCTGGACAAATTATCGATGTATCGATACACCCATCGATATCATCAATATTCAAATCTCAAGTCCATCGAAGAGTGGCTTGATAAGATCGACAGACAGATTTTCGGCGCCCCTGTTTTTTAATGAAAATCTCAAATTCCTTCGATATATCAATGACCGTCCGATATGATCTGAATTCAAATATCGATAAGATTGGAGGTCCATTGATGATATCGATAGTGGGCGCGCATTTCTTACAGCAGATATTTCAGATTATTTTTAACTATGATCGGGGGCCCTTCGATAAAATCGATATTCAAATATCGATGATATCGGCACCAGGTCGATTGCATCGAGTAAGGTCATAAATCGTCCAGCAAGCCTAAAGACAAATTCGCTTGATTTATTGATGCATCGACTCTGATCTCGATATCATCGACATTCAAATTCCGATGATCTCGACAGTTTCCTGATCATTCATGAAAACCTGAAATATTTCAAAGTCAAGTCTCTCTCAATTTTCAAGTGTCGATGGATCGATCCTGTCATCGATGGAATCGGAGTTCGAAATCCGATGATATCGACAATAGTTTTGATTCATCGACCAATTGGCAAAGAGTTTCAAAAGCGTATGACATTGAGTCCAAGTCATCGAGCAGACCATCGATGCTATCGAGAGTATACGCTCGATGATATCGAACTCTGTCATAAATGTGATGTTTTATCTCCGTTAGAACTTTTTGCCTATTTATAGAGGACTTGTCTTTTGTTGCTGTGAAAGAAAGAAGAGAGAGCTTTTGAGTGTTTCAACTTATATCTTATATCTGAAGCCCTTTCTCTCAAGGGAGTTCATCCTCCAATCCACCCTCATCATTGACATTCAATAGAGTGGATTGGGGAATGAACTTCTGCATTCAAGGATCCTCCAGCTACTACCTTAATGGCAAATCATTAAGCTGGGATGCCTTGAATGCATAAGATTGGAATCGCTCTGTAACACCCCGGATTTTTGCCAACCTAAAATTAGACGTCCTTAGGAAATGAGTCAATCCTAACACCTTATTAACTTGTCAGAACTCAATCCCAAAGTCTAAAATCACCTTTTTACCCTTTTCCTTCACAAATCTCACCTCGCAGGTGATGAAGAACAATACTCAAACTCAAAATTAATATAAACATAAATAAAATGTGCTTTGACCATTAACCTTATGAAATCATCGACGAATAGGTTATTTAGAAACATCAGCCACCCATGCCTTAGGACCTTCTTCTGTTGTAATTAGGGTGTGATTTAGTTAAGTATTAATTACTTGGATTACTTTATATACGAACTACAAAGGCCCAAGTACCACCTCAGACAGAAATCTTACAAGACTAAATCCTTTAGAAATTAGACAAAGTTAACTAAGTGGTAAGCTAGATCGCATACGAAATCCACACTAATCACTTTAAATCCAATCTGTAAGACCCAAAACTTGTAGAATCAGTGACGCTAGGTTACCCTAAAATCTAGGATCAATCTCATTACCCAGTTGCTCTCGGGAGCACATTGAAACTCCATTTCAGATCTGGACCGTACGTCGAAAGTCCGATTAACGCGAAGTTAAATGGTTAGGACCGTCTTGCTAGGCTTGACAACCATCTTGGAAATCAAATCCAAATAGTGTCCCACAGCTATTCGCTTTAGCCCGGAGTGAAGAGTGTGAGAAAACCTAGTTTTCTTTAGAAATTAAATGAAATTTAAGTAATCTGAGACTTGGTGTTTGCAGGCCAAATATAAGCAATCAGACCGTCGGAATCTGACCCTAATACACCCTCGGATCAGGCAAAATTTCATACACAAGGCAGTGTACTTGTGGCCTTGATCGAGTTGCGGTGATTGTTGAACTGAAACTGGTCCGCCACATGTGATCTGGGAATCCGACTGGAACGAAAATATAACTCGACCTAGATCCAATGTCTGTGAGCTTAAGTCCGACCTTTGGCTCAAGGGGGGGCTAAAAAAATGCTCCGTTGAGCTGAAACAGATGTCCTTTGGACAAAACCTAAGTATACCTTGGCCCTGGGTCTAATTTGGTGAGTTTTGGGCCTATATAAGGACCTTAAACCCTTACTCTCTCATTCCATACGAATTTGAGAAAAACCTAGGAGAGAGAAGAGAGAAAAGAGAGAGAAAGTGTGGGAGATGTGGGAGGATCTCCCTGATACTCTACCCTGCCACTATACAAGCCTAACCACCTCATTCTAATCGCTTTCCCTACGATTCTCACTCCATTTCTAGGTAAGAAAACCCTAATCCTAACCTGTTTTAGGGTTTGAATTGATTCAAGTAGCGAAATAGCTAACGTAACTCGTGAATTACATCGTCATATCGACGTTGACGAAAGCATAGAGATTCCATCGACTCCGTTACGCTTCTACGGCAAAAGGTGCGAACTTTAGACGTATAAGTTATGGTTTTCAATGCTTTCGATGTCAGATAATGATAGATTCATGATTTGTATGTTATTACACATGTACAAAGTGCTGTCCATTTCATTTTTCGGTTATACGTTAACTATGATGAATATACTGTATTCTTCATATTTGTAGAAAATACCATATACGTACAAATTTTGAAAGTATGTTAGCCATGATTAATTACTGTATGAACATGCTATATATATGTATAATATTCACTTGGCGAAAGGATTCACCCTAATACATGTTTTTGCTAGTATACGCTATGTATGTAAAAAGAGTGTATTCTAAATGTTTGTGAAAATGACCGAATGAGTATAGAATTCACATTCATGCTCGCCATGACTAATTGTCATGGATATATGATTGTTGTATTGGCGAGACTCCTTTGACGAAAGGATTTGCCCTAAATCACTCCACGGCCAATATACACTATATATGTTAAAATGTGTAGCCCAAGTGTTCATGGAAATAACTGAATGAATATGGAACTTGAATTCTGAAAGGGCCAAACTATATGCCCTAGAGGGGGGGTGAATAGGGCAATGCCAAATGAAACTTAAAACAACAGAATAAAAGATATAAATGACAATGCTGAAATAATAATAATATCAAAGCATATGAAATATGAGAATGATACTAAATCAGTTCTAAGGACAACCTTACACCAAAAACCAATGGCTTATGGTAGGACAACCTTAATTCTAGAACGATCTAGAAAACACAAATGATATGGAAAATAAATCACGAATAACTTAAAGAAATAAATCCTAAGTTATTACACCATTCAATCACACTTGCTTGAAATGAAAATTACAACACTCATCCACAAAAACAATCCACAATAATAAAGGAATAAATGAATAAAGAAATCAAGCACATCCACAACACAACGATATATAGTGGTTCGCCTGTGTGTTCACCAACTGTTAGCCAACAGCCACACAAAATGCTACTCCACTCCTAATATCCTCACATAGGGGATATTAGCATGCACTATCAAAATAGGTTTTCACAGGTTCACCCAAAACCTTCACAATTGTGTCTTTTTATCTCGGGCTTACACAATCCAAAAACTCCCACAATCTGAGTTTTCTGGCTCTCCTCAGATAACCAAAACAATGAGATTTTTCTGGCAAATCTCAAACAAAACCAGAGAAAGTAAATTACAAAGTAAAATACCTGGATCTACTTTTGAAGTAGCCCAGTAGAACCAATTGGAGTAGATGAATGATACGTCGTTCAATGTCCAATACTCACAAAAAGAATGGTTCTATGTCTAATTGATTTTAGATTAAATCAAGAAGAGCAAGGTCTATTTGATTTTGATCCCAGAAGAAGGAATATCACAAATTCCTCTTTTCTAAATAAGAATGGAATATGGATCAAAATCACAATAGAAAAATGCTAACAAAAGGAATATTAAATATGCACAATAGCTTAAAAAATAATCACTACTTATCTCAGAGTATAGCCTAAAATTGCTTGAATTGAATGGAATTGAATTGCATAAACTCTGAAATTCGTGCACTATTTATAGCTTCAAAAATCCCATCTTCGACTGGTCTTAGAATCCTAGGACTGGTCGTAGCGTCAAAGATTTTGAAAGATTTCCGCGGGATTAGATTTGCTATACTCACGACTGGTCTTAAGTAGCTTACAACCGGTCGTTGACCACCTACGACTGGTCGTGAGACACCTACGACTGGTCGTGATACTCGAGATAAGTCGTTGGAGTTCGAGTCGTAGAACTACGACTGGTCGAAGGATGAGTCGTAAGACTTCCCAGGACTTGGTGAAGAAAGTCCGGACTGGTCGAAGGACAACCAGAAAATCTAAAAATCAGTAACAACCTAGGGTGGTCGAGAAACCTAAGACTAGTCGTAGTGAGACTGGGACTGGTCTTAAGATTTCTAGACTGGTCTTAAAACAGTCACACCAAGTAAATTAAAATATTCGGATTATGTATCCAGAATGACCTATCATACAGACCAACCTAAGGTCAATCTAAGGTCAAACAAACCTTGAGTGAGATGGACATTGAAGTCTTGAAGGTCTGTATTCTCAGATGATCTTGAAGTAGAAGCTTGAGTCGAGTTGATGATCTTTCTCGAGCTTGGTACATTCTTGACTTGTCTTGATGAACTCTTCTAATCTTGAACTTGATAGAAGCAAACTTCGAGTCTTCTATTCTTGTAGACTTCATTCATGACATGTCTTGCAAGCATTCTTCATTTATGATCTTGTCTTGAAAGTATTCTTCATTTATGATCTTGTCTTGAAGCAGTGTGTAGTCACAAACAAGAAACACAAGAAGTACAGGACATATAGATTTTGGCACTACAAAATTTGACAACCAAAGGGATATGAAATCATAGCACTAACAATCTCCCCCTTTGTCAAATTTGTGACAAAACACATTTATAAATATAAGAGTAAAATGAAGAAAGAATCATGAGCAATCAGAGTGAGAAAAAGAAATATTCTACTCCCCCTAAGTGAGTAGAAACAATCAACCATTTTCAAGTAATCACTTTCTCCCATTCTCCCATTCTCCCCCTTTCCATACTACTCCCCCTTTTTATCACAAAATGATAGGGGAAGGCCAAAGGAGAGAAGAGAACGCCATATGAAGAGTCAAGATTTAATTATCAAATTAGTACAACACTTCAATGTCATCAATCCAAAACATACAACCAAAGTCATCAAATATAATAATAATACATAATCCATCATATTCAAACCAAAAAAAATTAATTCACCTAATCAGATCTAGATGAAGGAGCAGGGATGGTTGGATCAATCTGATGTAAACCCCTATTAATGCGACGAAGATATTTTCGCATATATTTAAATTGCATATCATGGGCTACACTCAGGTTATCAACCTTCTCCTCCAGTGCACTTAGACGTGCATCATAACCAGAAGATGGATCGTAATCAGAATCATTTTGGGAGTCAGTTTCAATTTCTTCAAATATATCATCCATATTTATATCAGCCTGTGGAGGAAGATCAGCAGCTTCTCCTTCATTTCCTGCTTCAGCACCTTCACCACCACCTTCATAGAATTAACTAGGAAGCAAATCCAACTTCATCTTATTTAAATTAGTATTATTGAATAAAAGATGATGAATTGGTGCCTCATTCTCAGGTAAAGTAACGAGCATATTTGTGGCTAAACAAGTCATAAGATAACCAAATGGAATATCACTATGACCCAGATGAAGACGAAACTGAATAATAAAATGACATATCAAAGAAGGTAAACAGACCACTATGCCGGACACAATAGAGTGCAATACCCGAACCATGAAGGCAGTTAACTCGATTTTATTGCCTGACCGAGGATACACGTTTGAAGTGAAGATCCGGTGCAAAACTCTGTATCTGGGTAATAAAAATTTTGAAGGGAGCACATTACCTTTGTGCGTCCAATGCACTTCCATATTGCATAAATCTCTTGTCAACATTTATTTTTCCGATTTTGATGGTTTGTCATATAATGTATGAATCGAAATACCTTCATCTTTGACAGGTATATCCATAATACCTGATATCAAATGTCGATCTATCAAAAATTTCCCTTCTCTAGTAGCAATTGAGAACGTTAAATTATCAAGGGAAAAATCAGAGATACATGCAACCATAGATTGTGCAATGGACTGGTATGCAGGCCCACCCCAAAATAAAATATTAGTCCAGCCAACAGATTCAAGGAGAGGTGTGATCTCAAATTGTTCAATGTGACTGAGACTTATAGGACGCTCAACGATAACTTTACAGTTACGTAACTCCCGTACATCATTGGGATCATCTTCGGGTGACCGAAGGTGCCGTCTTGTTATAGATGTAAATTTAGATGAAGATGGACCATGGGATGTTTTCTTTTTCCCTCTAACATCCATTTTCAACAAGATTTACCAAGGACCAAGCACAAGGAACACTAGAAGTGGTGGGTTTCTCTAGATCAGATTTTTAGAGAGGAAACCCTAAACAATCAACAAAAGATGAGATCTAGCTTATGGAATAAACAAATCAAAGCATAGAAGGCATAAATCTTCAATAAAAATGAAGAAAAATGACTTATCTTGAAGAAAATCACGAACTCTCAAGACTGGTCGAGCCACGACTCGTCGAAGGAAGAAGAGGAAATGAAGAACAAAGAGATTTTTCCCAAATTATATGATGCTCACAATCTCTACGACCGGTCAAGTGCAGTCCACGACCGGTCGAGTCAGGACCGGTCGTGTATGGCAAAGGCCGGTCGAGCATCGACAAAAATAAATATTTTTATGTTGAAATTGAAATTTATTCACATAAAATTTTAAAATATAGTACATTATGATACATGCAGACAAGTATATTCAATTTAAAATGCACATACCAAGATCAAATTTCATTTTAGTAAACATGCTTTTGTCGAGCGGTTTAGTAAATATATCAGCAAGTTGGACATTAGTTGGAATATATTCTAAGGAGATAGCTTTTTCTTCAACTAATTTACGAATGTAATGATGCCTTATGTCAATATGCTTAGTACGCGAATGCTGAATTGGATTTTTGGAAATATTGATAGCACTGGAATTATCACAATGTAAGATCATTGAATCTTGATTAATTCCATAATCGCTTAACATGCGTTTCATCCATACGAGTTGTGTACATGCATATCCTGCTGCGATATACTCAGCCTCAGCAGTGGAAAGCGATATTGAACTTTGCTTCTTGCTAAACCAATAAACCAAACAATTTCTGTAACGCCCTGAAAATCGGGGGTCGAGTGTAACTCAACACCCGAGTTCCAACGCATCACTTATGCAACATATTTAATGATGTTTGAATGTTGTCTGTGTTAGAGCAATAAACATGAATGAGATTATACCAAAACAGTAATTCATACTCCAGATCAATTGTATAAAAGCAAGCGGAAGACTAAACTGTATATATATGTATGTAAAGAAACAAAATAAACGTTTCATTCTCCAGAGTATGAATCCATCTGAGTCCATATACATTTCTATTTAAAATAAAAAAAAAAAAAGTCAAAAATAAACTAGGTACAATCCCTGTAGAACCCATCGATCCTGGCAACCTAGTCGAAGCCGCCAGAGAACTGCATATACGAGAACTCCTCCTGGTCCTCGTCATAATCAGGCTCCGCCTCCAGAGAAGTAGGAACGCCTAAACCTGAGACAGAGTCTGGTTGGTGTGCGCAACACCGTCCCGTAACGTGGGAGTGATTAGCTAACTCAGTGGAACAATAAGGCATAATTTATCATGTTATCAATACAGTCAAGTAGTAATGATAAAGCAGTAAATCAAACACTCCTAGTTACTCTGATTAATGCAAGTATGAATGCGGGTATGATGGATGCCCTCACCGACATACTCCCTCATGCGACACCATCTCACGTTCGCGGCATGCTTACATCCCACAGTGCTCCACATCTTCCAGGCACATGCGATGCATGATGAGTATGATTACCGAGTTTTTAATTAGTCCATTTCAAACAGCGGGATTGGGAAACTAAGGTACCTCCCTTGTATCATTTCCAAACATAATCCAATCTAGGGTCGTCAGTCCTAGTTAATATCAGACGATGGTGTGTTTTCTAGGTCCTCGCAGAGGTGCTGGGGGCCGCATTACGCACAAAGGTTGCACCACTCCCCCATCACCCCTTAAACGATTCATCACTATACGAAAACAGGCCTAGTTCATACTCTATATATCGCGGCGAACCCTAAGGCGCACTGCGCAACTTGAGAATATGCTCTTGGTCACTACAAAGGGTACGCTGTGGTACATTACGCACAAAGGTTGCACCACTCCCCCATCACCTTATCAATGTAGGCCAACAAGCGCGAATATAGTGTCCCATACCACCATAATCGGCTCACGAGTTAAGTTGCTCCTTTGGTCACTATGGGGAGGCACGTAGCCCCGGCGTAGGCCGACAGCTCGACCACGGTGTCCCATACCACCATGCCCAGCTCATGAGTCTTAGCGGATCGAGGTACCATGGTTAACTGGATTTTCACTGGTAAGTTTGGTACCCTAGGTTCAAACATTAGCGACCAAACATGGTAAACATACATAAGACACACGGGTTACTTGACATGTTCGGCTGGCTCGAGCGCACAACAAGTTGGGCGATATGAAGCGCAGAAGCACCTCGTGTGGCCAACCACTATCGCCAACCGAAGTACGACACGGGTTTGCCAACACATCATGTGTGGCGGAACGAATCCCAACCACAACTTCAAGTCTGATATGGGATGCTGGACTATGGACATAGTCCCAAGCTCAGTCAAGTCCTAACCATAGCATGTGAAATATGGCATGATAACATGGTAATTCAAGAACACTAGCAATCATATTATAAAGCATATCATGAAGCATGTTAACAAACAAGTCACAAAGCATGTTCAAAAGCATGTTATAAAGCATTATGCAAATAGGGATACAAATACTTATATTTCATAGGTGAGTGATTAGAGTGAACAACCACATGGAGAATGTCATATGTGACTCTAAGGTAGCTGAGAATCCCATCTCAGCACCTACCTAAGGTTCTAACACTTAAGCACTTACACTCACACGTGATTTCACCAACACTTGGAATGCACTATTTCAACATACATGACGTATGCTAGAGGAAAGTGCACTAGGGTTGTCCCTTTACCAAACTAGTATTTTATACATATACATCATATTCATACAGCAAATAAACCTGACAATCACATCAGCAAATTTTATACGTATAGGGTACTTCCTCGTATACCCAATTTCGACATACATAGTGTTTACAAGGGAAACTGTAATACGGCGATTCTTTTCGCCAAGCCATTAATTTATACGCACTTAATATATTTATACAACAATTAATCATGACAAACACGTCGCAAAAATATACACGTACACGGTACTTCTTACAATACCGTATTTCTACATACATGGCGTATATTAGTAAACATGTATTTAGGCGAACCCTTTCGCCAAATGAGTATTTTATCTATACATTATATGTCCATACGACAATTAAACATGTCAAACACATTTCCCAAAAAATACGTATACGGTATTTTATACAAATACCTAAAGTATGTGAAATTCCAAATTCTACACGTCTAATCGAAACAGAAAACGGAAGGCACTTTGTACATGTGCAATTGCATGCAGATCATGAATCTACCATTATCTGACATTGAAAGCATTGAAAAACGCAACTTATATACTTAAAGTCCTCACCTTTGCCTTTGGAAACGCAACGAATCAGCAAGGGTAGTAGAACTTCCGTATACGGGAGATTTCTAGCCTAAAGAGCGGAATCGGTTAGCTTTTTCATAACCCACAACGATCCTACCTTAAATCAGACCTAGGGTTAGGGTTTCTTACCTTCAAATGGGATGGATACCGCCGGGAAAGCGCCTAGAACAGGGCGGTGTAGGCCATGTGACAACCGAAAGCAGTAGGAGGAAGATCTCCCACAAAACCCAAGCTCTTCTCTCTCTTTTCTCTCTCTCCCTCTAGGGTTTTTCTCCCAAATTCGTATGGCTGTGAGAGGGGCTGTTCTAAGCCCCTTTTATAGCCAAAAACATTCCCAAAATAGACTCAGGTTCAAGGGTGACTGCTTATATAGGCATTTCACCACTTTTCCAGCTCAAAAGGGAGGTTCTGGTGGCCCTCCTTGAGCCAAACGTCAGACTTAAGCTCACCATCTATGGATCTACGTGGGATTACGTTTTCGACTCGATCGGATTCCCAGATCACACGTGGCGGACCACTTTCAGTTCGACGGTCAGTGGGCCACGATCGAAATTCCAAGTACATGTAAATGTTCTGAAATTTTTCTTAATCCGAGGGTGTAATTTGGTCCGATTTTGACGGTCAGGTTGCTTATATTGACGTGTCAACGAATGATGCCAGATCACTATTCCTGATATTTATTTTGGAATAGGAATAGTGTTTTTCACACACCCTCGCTCCGGATCGAAGCGAATGGCCATGGAACATCGGATGGAGCTGATTTTTGAGATGATTGTTAAGTCAAGTGAGGCGGTCCTAGTTCCTTAGCTTCGTGTTAATCGGACTTCCGATGTGCGATCTAGACCTAATACGAAGTTTCGTTTCATTCAGAGAGCGTAGGAAATGAGTTTGGTTCTAAACTTTAGGGTAACCTAGCGTCACTTGTTCTGCAAGTTTTGGGTCATGCAGATCATATTTAAAGCGATCCAAATGGATTTCATGGCTAATTGAGTTTAGTACTTAGTTAACTTTGTTAAATTTCTAAAGGATTTAATCCTACGTGATTTCTTGTCGAGGTGGTACTCGACCCAATGTACGGAAATTTACAGGTCGTTATAATTTCCAATGTAAAAATAACCACCACCGGTTGATTTTCTATCATCAATATTACCAGCCCAATCAGCATCAGAATACCCAGCTAATTTAACATTAGTATCAAAAGGATTCCAAAGACCCAAATTAGTTGTACTTGCGACATATCTAATAATCCGTTTGACAGCAGTAAGATGTGAATCTTTAGGATTAGACTGATATCTCGCACAAATACCAACGCTAAAACCGATATCAGGTCTACTAGCAGTTAGATATAATAAACTACCAATCATACTATGATATAGCTTAGGATCTACATCTTTACATGTAGAGTCTTTTGAGAGTCTCAAGGTTGTACTCATAGGAGTATCAAATTTTTTACCATTTTCAAATCCAAACCTTTTAACCAAGTTTGTAGCATACTTGGTTTGAGAAATGAATATTCCATCAGGTTGTTGTTTTACTTGTAACCCTAAGAAGTAATTTAGTTCACCAACCATGCTCATTTCGAATCTTGATTTCATCAACTCTGCAAACTCAATAGACATGTTAGAACAAGTTGATCCATAAATAATATCGTCTACATAGATTTGAACCATTAAAATCTCATTATTATGTTTCTTAACAAATAACGTCTTATCGACACTTCCCACTTGAAAACTATGACTCAGTAAGAATTTAGTCAATTTTTCATACCATGCCCTGGGCGCTTGTTTCAGACCATAGAGAGCCTTTTTGAGACGAAATACATGATCAGAAAGCTTGGGGTCTTCAAACCCTAAGGGTTGTTCTACATAAACTTCTTCATGTAAATCGCCATTTAAGAAGGCACTCTTTACATCCATCTGATAAATTTTAAACTTTCTAAAGCAAGCGATGGAAATAAAAAGTCTGATAGATTCAAGGCGAGCGACTAGTGTAACGCCCCGGATTTTTGCCAACCTGGGATTAGATGTCCTTAGGCAATGGGTCGATCCTAATACCTCATTAACTTGTCAGAACTGAATCCCAAAGTCTAAAGCCGCCTTTGAACTCATTTCCTTCACAAACCTCACCCTTCATCACCTTGATCTTCCAATTTTTCTAAGAACTTTCACCCTAGACACTATCTTAAACTAACTAAGTAGTATAACTTGGATCACTTTATACACAAACTCCAAAGGCCTGAGTACCACCTCGACCAGAATTCACTTAGGACTAAATCCTTTAGAAATGAGACAAAGTAACTAAGTGTGAAACCAGATTAGCTACGAAATCCGTTTGAATCGCTTTAAATACGATCTGCAAGACCCAAAACTTGTAGAATCATTGACGCTAGGTTACCCTAAAGTTTAGAACCAAACTCATTTCCCGGCTGCTCTCGGGAATGAAACGAAACTTCGTATTAGGTCTAGATCGCACATCAGAAGTCCGATTAACACGAAGTTAAGGAACTAGGACTGCCTCACTGGGCCTGACTATCATCTCAAAAATCAGGTCCAGCCGATGTCCCACGGCCATTCGTTTCGATTCGGAGCGAGGGTGTGTGAAAAACACTATTCCCATTCCAAAATAAATATCAGGAATAGTGATCTGGCACCTTTCGTTTACGCGTCAGTATTAAGCAACCTGACCGTCAGAATCAGACCAAATTACACCCTCGGATTAAGAAAAATTTCAGAACATTTACATGTACTTGGAATTTCGGATCGTGGCCCACCGACCGTTGAAGCGAAAGTGGTCCGCCACGTGCGATCCGGGGAATCCGATCGAGTCGAAAACGTAATCCCACATAGATCCATGTGTGGTGAGCTTAAGTCCTAACGTTTGGCTCAAGGGGGCCACCGAAACACTCATTTGAGTGGAAAAGTGACGAAATACCTATATAAGCAATAACCCTTGAACCCGAGCCTATTTTGGGAAGGGTTTTGGCTATAAAAGGAGCTTAGAACAGCCCTCTCACATGACCATACGAATTTGGGATAAAACCCAGAGAGAGAGAGAGAGAAAAGAGAGAGAAGAGCTTGGGATTTGTGGGAGATCTTCCTCCTACGCTTTCATTCATCACGGCCTACACCGCTTCCTTCCGTGCATTTTTCCAGCGGTATCCACTCCGTTTGAAGGTGAGAAACCCTAACCCTAGGTCCGATTTGAAGTTGGAAGGTTGTAGGTTGTGTAAAGACTAACCGATTCCGCTCTTTAGGCTAGAAAACTCCCGTATCTGAAGCTCAACAACCCTTGCTGATTCGTTGTGATTCCAAGGGCAAAGGTGAGGACTTTAGGTGTATAGGTTGTGGTTTTCAATGCTTTCAATGTCAGATAATGGTAGATTCATGATCTGCATGCAATTGCACATGTACAAAGTGCTTTCCGTTTTCTGTTTCGATTAGAATTGTAGAATTTGGAATTTCACATACTCTAGGTATTCGTATAAAATACCGTATACGTATTTTTTATGGAAATGTGTTTGACATGTTTAATTGTCGTATGGATATATGATGTATGGATAAAATACTCATTTGGCGAAAGAGTTCGCCTAAATACATGTTTACTAATATACACCATGTATATAGAAATACGGTATTGTAAGAAGTACCGTATACGTGTATATTTTAGCGATGTGTTTGTCATGATTAATTGTTGCATAAATATATTATGTGCGTATAAGTTAATTGCTTGGCGAAAGAATCGCCGTATTACAAGTTCCCTTGTAAGCACTATGTATGCTGAAATTGGGTATCCTAGAAAATACCCTATACGTATAAAATTTGTTGATGTAATTGTCATGATTATTTGCTGTATGAATATGATGTATATGTATAAAATACTAGTTTGGTAAAGGGACAACCCTAGTGCACTTTCCTCAACATATGTCATGTATGTTGAAATAGTGCATTCCAAGTGTTGGTGGAATTGCTTATGAGTGTAAGTGCTTAAGTGTTAGAACATTAGGTAGGTGCTGAGATGGGATTCTCAACTACCTTAGAGTCACATATGATACCCTCCATGTAGTTATTTACTCTAACCACTCATCTATGAAATATATGTATTTGTATCCCTATTTGTATAGTGCTTTACAACATGCTTTTGAACATGCTTTGTAACTTGTTTTATTAACATGCTTTATGACATGCTTTATAACATGATTGCTAGCATTCCTGAATTTCCTTGTTTATCCTGCTTTACTCCACATGCTATGGATGACAATTGATTGTGCTTGGGGCTATGAGTATAGTCCAGACAATCGGTACTAGATTGGAGATCGTGGTTGAGTTTCATGTCGCCACGTGAGATGTGTTCGACGAACTCGAGTCGTACTTCGGTTGGCGATAGTGGTTGGCCACGCGAAGTGCTTATGCACTTCATGTCGTTCGACTTGTTGTATGCTCGAGCTAGCTGAGCTCGTCATGTAACCCGATTTGTCTAATGTATGTTCACCATGTTTGGTCGCTACTACTTGAACCTAGGGTACCAAACTTACCAGTGAAAACCCTTTTAACCATGGTACCTCGATCCGCTAAGACTCATGAGCCGGGCATGGTGGTATGGGACACCGTGGTCGAGCTGTCGGCCTACGCTGGGGCTACGTGCCTCCCCGTAGTGACCAGTGAGCAACTTAACTCGTGAGCCGATTATGGTGGTATGGGACACTATATCGCGTATTTGTCGGCCTACATTGATAAGGTGATGGGGAGTGGTGCAACCTTTGTGCATAATGACCACACGACACCCTTTTAGTGACCGCGAGCATATTCTCGAAGTCGCAGTGCGCCTTAGGGTTCGCCGCGATATATATAGAGTATGAACTAGGCCTGTTTACGTATAGTGATGAATCGTTTAAGGGGTGATGGGGGAGAGTCGTGCAACCTTTGTGCGTAATGTACCACTGGCGGCCTCTGCAGCAGTGACCTAGAAAATACACCATCGTCGATATTAACTAGGGATCGACGACCCTAGAATGGATCATGTTTGGGAATGATACAAGGGAGGTACCTTAGTTTCCCAATCCCGTTGTTTGAAATGGACTAATTAAAAACTCGGTAATCATGCTCATCATGCATCGCATGTGCCTGGAAGATGTGGAGCACTGTGGGATATAAGCATGCCGCGAACGTGAGATGGTGTCGCATGAGGGAGTATGTCGGTGAGGGCATCCATCATACCTGCATTCATACTTGCATTAATCAGAGTAACTAGGAGTGCTTGATTTACTGCTTTATCATTACTGCTTGACTGCATCGATAACATGTTAACCTATGCTTTATTGTTCCACTGAGTTAGCTACTCACTCCCACGTTACGGGACGGTGTTGTACACACCAAACAGATTTGTTGAATTTCAGATGATGGTGATGCTTATGAAGCAGAGCCGGACTACTTCTATGGTGATGAGGAGGGGTTTTCCTATCATGTAACCCTCTGACGGGTCTCGAAGACCTAATCTTGTATTATGGGCATTGCTTGGGGTAGAAGACATTAAACTTACACATTTGGTATATTTTAGAACTGTACTTGTATTTATTTAACCTGGTAATGTTATCACACTCTGGAGACTCATCATAGTTTATATATTTTATCTATCTATCATAGTCTTCCGCTTGCAAAATTAACTGTCTTTGGAGTATGATATGCTGTTTTGGCTTAATCTCACTCATGTTCAATGCACGAATACAGTCAACATTCAATCATCATTCATTTTGTTGCATAAGTGATGTTCTGGAACTCGGGAGTTGAGTTTATGCTTGACCCCCGATTTTCAGGGCGTTACAACTAGAGCAAAGGTTTCATCGTAATCGATGCCTTCAATCTGAGTGTACCCTTGTACAACCAGTCTAGCCTTGTTTCGTATAACATTTCCAAGTTCATCAGACTTGTTTTTAAAGATCCATTTTGTTCCAATAATGTGTTATCTTTAGGTCTAGGAACAAGATACCAGACATCATTACGAATAAATTGATCAAGTTTATCCTACGTAGCTACTATCCAATTTTTGTCAGAAAGAGCTTCTTTTACATTGACCAGTTCTATTTGGGATGTAAAACAAACATAATTGCATATGTTTTCAAGTTGTTTGCGTGTACGAACTCCAGTGAGAGGATTTCCAAGGATTTGATTAGTTGGATGATTTTTGACAGTCCTAGGTTCAGATTGAGATGAAGAGGTATCTTGATTTTCAATTATAAGAATTTCATCATCATCTGAACTCGAAGCAGATATATTCAAATGATCATCAATGACCACATTGATGGACTCTTGAATCACACCTGTTCTTTTATTTAGAACCCTATAGGTTCGACTGTTTAAGGAATATCCAAGGAAAATACCTTCATCACTCTTCGTATCAAAATTTCCCAAATTTTCACGATCTCGTAAAATGTAACACTTGCTGCCAAAAATTCGAAAGTATTTGACAGTAGCTTTCTTTTCAAACCATAACTCATAAGCAGTCTTATTTTCAGATTTACTAGTATAAACACGATTAATAATGTAGCAAGAAGTATTAATTGCTTCGGCCCAAAGATTTTTGGAGAGCTTCATACTATTTAACATGACATTAGCCATATCCTGAAGCACTCTATTTTTTCTCTCAACTATACCATTTTGTTGAGGAGTTTTGGGTATGAGAGAATTCATGTGATATTCCACGATCACTACTGAGAATTTCTCAAAACTGCTATTTTCGAATTCAGAACCATGATCACTATAGATCTTATAAACTTGAGAACCTTTTTCATTTTGGATTCGTTTGATGATCTTCTTTACCTCATATAGGGTTTCAGATTTGTCTTTTAAGAATGATACCCAAGTGAATCTAGTAAAGTCATTTACGATAACCAAGATGTATTTTTTGCCACCTCGACTCTCCGTTCTAGTTGGTCCAATGAGATCCATGTGGAGAAGCTCGAGAGGTCTAGATGTGGTATTGGAGTTCACTTTCTTGTGAGAGCTCCTAATCTGTTTGCCCAACTGACATTCACCACATATTTTGTCTACTTTTTGTAATTTGGGTAGACCTCTTATAAGTTCTCTTTTGCTCAATCTAAATAAGTTCCGGTAGTGTACATGTCCAAGGCGTTTATGCCATAATTCAGTCTCATCAGAAAGGACCATGTAACACGATTGAGTAGATGAGCTTGCATTACTAACGATGTAGCAGTTTTCAGAAGTTCTGCAACCAGTTAATATAACAGAACCCTCCGTATTAACAATCTCACAACCTTGATTAGAAAAATTTACATTATGATTGTTGTCGCATATCTGAGATATACTAAGTAGGTTGTGTTTCAAGCCCTCAACATATAATACATTTTTAAATAAGGGAAGGTTATAAAGCTGAACCGTACCTTGGCCAATGATTTTGCAATTGCTTCCATCACCAAAAGTGACTGACCCATCAGCTCTATCTTCAAGATCGGTGAATAAAGCTTTGTCGCCTGTCATATGTCTGGAGCATCCACTGTCAAGGTACCACTTTGAATGGCTTATAGCTTTGAAAGCAGTGTGGGCAACCAAGCAGTCAACTTTAGGAACCCATTTCAAGATCTTGTTTTGGGTTTAGGAGTGTAGTTGGACTTTTTCTGTCTATTGTTATATGAATGACCTATAGAGTTAAATTTTAATAGCTCCTTGAGAAGATCAATAATCTTTTCAACCAAAGGACTTTGGTTTTGATGATTGAAGTTGGCATGGCTATTTTTAGATTTTTGAAAAGTCCTTGAATTTTTTGAAAAACCTTGATAAGTATACTTTACTTTTGAGTTCGAAGACTCTCCTTTCACAAACTTAGGAGCAGTATTCTTTTGTTTAGGAGAAGTATTCTTATCATAGCCCAACCCAGATCTATCGCCACATTTTCTCGATCCGGATAATAACTTTTCTAATTTAGGATCACCTTGGGCATATCTCCAAGTGTCTTTTAAACTTAAAAGATAAGCTACTTCATTTTTGAGTTTCTCGTTCTCGATTTTCAAATCATCAACTTGGGAGGTTTTGATTTTTAAATCACATTTGGTCTTTTCAAAAAAATCAGAAATATGAGATTTTTCTAAGACAAGAGACTCATAATCTCCTTTAAGTTTAGAAAATTTTTTCTTTTGTAATTTAAGCTTGACAGCAATTTTACAACTCTCCTTATAAAGGGCATTGTATGCATCCTGAAGATCATCTTCATTGTCACAATCACTATTCAGATTCTCTTCGCTAGTTACTTCATCATAATCTGAAAAAGTGACTCTGGCTAGAGTCATAAGGGCTTTAACATCATCTCCCAACTCGTTTTCAAAATCTTCTGATTTCTAAGAGGATTCCGAATCAGATGATTCATCCCAAGTAGCCAACATACTCTTCCTTTTTTATTTATCCTTTTTAGGATATTTGTTAGCCAAGTGCCCATACTCTTGATAGTTGTAACATTGACTATCTTTCAAAGATTTTCAAGCTCTAGGTTTGGATTGTCTCTTATCATTTAATTTTTGAAAATCTCCTCTTTTCTTATTTTTCAAAATTTTATAAAACCTTTTTACAAAAAGTGCCATATCATCTTTGAAATTTTCAAAGTCTAAAGTGCTCTCTTGTGGAATATTTTTAGATGACTTGAGAGCAATTAATTTTCCTTTTGGAGCTTTAAAGTTCAATTCATTGGTCTGTAAAGAACCAACTAGTTCCTCAACCCTCATGTTATCCGTATCACGAAGTTCCTGAATCGCGGTTACTTTTGAATTGGACCGTTCAGGAAGTGAGCATAGTATCTTTGCACATACTTTACTTTTTGGGATTCTATCACCAAGACCCCACATTGAGTTTACAATGTCATTCAATCTAGTGTAGAAGTCCATAAACATTTCATTCTCCTCCATATGAATTTCTTCAAATTTAGTTGTGAGGAGTTGGACTTTAGATTTCTTGACAATTGATGTACCCTCGTGTGTCATTTCTAAAAGATCCCATGCTTGTTTAGCATTTTCACACGAGATGATTCTTTTGAATTCATCTGGTGACAATGCACAAGTAATTGCATTTAGTGCTTTTGCATTGGCACTACTCTCACTTTTCTGAAGTGTGGTCCAAAGAGCATAAGATATTACTTTCATTGATTTTGAACCATCTTCATCAGTTACTTCAGTGATAGGTAGTTTCCATTCGTTCACTGTGGCCAGCCACACACTTTCATCCATGGATTTGAGAAAGATTCTCATCCTTGCTTTCCAATAGGCATAGTTTGTGCCATTAAAGGGTGGTGGCCTAGTGACAGATAGGCTTTCAAAATTTGACATCTTAATATAGCTTAGATCGTTAGCTCAGGAAATAAATCCAATAAATAAGCAATAAGCACGAACTATTAGGCTCTGATACCACTTGAAAGGGCCAAGCTATATGCCCTAGAGGGGGGGTGAATAGGGCAATGCCAAATGAAACTTAAAACAGCGGAATAAAAGATATAAATGACAATGCTGAAATAATAATAATCTCAAAGCATATGAAATATGAGAATGATACTAAATCAGTTTTAAGGACAACCTTACACCAAAAACCAATGGCTTGTGGTAGGACAACCTTAATTATAGAACAATCTAGAAAACACAAATGATATGGAAAATAAATCACGAATAACTTAAAGAAATAAATCCTAAGTTATTACACCATTCAATCACACTTGCTTGAAATGAAAATTACAACACTCATCCACAAAAACAATCCACAATAATAAAGGAATAAATGAATAAAGAAATCAAGCACATCCACAACACAACGATATATAGTGGTTCGCCTGTGTGTTCACCAACTGTTAGCCAATAGCCACACAGAATGCTACTCCACTCCTAATATCCTCACACAGGAGATATTAGCATGCACTATCAAAATAGGTTTTCACAGGTTCACCCAAAACCTTCACAATTGTGTCTTTTTATCTCGGGCTTACACAATCCAAAAACCCCACAATCTGAAGTTTTCTGGCTCTCCTCAGATAACCAAAACAATGAGATTTTTCTAGCAAATCTCAAACAAAACCAGAGAAAGTAAATTACAAAGTAAAATACCTAGATCTCCTTTTAAAGTAGCCCAGTAGAACCAATCGGAGTAGATGAATGATACGTCGTTCAATGTCCAATACTCACAAAAAGAATGGTTTTATGTCTAATTGATTTTAGATTAAATCAAGAAGAGCAAGGTGTATTTGATTTGATCCTAGAAGAAGGAATATCACAAATTCCTCTTTTCTAAATAAGATTGGAATATGGATCAAAATCACAATAGGAAAATGCTAACAAAAGGAATATTAAATATGCACAATAGCTTAAAAAATAATCACTACTTATCTCTGAGTATAGCCTAAAATTGCTTGAATTGAATGGAATTGAATTGCATAAACTCTGAAATTCGTGCACTATTTATAGCTTCAAAAATCCCATCTTTGACTGGTCTTAGAATCCTAGGAGTGGTCGTAGCGTCAAATATTTTGAAAGATTTCTGCGGGATTAGATTTGTTATACTCACGACTGGTCTTAGGTAGCCTACAACCGATCATGGACCACCTACGACTGGTCGTGAGACACCTATGACTGGTCATGATACTCGAGATAAGTCGCTGGAGTTCGAGTCGTAGAACTACGACTGGTCGAAGGATGAGTCGTAGGACTTCCCAGGACTAGTCGAAGAAAGTCCAGGACTAGTCGAAGAAAGTTCAGGACTGGTCGAAGGACAACCAGGAAAATTCAAAAATCTGTAACAACCTAGGACTGGTCTTGAGAAACCTACGACTAGTCGTAACAGACCTAGGACTGGTCTTAAGATTTCTAGGACTGGTCTTAGAACAGTCACAACAAGTAAATTAAAATATTCAGATTATGTATCCAGAATGACCTATCATACAGACCAACATAAGGTCAATCTAAGGTCAAACAAACCTTGAGTGAGATGGACATTGAAGTCTTGAAGGTCTGTATTCTCAGATGATCTTGAAGTAGAAGCTTGAGTCGAGTTGATGATCTTTCCTGAGCTTGGTACATTCTTGACTTGTCTTGATGAAGTCTTCTAATCTTGAACTTGATAGAAGCAAACTTCGAGTCTTCTATTCTTGTAGACTTCATTCATGACATGTCTTGCAAGCATTCTTCATTTATGATCTTGTCTTGAAAGCATTCTTCATTCATGATCTTGTCTTGAAGCAGTGTGTAGTCACAAACAAGAAACACAAAGTACAAGACATATAGATTTTGGCACTACAAAATTTGACAACCAAAGGGATATGAAATCATAGCACTAACAGATTCCTGCTTGCCATGACTATCCGTTGTGGGTGCACGCGTGTTATAAATGGGGCAGCTCTCTAGTGAAAGGATTTGGCCTTATACCTATGTGATCAACATACGTCATGTATGTTGATGTATGTAGTCTAAAGTGTTTGTTGAAATGTCTGAATGAGTAGTAGTTAGTAAATTGTAATGTATAAGGGTGTTGAGATAGGATTCTCAACTACCTTAGTGATGTGTATGATTTCCTTCATGTAAGTTGTTTAGTTTAATCACTTACTATTTATGAAACGTATGTGTTTGGATTTCCTGTTTGCATTGTGTTTTATAACATGCTAGTTAATATGTTTGAATTACTTGTTTATTTAATTCTACTCTGACTACTTCACATGTTTAAGTTGTATTCTATAAAATCCGTGGAGGGTGATGGGAGAGTGTTGTAACGATTCTGTGCAACAACCCTGATAGCCCTAAGTGGACAATATTAGATATTTGATTGTATAATTTGAAATCTTGATCCATTACTGCTTTAACTGTTCTGTAATTGAATGTGATTGGGGCTATTGTATAGTCCAGGCAATCAGTAATAAGATTGAATTCATGGCTGAGATTCATTCGCTACGTGAGATGTGTTCGACGAACCCGAGTCGTACTTCGGTTGGCGATAGTGGTTGGCCACGCGATGTGCTTATGCACTTCATGTCGTTCAACTTGTCATGTGCTCGAGCTAGCCGAGCTCATCAAGTAACCCGATCTGTCTAATGTATGTTGACCATGTTTGGACGCTACTACTTGAACCTAAGGTACTGAACTTACCAGTGCAACCCCGTTAACCTTGGTACCTCGATCTGCTAAGACTCATGAGCTGGGCATGGTGGTATGGGACACCGTGGTCTAGTTGTCGGCCTACGCTGGGGCCACGAGCCTCCCCGTAGTGACCATTAAGTAACCAGACTCGTGAGCCGATTATGGTGGTATGGGACACTATATTCGAGCTGTCGGCCTACACTGCTTTGATGGGTGATGGGGGAGTGGTACAATGATTCCGTGTAACAGCCCTAGTAGCCTTGACCGTACCCAATGTAGTGACCTCGAGCATACTCTAAATATTCGGTGAGGCGATGAGCCTTCCCGTAGTAACAGAGTATAAACTAGGCACGTATTGATAAGGTGATGGGGGAGTGGTGTACCGATTCCGTGTAACAGCCTTGGCAGCCCTTGCAGCGACCTAGAAACACACCATCGTATGAGATTGTCTAGGACTGACGACCCTAGAATGAATCATTATTTTGGAATGATATATGGAAGGTACCTTAGTTTCCTAATACTGTTGTTTGAAATGGACTAATAACAACTCAGTAATCATGCTCATCATCGCATTGCATGTGCCTGGAAGATGTGGAGCGCTGAGGGTGACAGCATGCCGCGGACTTAAGATGGTGTCGCACAAGGGAGTATGTTGGCGAGGGCACGCATCATTATTGCTTCTCATCCTTGCATTAATTATAGTACTTAGGAATGTTTGATTGTACTGCTTTATTATTACTGCTTGACTGAATTGATAACATGTTAACCTATGCTTTATTGTTCCACTGAGTTAGCTACTCACTTTCACATTACGCGACGATGTTGTATACACCAACCAAACCCTGTTGTAGCTGCAGGTGATGGCGATGCTTATGAGGCAGAGCCAGACTTTTGTGATGACGAGGATGCCTTCTTATATATGCTGTATTCTGGCGGCTTCATGCGAGCCGTGTCTTGATCGACGGGGTTACAGGGTTGCTGATTAGATGTCATTACATTTTTTTGTATATTTTGGACTTGCACATGTAATTATTTAACCTGGCAATATTATCACACTCTGGAGACTTACGACAGTCTATATATTTTATATATCTATCACAGTCTTCTGCTTGCAATTTAACTGTCTCTGGAGTATGATATACTGTTTTGGTATAATCCAATTCATGTTTTAATGCTCTCATCATAATCCTCATTATTTGTGTTGCATAAGTGATGGTTTGGAACTCGGGAGCTGAGCTTTGCTCGACCCCCGATTTTCATGGTGTTATAAGATGGTATCAGAGCATGATTTGGATTATACCGGACCTAGGTTATGGTCACATGATGCACTCTGATACACTCTGACTTAGGAGGAAGCGACGAAATGTAGGAACCGACTTGGGATTTTCTAAATTCGCCGAACGGCGAAATTAACTGAAATCAACCGCTGAGATTGGGCCCATAGACACCCATGATCACTCGAAACGATCCCGAATCACTTCTAGACCATCAAACGATGGGTTTAGATCACAACTCACCCCATCCCAGCCGTTAGAAATCGATAAATACAAGTATGTATCAAAAACATCCCAAAACTACCCGAAACGACCTAAGTCGCCTCTAGGCTGTCAGTCGCCGGGTTTGAGTCGTTCCCTAGAAATGAATGTACTTAGGTTGTGGGTCAACCACAACACCTTATACTTAATTTCAAAGCCTAAAACCCCTTTTTATCCAATTTCTTCAAAATCTCTCCTTGCACCACTTCATTCTTCAATATTTTCTAAAGTCCTTTCATACTAGACATAAATCATAACGTATAAATGATAAAGAATAATACTTAAACAAAAATTTACTATAAATAATAAATATATGTATAAATTGTACTTTTGACCATTCAAATTATGGAATCTCTTGAAAAAAATATGTTAGTTGGATAGAATAGCATCTCCTACCCCAAAATCATATATTACACATCTAATAAAATCATTTCGGTTTGCAAATTAGCCCCAATACAGCTCAAAATAGAGTCGGGGGCCAAATGGGGCACCTCCGGGGGGACCCAGGGTGGGACCCATATATTTTTGGGGCCCAGGGGGCACAAGGACCTCGCCCATATGGCATGCCCTCGCCCACCTATCTAGGGAGTGGCGAGGCCCTCGCCCGGTCGGCGAGGCCTAGCCGGGTTACGGCTCGGGCTGATCGAGTTTGGGGGTTTAAGAACCCCCCTGGTATGTGGGCCGTCCATTGCAACCACCCCAAACCTCTCTCTCCTTCACAAATCACACCCCCAAGCTCTCCTTTCTCTTCCAAACTTCAAATTTTTGACAAAAATCGCCCCTCCAATCTCCTTCCCTTCTATTTTTGTGCATCGTCCTCATCACCCTGCTGTAAACTCCCCTCCATTACTGTCTACCCTCTCCCTTTTGTCTCATTGGAGCTCTTACACCCTCCACTTGAGTCTCAAACTTGTGTAAACCCACTAGCCTACCCTACTGTAACATTTTCCCTTATTATCCACACTTATTAGAGCCTTTACAACCTCCCTTGAGGCTCAAATCCATGGAGACCCGAGGATCTCATCCCTTTCCTCCCTTTTCTTCACTTTTTCATGGCTCTATCCGAGCTTAGTACAGTCATTTTCTCAGATGCCTAGTCATCCATACTATTGTCTTGTAGTTTGGATGGGTTACCGTCTTTGGATGTTTATGTTTTCCTGTTGATGAGTGTAGTAGTTGGTAGAATGTTTTAGATGTTTGAGGACGTTTAGGGCCCATTCAGCCAACTACATTAAGTGAGATTAGGTGGATGGAATTGTAAAAGTAATAGTAAATGTATGTATAGGGTATGGTTCTTAGATTAGGTGTATCCCATGGTTTCCAACACCATGTTTGGAATGTATGCAATTAAAAGTAAATTCTGAGATTTGAAAATCCCATCTCACACTTTCCCGCACAAGGCTCATTTTCCAAAGCCTATAAAATAAATTTTAATCCCACCCACCCTCCTACCAAACATACCACTTCTAATCCCGAGGCGGGATTAGCAACAAAACCCATTTAACCCAAATAGGCCCTTAGAGTTTTGGACTCAAAGCTGGTACCTTTATATTTCAAAGAATTTGACAATATAGGAAATCCCATAAACTAATAACGCGAACCCTATGACCTCCTTAGATAGTACGAGCATGTGTGTTGTCTATGAGCATAGTTAAATTCAAGTTCGGGCAACTCTATTCCAATTAGACAACTTTGACCCTAAGCGATAAGACAATTTCTTATATTAGAAAGGGTATAAAATCATCTACTGTATAAGCATAGACTTTGGATTACAACTGGTGGATTACCGCTACTCCTAAATTAAGACTAGACTACCAGTTAGGGTAAGGAAGGTAAAGGACTAATTAATTATGCTAAGTCAATTGAATAATAGACTTAGTTATTCGGCTTAAACGACTCAGTCCCACTACACAACTTTCCTTCCATGTTGGCCCGACCGCTTACAACCAAAAGTTTATAACGTCGTCTTTGAGAAGTGTTAGGATATATAGCCGATAGAGACTTTGTCTTTTAGGCCTAAGGAATTGCCCAAATGGGCAACAGATAGTTAGGAATTAGGTCCCAAATTACATGCCATGTCGGCATACATATTGTGCATATGGATGTAGAAAGATAGCCTGCCTGTTAAGCTAGACATGATTAAATAGGATAAGTCTGAACCATAATAAAACTCCTTGGTAACATTAGGCATCTTGCCTCAAACTCACACCTGCCCCTGAAATCAACCACAACACCTATTATTTTTAGCTCCTTTCTATGATCATTGGTGCCTAAGCCATAGCACACATCATCGATGAAAGGGAGACAAGTGTGTTGGGAAATTGTATCCCATTTCATGTCAAAGATAGGTTTCAAATTTCAACTTGTTTTGACATATAGATCGATGTACAAATTCTTGAACCCTAAGAATAGAAACAATTTTAAGGGGGGTAGACAAGTTATGAACCCAATTGAGTTAAGTAGGTATACACATCTACCCGCTCATAGGCACAGCGGTAGCATGATTGGCCCTTGCCCCACTGGCCCAAGATTGAAAGAAATTACTCCCAGTTATATGCAATGTTAGGTCATTAAATAGGATCTAAATCTTCCTTAGAATGCCAATAATGAAGTCATAGAAAGAAATCAATTAAGGCTCAAGTATTAAACAAAATCATAGTACAGAATAGGCCGGGTGCGAACTAAGTTACAATAGCCAAGGTCAACGCATCTACAACTGTGCTCGTTGAATACGAACATAATAGAAGCCCTAACAAGTTCTACTATGAGAAACCGTTTTAGGACGATCTAGTAAGATTTGACTGACCGTTTCCTTGGACATAGATAATATCGAGGACTCTCCTAGACCAAGACCCAATGGGCAACTTTATAGATAGGAAATTTGAGCCTTTCAATGATGGACATTCCCTATGTTTTTAGAGTGATCGGACTACGGAGTTACTGAAATATACAACTGCGAAACATCCGCGGCTTGACCCAATTCTCAATCCTGGGCGACTACCAATGGATTCACTGCTTTGACCGAGTAGAAGACCAAGATCTACCAGGACTAGGAAGGGATACGATGAGCCTTCTACCCTAGTTAGGTAGATGATCGATGTATCGGGACAAAGCCCACTATAACCATCTCTCCATGTTGGTCAAACATTAAAAACAACTATCTTACTCTAAATTGTTGGGAATCGTCGTCAAGACTCTAAATAGGGAAAGAAATCCATTGTAGCAAACCATCAAGATATAAGCAAGAGATAAAGAAATAAGTTTTTAAGGGGGGTAGATTGTAACACCCCGGATTTTTGCCAACCTAAAATTAGACGTCCTTAGGCAATGGGTCGATCCTAACACCTTATTAACTTGTCAGAACTCAATCTCAAAGTCTAAAATCACCTTTTAACCCTTTTCCTTTACAAATATCACCTCGTAGGTGATGAAGAACAATACTCAAACTCAAAATTACTGTAAACATAAATAAAATGGGCTTTGACCATTAACCATATGGAATCATCGACGAATAGGTTATTTAGAAACATCACCCTCCCCTGCCCTAGGACCTTCTTCTGTTGTAATTAGGGCGTGATTTAGTTAAGTATTAATTACTTGGATCACTTTATATACAAACTACAAAGGCCCAAGTACCACCTCAGACAAAAATCTTACAAGACTAAATCCTTTAGAAATTAAACAAAGTTAACTAAGTGGTAAGCTAGATCACATACGAAATCAGCACTAATCACTTTAAATCCGATCTGCGAGACCTAAAACTTATAGAATCAGTGACGCTATGTTACCCAAAAATCTAGGATCAATCTCATTACCCAGTTGCTCTCGGGAGCACATTGAAACTCTGTTTCAGATCTGGACTGCACGTCGGAAGTCTGATTAACGCGAAGTTAAACGGTTAGGACCATCTTGCTGGGCTTGACAACCATATCGGAAATCAAATCCAAATAGTGTCCCATGACTATTCGCTTGAGCCCGGAGTGAAGAGTGTGAGAAAACCTAGTTTTCTTTAGAAATTAAATGAAATTTAAGTAATCTAAGACTTGGTGTTTACGGGCCAAATATAAGCAATCAGACCGTCGAAATTTGACCCAAATACACCCTCGGATCAGGAGAAATTTCATACACATGACAGTGTACTTGTGGCCTTGATCGAGTTGCGGTGACTGTTGAATAAAAACTGGTCCGCCACATGTGATCTGGGAATCCGACTAGAACGAAAACGTAACTCGACCTAAATCCAATGTCTGTGAGCTTAAGTCTGACCTTTGGCTCAAGGGGGGATCCAGAAATGCTCCGTTGAGCTGAAATAGATGTCCTTTGGACAAAACCTAAGTATACCTTGGCCCTAGGTCTAATTTGGTGAGTTTTGGGCCTATATAAGGACCTTAAACCCTCACTCTCTCATTCCATACGAATTTGAGAAAAACCTAGGAGAGAGAATAGAGAAAAGAGAACAGAGAGAGAAAGTGTGGGAGATGTGGGAGGATCTCCCTGATGCTCTACCCTGCCACTATATAAGCCTAACCACCTCGTTCTAATCACTTTTCCTGCGATTCCAACTCCATTTCTAGGTAAAAAAAACCCTAACCCTAACCTGTTTTTGGGTTTGGATTGATTCAAGTAGCGAAATAGCTAACGTAAGTCGTGATTTAGGTCGTCATATTGACGTTGATGAAAGCGTAGAGATTCTATCGACTCCGTTACGCTTCTACGACAAAAGGTGCGGACTTTAGACATATAGGTTATGGTTTTTAACGCTTTCAATGTCAGACAATGATAGATTCATGATCTGTATGTTATTGCACATGTACAAAGTGTTGTCTGTTTCGTTTTTCGGTTATACGTTAACTATGTTGAATATATTGTATTCTTCGTATTTGTAGAAAATACAATATATGTACAAATTTTGAAAGTATGTTACCCATGTTAATTACTGTATGAACATGCTATATATATGTATAATACTTACTCGGTGAAAGGATTCGCCCTAATACATGTTTTTGCTAGTATACGCTATGTATGTTAAAAGAGTGTATTCTAAGTGTTTGTGAAAATGACTGAATGAGTATAGAATTCGCATTCGTGCTTGCCATGACTAATTGTCATGGATATATGATTGTTGTATTGGCGAGACCCCTTTGACGAAAGGATTTGCCCTAAATCACGCCACGGCCAATATACACTATATATGTTAAAATGTGTAGCCCAAGTATTTGTGGAAATGACTGAATGAATATGGAACTTGGATTCCTGCTTGCTATGACTATCCGTCATGGGTGCACGCGTGTTATAAATGGGGCAGCTCCCTAGTGAAAGGATTTGGCCTTATACTTATGTGATCAACATATGTCATGTATGTTGATGTATGTAGTCTAAAGTGTTTGTTGAAATGTCTGAATGAGTAGTAGTTAGTAAATTGTAATGTATAAGGGTGTTGAGATAGGATTCTCAACTACCTTAGTGATGTGTATGATTTCTTTCATGTAAGTTGTTTAGTTTAATCACTTACTATTTATGAAACGTATGTGTTTGGATTTCCTATTTGCATTGTGTTTTATAACATGCTAGTTAATATGTTTGAATTACTTGTTTATTTAATCCTGCTCTGACTACTTCACATGTTTAAGTTGTATTCCATAAAATCCGTGGAGGGTGATGGGGGAGTGGTGCAACGATTCCGTGCAACAGCCCTAGCAGCCCTAAGCGGACAATATTGGATATTTATTTTATGATTTGAAATCTTAATCCATTACTGCTTTAACTGTTCTGTAATTGAATGTGATTGAGGCTATTGTATAGTCCAGGCAATTGGTAATGGGATTGAATTCATGGCTGAAATTCATTTGCCATGTGAGATGTGCTCGATGAACTCGAGTCATACTTCGGTTGGCGATAGTGGTTGGCCACGCGATGTGCTTATGCACTTCATGTCGTTTAACTTGTCATGCACTTGAGCTAGCTGAGCTCGTCAAGTAACCCGATCTGTCTAATATATGTTCACCATGTTTGGACGCTACTGCTTGAACCTAAGGTACCGAACTTATCAATACAACCCCATTAACCTTGGTACCTTGATCCGCTAAGACTCATGAGCCGGGCATGGTGGTATGCGACACCATGGTCGAGTTGTCAGCCTATACTGGGGCCACGAGCCTCCCCGTAGTGACCATTGAGAAACCAGACTCGTGAGCCGATTATGGTGGTATGGGGCACTATATTCGAGCTGTCGGCTTACACTGCTTTGATGGGTGATGGGGGAGTGGTGCAACGATTTTGTGTAACAGCCCTAGCAGCCCTGACCGTACCCGGTGTAGTGACCTCAAGCATACTCTAAATCTACGGTGAGGCGATGAGCCTTCCCGTAGTAATAGATTATAAACTAGGCTTGTATTGATAAGGTGATGGGGGAGTGGTGTAACGATTCCGTGTAACAGCCCTGACAGCTCTTGTAGCGACTTAGAAACACACCATCGTATGAGATTATCTAAGACTGACGACCCTTGAATGGATCATTGTTTGGAAATGATATAAGGAAGGTACCTTAGTTTCCCAATACTGATGTTTGAAATGGACTAATAACAACTCGGTAATCATGCTCATTATCGCATTGCATGTGCCTGGAAGATGTGGAGCACTGAAGGTGACAGCATGCCGCAGACATAAGATGGTGTCGCACAAGGGAGTATGTTGGCGAGGGCACGTATCATTATTACATCTCATCCTTGCATTAATTACAGTACTTAGGAATGTTTGATTTACTGCTTTATCATTACTGCTTGACTAAATTAATAATATGTTAACCTATGCTTTATTATTCCACTGAGTTAGCTACTCACTCCCACATTATGGGATGGTGTTGTACACACCAACCAGACCCTGTTGTAGCTGCAGGTGATGACAATGCTTATGAGGTGGAGCCGGACTTTTGCGACGATGAGGATGCCTTCTTGTATATGCTGTATTCTGACGGCTTCATGCGAGCCGTGTCTTGATCGACGGGGTTACAGGGTTGCTGATTAGATGTCATTACATTTTTTTGTATATTTTGGACTTGCACATGTAATTATTTAACATGGCAATGTTATTACACTCTGGAGACTTACCACAATCTATATATTTTATATATCTATCATAGTCTTCCACTTGTAATTTAACTGTCTCTGGAGTATGATATGCTGTTTTGGTATAATCCAATTCATGTTTCAATGCTCTCATCATAATCCTCATTATTTATGTTGCATAAGTGATGCGTTGGAACTCGGAAGTTGAGCTTTGCTCGACCCCCAATTTTCAGGGCGTTACACGCTCTATATTCCTTATAGGAAAAACTTTAGAGAGTATGATTCCATCATAATCTTGACCCAACCCGATGCCAAGAACTGGTACATCTTTTGTGTTGTGGATCAAGGGAGCCGAAGACTCTTCAACAACAAGGAGGAGATCTTCGTCATTATGCTGAATGGGACTCATCAACTTATCTGTAAGTATCCAGATTCTAAGAGGACACTTGTGATCATTCCTTTCTTGGATTGGGTCTTAAGTGGTTCTCGTCCTATGAAGTCCTCAAGGGGGCCTCCGGCGGGAGTGTACGTAGTGGGTGCATTGTGTGGACCCTTGCTCTGTGGAGAGAATAAACATTCGGGTGCATTGTGTGAACCCTTGCTCTATGGAGAGCATAAACATCTGGTTAAGAGTGAACCAGTAAAACTCCAGGGTTAGAGGTGAACCGAGTAGAAACCTCCGTGTAAAGGTTGAAGGTGAACCTGATTTAAAACCTTAGGTTTGAGGTGAACCCTGGGAAACCTCCTTAGTGAAATCCGGTACACTCAAGGGTTGAGTGCGGCGGCCGAAAGTGGAGTAGACTTATCGTCGAGCCACTATAAAATGACTGTGTTTGAGATTATTATCTTGATTTAGTGATTTGCGTTAATATTTCCATATCTGAATGTCTGATCACTTCTCACACACCTACACAATCATATCCATCATGAACTAGGCTTTATATTGTTTACTCTTTAAGCTGTTTGTGATTGGATCCTCTACCAGGCTTGGAAGCCAGTAGAGTTACATTTGAGTAATCCTAATTTGTACATGTTATTAGGATTAGTGTAATAGGAATTTTTAATAAATCTTAAATCTTAAAAAAAAAAAAAAAAAAAACTCCTATTCACCCCCCTCTAGGAGATATTGGCATATTCCTTCTTTAACTCAAGCGGTCTTCACCGCTATTTCAGTTACATCCCTAAACATGTTGTCTCAAATAACGTGTCTCTAAGCTTGTAGCTAATTATCACTGGCATCAGTCACATCATGTGCCTTTGATGTTCAGTCTGAAATCTAAGATTAATAACATCATACATGTTTTCATTTGAAATTAAATAGTCACTATCAATCTATCGTTATTGTAATAATAATGACATTTTTGTCTAAAACATATGGTTAAGGCTCTCTTGCCGGGCTTCTTGTTCCAAAATTACAACCAACCATGTTCCTTTTGATGAGACCCAATTGAAAATGGATGTAGATGTTTTAATAGTTGATCTACATGTTTGCTGGGCATCTTAATAGAGTAGGTTTACATATTTTCACTAATGTTTGGTATTTGTATCGATTTGCTTATGTGGTATGGTTGGAGATATGAAGACCCCAATGTGGTTGACTGGAATTCCCTAGAAGCTGTCGATCTTGCACTCTCTGGAAGATTCACTAAATCAAGTGTGCTTCATATTGCTTGTAAATAGTGGAAATTATGTTGTTCTTCCTCTTCTTCAGAATCATCTAATGCAATTTCTCCTGAAAAACTGTGGGAGGTATGATGTAACTCTTTCTAGCTTCTCCCATTTTATCTCCTTTTGGATCAGAGATGGGAATGTGTGTGAACATCAATAGAGATCCTTGCGCGTGTGCAGATTTAATTGTCTATTTTATCATTAATGCAGCAATATTGAAAAAGAATATGAACTTCCTAATAAAAGATGATTCATACCAAAGTAAAGCTTCAAATTTTTAACTAGTATGTCACAATTAATCTCCAATCACTCCAAGTTCCAACATAATTGATAAAACAACAAATAGAATGATAAATACATGGAATTTCTCTACACAAACCCAATGGCATGGCATCGAATAGATCTAAAGCCATTGTTTTCACATGTTCATGTGTTTAGAAAGAAGGCAACAAAATGTTTATTTATAGTAAAATAAGAGTGCCAAGTCATATAAATACCTTCCTACTGAAGTAATGTTCCACTCTCAATTCTCCTCTTTTACCAACTGCTTGTGCTTTTCTAATGGCAGACTATTTGATGGAAATTAATTAACTAGGGAGATCCCATCCACACTGGGGCTTTTGCAAGCCCTTGAGGTTCCGTGAGTGTTCCTCTAACCATATACTCATCTATCCCCTTCTGTTACTAGATTTCCGTTTCTACTTCTACTTACCTGAACTTTTATATTTGTAATTGCTACTTTTGCAATAGTCAGCTTGATAGGAATTCACTAAATGGTCACATCCCAGATAACCTTAATAACCTCACGAAGATCTATGACCTGTGAGTAACCTTTCCAGTAAATAAATAAATAAATAATCAATGAACTCCAAGTTATACTTCAAACTGGAACTGACAGTAACCCCATCACAATCCGCCATGATTATCGATGTCTGCTTTCTTCATGACCCTTTCCTATCTTTTTCAGGCATTTATCAAGCAATCATCTAACGGGCCCAGTGCCTAACCTGACCGGAATGACTTCTCTTAATTTCGCATACGAGATCAGCATGGAAACTCCATTAAATTGAATGCACCAAAAAGTTCTAGTGGTATCTTGTGCTGCTTCACCAGAAAGATCCTATAGCTAGTAATTACACTTAACTATCTCGGTTTTTTTTTTTTTTTGTAAAAAAAAAAATAAGCAATTTAAAATTTATCACATTTATCTTTGTTGTTGTTAGTGAGATATAATGGGTATAGGCTACATCAGAAGTGCCAGGAAGTTCACAAATCCGACACCACTCAGCAAACAGACGAGAAACCTGTGGTTTATTCATACACAAGAATATAAGCATTATCGAGAAAAAACAGCATTCTTAAGAAGCCAGCCAGTCTATAACCATTTTCTAACGGAAATTCTCACATGGCTTTTTAATTTCAGTTTTCAATTTCATTTCATAGTACTTTTCATTTTTATTATCATTTTTAAAATTGGAAAAAAAAAAAAAACACTAAAGCTAAAATAAAAATAATTTTTTAAAAATTTGTGAGAATTATTCAGTTGCTTATTGTCATGGACAATTTTAAATCGCTTATTTAAAAAAAAAAACAGTAAATAAAAATTAAAAGAAAAACACTAAAGTTACTATTTGTAACTTCATTTATCTTTGTTGTTGTTAGTATTGTGTGGTGAACCAGGGAGCAAGTGAAGTGTTTCTTTTGCCCAAGGTTGAAATACACAAGGAAAATTTAATGAGAATATTGTAAAGTGTCTGGCCACAAACCTTAATCTAAATGACCCTAAACCATTACCTGCTAGAAGTGTGCATGTCTAAGACCTGCACTGGTGTTACTATGGGAATCCTATCCTGGCCTAACATTGAGAAATTCTCTTATTTTCATATTTACATAGTAAACCATGTTATACTATTATATAAGTGCATGTTGCAATTATCATAAATTCTTCAGCCATTGTGAGTGTTTGTTTGTTGTGCATCTGTTCTCCCTAATCGATTCCAACTTGATGGCCATTAGCCATTTTTTCACTTTATTTGATTCCAGTAAACTTATAACTATATGCCAAGAGAATTTGGAGGCCTCTATTTAGAGCAATCTTAAGGGACTGTTTGGTTACCCAAAAAAGTTCCATGTGGATAGCCTTATCCAGATAGTGGCAAATGTCCATGGTTTTTGGACGAGCATTGGCACCAAAAACAGATACATACGAGGATGTAGAATGAAGTAACCGTTACCTTATACAATGCAATTTCGATAATGTAACCAAATAGGCCCTAAGGTTTAGTCAAGATAATGGTATTAAAGTAAGAAAATTGTTCTTTTACCCACACGTACATCTTGTGCAATTTATGGGCATGTCCATGTTCAGCAGTTGATACATGTCTTGTTGTCATCTGATAGGGAAGAAGACAATTAAACTTGAAATATGCATTGGACATAATGGTAACACTGGAAATATAAAAGCTACCAAGCATAGTGTGTCATCAGGTTTAGAGATGAAGCTTGATGAGTTGTGGAAAGAGCTCTCTTCAAGTCATGAAGGAATATTGCCACATACCATTCTTTCCACCCAACAGATCAACACGTTAAGCACCGAAAAACCAACTTCCATGGAGTATGTAAGGACTAGCCTGGTTTTGACTATCATAGGATCAAATTTCAAAGGGCTAATGATGGATGATCCACTCTTCTCGTTGCATACAAGTGGGGCAATCTAGAGTTCAAATCACTTCAGTCTTTTAACGCCACTCATGCTAGGAGTAGACCATATAGAGGATTTGTTTTTATTTATTTATTTATATTCAAGACCATTTTCAATTTATTATAATAAGTATTATATTTTTTTTTAATGTGTAGTAATATAAATTTTGTTTAATACTCAATTTTACTTGTATTGCATAATTTTTATGTTTTAAATATTTAAAAAATACAGGTTTTGATTGAATTATATATAATAAAAAAATTATTGGCATGCTAGGGCCTGTCAAATCCATACAAAGGCGTTTACCGGTGCTTGTGTAGAAATCTAATGGCGCTTTTCTATGAGAAAAAGTGTCTAGAAACCACTTTACCGGCACTCGGAGTGATTTTTGGAGGCGCTTATTCGCATCAAAACAAGTACAATTTCTAGTGCTCAGACAAGCGCCGGGAATGTTGCCTATCGCTGGCATATCTTTTGCCGACATACGTATTTAGCAGCGCTTATCTAGCGCCGCTACTAGTAGAGCCGGCGCTTTTAGGGACTTTAACGGGCACTTTTGAGGGCTGCTAAAGTGTCATTTATTGTAGTGAGAGGATGATGCCACTGATATGAACAGGGAGAATTTAGTTTATGCTTGAGCTATAGCATTCTAGTGTTAGAAATCATTTGAAGCACCATTACTCTTTAAAGGCAATAAGTACAAAAAAAAAAAAAACTTTCATTTTTTAAAAAAGATTCTATTACTTTCCCATTCATTGCATGATTCCCACCTTTTCTACAGTAGTTATAAATAACCAGCCAATCTAGTACCATATTGGGCAACATCCACACTACAAGAAATCTGACTTTTACCAGCGATCAGAACTGCTGGTAAAAGTCCCAAAAGTCACCGCCTAGATTTTTACTGGCACTAGACAAGCACGGGTAGTTGGGTATGTCGACAAAAGGTATGCTGACGCTTAGAGAGTTTTACCGATGCTTGTTTAAGCGCCAACAGTTAGGTATTCTTTGTCGGCGCCTGCTCTCCTTTCACCGACGCTTTTGTTGGCTGCTGTTAATTCTGAAAGAAGCGCCAATAAAAGTGGAATAAGTGCCGGCAAAAGTCAATCCAAGCACAAGCAATAATATGGTTTCTGGACACTTTTTGTCACAGAAAAGTGCCGATAGAAGTTTACACAAGCGCCGCTAAAAGTCTTTGTATAGATTTGAGAGGCCCCATATTTTTTATTATATATAATTCAATTGAAACCTATATTTTTTTTAAATATTTGAAACCTAAAAAATGATGCAATACAATTAAAACTGAATATTAAACAAAATTTATATTACTACACAATAAAAAATATATATAATATTTATTACAATAAATTGAAAATGGTCTTGAATTAAAAATAAAAATAAAAAATCCACTATATGGTCTAAATTTAGGCTGAATTGATGTAAATCCTGCACACAAGGAAAGAAAGTCAAAAAGTAGCATTCAACAAATTGACGCATAAAAAATTCACATATATAAGCCAAATTAAATAATTATCACATCAACAACTTTATAAGTAAACCACTTTAATTAATAATGTCTAATTAAAACCACAAGTCACAATTATGAAAAGAAATTTTAAAAAAAAAAACCATAGGTTAAAAGTATCAAGTACAATACAAGCTAGGAATGCCCAAGCCCATGCCTAAGCCCAAGCCACTGTTAATACATCATTGGAGGCAAATGGCTTCAGCAAGAAAAGGAAAGTAGGTGCCTCAAAGGTGGAATATAAGGATTTTTCTGCATCCAAACGCAGCCTAAAGGAGAACTTTGAAAGGTACCTGAGCAAATTTAATATCCGCATCACTATGATCATTGACTCTCCCAGCTACATCACCAACATAAAAAGATCTATGTGCAGAGGTAACGTTTATCAAACCAGTATTCCGATCCCATTGGGAGTAATTCAGAATCAGACAACATTTGCTCGCAAAAGGAATTATGAAAGACATGTCAATCTAAAACACAACAAAAGGGCATGATGCATCATGACTACAGAGTCTACAAATGAAGCCCTTTTTTTACCTTTTCCTGTTTCCAAAGGGAGATGATCTGTGTAAGCAGACAATTGAAAGCAAACTGGCTAATTCCCACTGACTACAAATCTTAAAAGTTAAAACTGTAGAGCAAGCTAAGGAAGACAGAGAAAAGAGAAATAACTGATCTATATCAATTGCAATGCCAGAGTTGAAATTTTGCTCCATTATTCTCCACATTTCAGGCTTCGGTTTGCGAAATGGATCATCACCTTGACCCTTAGTTTTCCCTAACCCGTAAGCTATAGAAACCTGCACTCAAATGTATGAAAAGTGAAAACTGATGTAGACTTTGCATGCTTATGCATGCACAACATAAGCATGCAAAGCACAAAAACCACTTTCAATACACCACAAAAGCAGATTCAGACACTTGCTTATTGTCAAGGGCATACTATTTGCAAATATCCAAAACAACGGAGCTGCTAAGGTTGTCCTTCATATCTTACCTGGATAGAAGTTTCTCGAGTTCCTCCGAGGGCTGCAAAACCCACTACAACAACTTGGGTTTTTAGCGGCGCTTTAAAGCGCCGACGAAATCCCCAAAAAGCGCGGCTGTACATATTATCGGCGCCACTCAAGCACCGATTAATGGGTATGTCACTAAAAGCATTAGCAGCGCTACAATGCTTTTAGTGGCGCTTGTATGAGCGCCCACAACTACAGTCTTTGGAGTTCATACGAGCGCCGCGTAAATTGGTCTCGGGACACTTTTTTTTAATGAAAAAGCGCCGTAAGATTTCAGCACAAGCGCCGAGAGCAGCCTTTCTATGGATTTGAGAGGCCCTAGCATGCCAGTAATTATTTTTTTTTATAATTCAATAAAAACCTGTATTTTTTAAATATTTGAAACATAAAAATGATGCAATACAAATATAACTGAATATGAAACAAAATTTATATTACTAGACAATTAAAAATATATATATTTATTACAATAAATAAAAACAAATTCATCTATCAAACAAAGTTCTTGCCCTCTCCTGGACTTTCAAGCTCCTATTGCACTGCCAAGGAGATGTTTGACAATTTCCACAATTCCTGAAGCTCTCATCAACATGCGACTTCTCAAGTGCTCCTAGACCAGCACGATTGATTCTTCCACGTGAACTCTGTCACTTGTGCCACCACTACACTTGGAGCCATTGGTTGAGAAACCTATGCCCGTCTAATCGAAGAAAATGATTAAGGCGACCATTCTTCTCTGTTCTTTGATAAGGTACTTGCTACAATTGACCATTGTTAGGATGCATTACCTACATTCTTCATAATATTTTCTCTACGCCTCTGCATAACAACAACCAACTCTTTGACTCTAGCAAGGTTTGTGAGTCCATCTTTCATCTCAGTTGGGGTGAGGAAATCTTCTAACGTCATATTGCCTTCATGCAGCAGCTAGGTACTTCCAACACGCTAATACTCTCATCATCTGCTGTTTCTGAAATACACATCTTAAATTTTGATGAGTTGGCTAAAAAATATTAATGTTAATTGATAACTAATACCAAATAATCCCGAAAGCAATGGATAAGGTGAGGTGAGCAACAAGTTTAGTGAACAACAAGCACTGATTATTTTAGAATTCATGTAGTGATTACCTGCTTTGGTTGGCCATTTCTACCCCCAATAGTTGTCACGATTATATGACCCATCTCTGTGCCATTTCCATTGACCACAGCAGTTTCCATTTCCTAGAAGAAAAATTCACATTTCATAGAAAAGGCTAATATGCTATCAAGCAAGCAGAGATAAGATTATATTAAAACCTACCTTGTCATCCCTTATCTTCATATCATTCATTTCTTCAGGCAACCTATCCATCTTGATAGCATTTCCACTTGTGTAGCTAATAGCTGAAGAAAACAAATTGGTGACACCTAAAAGAATAAAAATGATTCAAAGACTCAAAGTTGAACATTGAATCGTTCTTCCAAATTCCACATTAGACTTGGGCAATGAAAAAGCTTCGATTTTGTTGAGAAGGAAAGAAACAAATCCCATTTTGACTTGATTCAACCTCCAAGCTTTTGGTAACCTTTCAAAAAAAAAAAAAAAAAAAAAAGAATCTCCAGGCATCTGAATGTATCTCGAGGGTGTAAACCATGATGCCAAGGTAAGGAGGGCGATATCGGTGTGGCGGAAAATGGTCATCGATTTTTCCCAAGAAAACCATGATGCCAACCCTATCTCTGCAAGTTCCTCAAGTGTAACCTATGTAAGAAGTACAATGATCAATTTAGTAGAATCAAATAATAGAAACATTGGAATATAATCAAGAAGTGCAAGATCAATTCATGTGAAAACAAAGAACCTGTTGTTTCGTAGGTTTCCTGAAGTTGGATGCTTTGACCTGATTCAGAGATAGATAGCATTAGAAAAATGTCAATTATTCTCCGGAACATCAGAATAAGCAGAACAAAGTAAAGACCAACCAGTCCATGTTAGAACTAATATTTCACATTGGATTCCAATTCACAAGGGCAAATTCCAAGTTGTCATTAGACTCCTAAAACTGTGGGTGTTTGGGTAGTCCCTTGAAATATTGATGAAGCAGAATCAATGCAATTCCAAATTGTAATCATGTGAAAAAAAAATTCAAACATGCACTTATTCTCATATTTATGTTATCAATTGAAATTCAGAGACTCACCTCAGATTCTAGCGAATCAAATGTGTTCAAGAGGACCCAATCTGCCTTATCCACATTAATGAATGGGTTCAAAACAAGTGGCAAGTGAGATGGATGAAATCTTGATGCCGAGAAAAAAGTCGGCATGTCGGGAATTTCAATGAGGCAATCCGGGCATTGTAACTGTAGTAACTTCCAATGGGGCTGTCAGCTTCCCAAGGTACACATGATAGTAGATAGCATCGACTGTGCACGATTGAGTGAAGAACGCGGCCCCATGTATGCGAAACTGCTTAACGACATCCACAGGAGTTTACATCCGCGCAACCAAATGAGACTTTCATACGTGGCCAAGGAAGGAAAAAAATATCATTTAGACTGGATAAGTCCTGACCCTTTGATAAGTGGTGGGCTAGGCAGCCCGACCCTGGAAGGTGGCTCCTAAACTTGGATTGAGGGTCTGGCCCTTGCTTGAGGTCTTAGTCCAGTATCTGAGCCTAGCCATGTTGGCCAATGATAAAATGACCTCACTCAATCATCAACTAGGTCATGTTTCAATGACTTAAACCATTGATATGATAGTACCTATTGTAAATGGAGGTGACCCAAACCATGTATTCTAGGCAACCAGTGGTGGATGGAGTATACCCAAAGAAATTATTAGATTGAACATAGTTCCAAATTCCCTCTTCAGTTAACTCGAAATCAGCCGAGTCACTCAACCCAGCGAGATTTCAAGAAGACTCATTAGGATACATGGTCTAGAGAGTGACTCGGCCCTGACTTGTAAAGACTCATTGAGAATCAATCTTGACATAGAAGTAACAATCAAAAAATTAATTTTCAAATCTATCAGGTGAAATTCATCATTCCATTCCACTTGCATCACAAAACATTGAACAATAAAGCTTCATTTATTATAGGCAAAAAGGTAGTAATATGTTGAAACAACTACAAAAGAAAAAACTGAAGCTTCACCATCTATATCATTTAAAGGAAAATTTCCATTCCATAGACACATGATTTAATGACCTGAACAGATTCATGCATTTCTTAATCGAAGTGGGTTAATCTATTTCTCTTTTATTTTGTAACTGCCCCTTCTTCTCATGGTGTTGTTTGTATCTCTAGTTTTGGAATACCACTCATGCCTACTTGACTAGAAGATTCAAACTGTCGGTCTAATGTAACACTAACGTTTCCTTGGATGCAAATAAATCTGTATTAATGGATGCAGCTAATCCTGAATACAAAACAGAAACTGTCTTACATAGAGTAGAAGGCCAAATGCCATACATTTGGAGAGCTTCTAAGAATTTTTGGCAGCCACTGCAATCTAGCTCCTGGATCAACATCAGTTGGTGCCACATGAGCTTGCACCTGCTCCAACATCACAAAAAACTCCACACGATTCCATGTCATTTCAAGTTCAGACTTAGGAATATGAATGCCTTCAGTACATATGCGATGTGCAGATTATGGTGCACAACTGCATAGGTGTAAAGTAGTAGTTTCCTACCTCCACCTTAGTAAGAAATTCCAGGGTGCACTCACACACATGGCAATCTGCTCTATGAGGAGATTTGACCAGTTTGTTCTGCCCAAATGGATACAAAGATCTGCAAGGAAGAAAAATAACTTAAGACTTATATCAAGTAGCAAATTGAAAATGGATAGTTCTTTTCTTTTTCTTTTTCTTAAAGATGGGCTTGAATCTGAAACCTCAAGACTGCCAAGCATTGAGCCATGGGCTTGCTACCTTGAGGACTTCGAACGTTGCAAAAAAGAAAAAAGAAAAAAGAAAAGAAAAAGAAGGAAACTTGACATTGCGCTTGCACCTCAACACCATTGCAATTCATAATCTCACAAGTCGCCACAACGTCCCGCTTGCCAAAAGTCAAGACCCAAAAAACAAAATCATTTGTTGCACCACTGACACATTGTGCAACTTTGAGTCGAGAATGAGTTCTAACAACTCAAGGACTCATCGATTCGTGCATCTCTTTGAATTGGTCCCCAAATACCATCTTGCATAGAGTCGATATCAAATCAACTTGGTATCGGACAATATTTTTAAAACTATGACAAGTTATCAAAATTCAATACAACTGGAAAAAGAAAATTAAAATATATATAAATATAAATATATATATATATATATATATATATATATATATATATATGCGTGAACTTTCGAAGGTGTAGCTCATACTAAAAAGCTACAAAGAAAACTGCCAGCGTTGCAGATCACTAGCAAACACCCCATTTTTCCTATAGCCGCATTCTTGTAGTTTTTCAAATCCATAAATTTAAAATGGGTGTACTCAAAATCAATCGGGGTTGTAAATATTTATTCCGCAACAATTACTTTAGAGGAAAGGGAAAAAAAAAAAAAAAAGGAAATCACAACCACAGAATTTGGAGAGCACCTACCCAACATGAATTTCAATTCCCAAATTGAAAATGGAAACTCAAAATCATTATGGTTGTAATTATCAATTCCCATGCTAAATTACTATAGTAGTTGCAAAAAAAAAAGAAAAGAAAAATTACATTAGTTACCAACAATTTGTCAATCAAGGTAACACTTCCATGTATGAATGATACACTTCAACCTGCATCATCAAACACTCATCTCCTTAAGATTTTAACTATTAAAAAAAATATGTTCAAGATCATTTGTCATGTCAGTTCATTCATTCAAGTCAGCAAACCATATTTTATACTAATTCAACTGTATTCTCATCATGTCATGTATGCTTTTATGGCATGTAGAAGTATGAGAACTAGCTTCAAACTTCCAGAAACCCAAATTACAAAAAACGAATTACATGACCATAAACATAAACATTACGAGGGTCATTCAACTCACAGGACGTTCATGGAAAGCAACTTACTGGTTTCCACTACCGAGAGAGTACTGATGTTTCTCCTAGACATCCAAGTTGTCCACCAGGTGGGCCACATAGTGTATATTGAACATGGACCAGTGACAACTTGTAACCCAACCAAATGCACCCTAAAATGAACTATTAGCTTTCTGTTCTTTCTTTTTCTTTTTCTTTTTTTTTTTTACACTAAATTGTTAGAGGGAGGATGGTTTGCCAGGATCCTTTCCCAAAATGGCAGGTATATCATGTGGAAAGAAAACAGTCATTTTCGTAGAAGATCCGGCCAAGAGAGTAGGCTAATTCAGGAGACAAGCATTTGGGGGTATCTGGTTCTCTGTAAGATGTGGGAGAAAGTGAAGCTTTTGGGAAGACATGTGACTCAAGGATGGGCCACTTGTTGTTTCTTTCCAATCCTCATACGCCTAGGTTTGTTTCATGGAAAGGTAATTACAGATTGCTATGAGATTACAGGGGAAGCTGTTGTGTGGAATGTCCCTCTCTGTAGGAACCTCAATGATGGAGAAGCTTGTTCCTGTGTTTGCCTCTTGGGAAAATTACATGGTTCCAACAATTGGTATTTCAGAGGTTAATAGAAATGATTGGGAGTGGTCTCCTAGCGGGAGTCTTACCTCCAAGTGCCTGTTCAAGGCTATGCATGCGAATGATGGACTATCATATCTGTGCACTAAAATCTTGAAGGTGACAATTCCCCCCAGAGTTCAAGCTTTTGCTTGGAACGTCGTGGGATATAAAACATCACAATAGATAATCAAAAGAAGAGAATACCGCAGTCCCAACAGAGCCTCAATGTGTCGTGTACATGAGGAATATGTTAACCATCTATTTTTGCACCACCAGGTCCATTGTAATGTTTGGGTTCACTTCTTTAACGTTTCAAGATACAGTTGGTCCTAAATGAATCCATTTCATGTGTAATTGCTGGATGGATGGCTGGTCATCCTCAATCCTGGGCTTCTATGACATGGTAGTTCTAGGATCTTTGGAGGAAAGGTGTTGCAGGTTGGAGCCAATGTTAACCAACCACCCCCCCCCCCCCCCCCACACACACACACACACACACACACACACACATTTTCCTTTCCAGATCAAGCACTCGAGATTGTGGGTCATTTACAATCTATATTGCTACTTTTGGCGACGAGATCCTGGCTCTCTATTCTTACATTGATTAAGTTAATGCAAATTTATACTTACAATGAAGAGATCTATATTTTTCTTTATTTAATTATAAAATAACACTAAGCATGTGGGGTCTATAATAATAACATTCATCATGTCATATATAAATTGTAATATGATTTCATGTACAAAACTATATTGCATACACAGGGTATGTATCGGAGTGACACACATGATCCTACCCTTAGCATATCACATATTGGAGGAAATAGCATACTGCCTACCCATTGCCATTCCATGTAACAAAGCAAACCACAACCCGGGCAACCTTGGCTGGAGCTTTAAATTGGTGGGTGGGCCCTCTTAAATCCTGAGTTTTAACTTTCTCATCATTATATGGGGACCAGGGTGCTATCATGTGAGGGGTTTCAGGATAGTGGGTGTCTCCAGAGCTTATGGTGGAAGCAGGGCTTTCTCGCCATTCCTTTTTTTTTTTTTTTTTTTTTTTTTCTTTTTGGTCTTTTGTGTTTGCTTTTATTTTGGGCTTCTCAAGGTGAAATGACAAGAGGATCACTTGCCTTTTGAGGCCTTTGCCTTTGTAGCTTTCTTTTTGCTTGATAAATCTGAATCATCTTCTAAAATAAAAAAAAAAAGTGGCTAAGCATCTCTTCTACTTCACAATACCCATTTGAGAGCAAAATCCTAGATGAAGCACTCTAGGCAAAGAAGATTTGCCACACCTCAAGACCAAAGCCCACAGAAGCATCACTCTGATCAAAACCTTCAAGGGAAAAAAGGCATGAATACACACTTCTACTATATTCATAAAAGAATCTTTACATGTTTATATACCTTTTCCAAAGAAAAAGAAACCTAATTTAATCCTAACTATTAGCTAAATCTAATCCAGAACTGTCCAAACGATTGTGGAACCCAGATCTGTAACTGGACATAATGGGGCCCACTTTAGAGATTTTGTGGGGCCCTCTCTTAAGGTGCTTCATATGGGCTCAAGCCCCATGTCATGGAACCTTAGCAACTCGGACATAAACATGGTTTCCAAAAATGGTTGCATATCAGCCGACATAGTAACAAAAACAGTCGCCCCATTATGCGATACGAGGGTGAATTGGTCAATTATGAAAAAATTTGTTGTATCAACACCTTCAAAGGTGATATGGTCATCCTGCCACAATTACACCGCCATAAAGGGCCCATTATGAAAGTTCTTATTTTCAAAAGTTCTCTTGTTTTCCCACTCCTTTCTTCATTTCGACCATGAAGGAATCTTAGAAACTAAATTTAAACTAGATCTAGGCCTATTTTGAGGATCAAAACACAAATTTTGAGTGGGACTTGATGAATTAAAGCAGAGTAGACCATTTTGGGAAATATCGGAAGAAGGGGTAAATCATCACTTTTTTTTTTTTTCAAACTTCCATCTTCTTTTTGTTATATTTATGTAACGAGCACTAATGCACTAAATGGGCTATCTCATCTAAATTTTTTGTTATAAGAAAATTACAAAAAACTTTCATTTAGTAAGGCAAATTGTGCTATCTCATCTAAATGGGCCTCCCTCCATATTTCCACAGTCTCTCTTTTTATTTTCTATCCCCCTCCATATTTCCACTGATTCACTTTTATTTTTGTAATTTTCTTCTTACTATATGTAAATTTTCTCCCTCCATATTTCCACAGTTTCTCCTTTATTTTCTTTAATTTTCTTCTTCCATATGTGAATTTTCTATTTTATTTAAACTTCTTTTCATGGACAAAATACAAATGTCAATCCATGCAATCGAAATCATGGCACACATGAATGGCGTGTAGCATGAAAATCAAACTCATCAAGATGTGCTTAACTACTTGATTTCACTTGCGGAATTTGCACTGCTGAATTCCTCTCTTTCTAATCACTCATTTGATCGCCACTAAATGTATGATGGCTTGATTCTCAGTTATGCTCCATCCACAATGCAAGCTCCAATTTCAACCATTCAAATTCACATTCACACCTACCATATCTGCCACACATACAGTGGATGAATGGCCATCACATCATCAGACATATCTATCAAGATGACCAATTGAATGCATCTATGCCATGCTTGTCCACATGTATGTCAAGTCAGTCTAAAATGCTTGGCAAGGATCTGTGGGCCTAAGTAGGTAGTTTTTTTCATTTCTCTATCTTTTGCTAATAATTGCTTTAGGTGAATTCTATTTTTTTTAATTACTTTTTTGGACAATTTAAATGTCTTTGCTCAAGTGCATTGGAAGTGCATCTGCTAGAGTGTATAGAGTGAAAAACCACACAATGCAAACATCTACAAAATTCCCTGCGCATTAAAAAAGAAAAAAGAAAAAGAGATTACCGAAATAAAAGAGGCCATCCGATGCAAAGCTCCCAAAATCCATGAACCTCGAATGCCCATCAGATGCAAAGCTCCCAAAATCCCAAAATCCAGATTGATGAGCTGAATTTCTTGCAATCTCACAGAGATCACAAGGAGTGAGCTTCCATAACTGAAAAAGTATCACTCTTTAAGTGACCGGACCTTGGATCTTTGGACAAAATAGCAGGAATTGAAATCAAATAAACCTGTGCAACAAAACTATACTCCAGAAACAAGTTGCTCAATGGAGACATCGCCAATCCAATCTGAGAAACAAATGTAATAGATAAGCATTAATCACTTTCACAGAAAATGGGAATGGTGATTCAAATAACAGAACTATAAAACAGAGCTTATTAACATTTGTAGGATAATCACCTATGCAAGCATATAACAAAATTAGAAGGTACTTGATAGCAAAAATAAAAATATATATAAGGACGCACTGTCAACAATTATGTGTCAGGGGATCATTTCAAAAGTTCTACTTATCAAGACAGTGCAAACAGAGAATGACAAAAACACAATGTCTAATCAATGCTTCTATTACTTACACTTCCTTTCCCTCCAAAGCCTTTTCTGACTTTAACTTTTGAAAGGCTTCTAGCCGTTCTAAATTCTCAAATTACAAGATTATCAAAAAAAAATAGTCAAGGTAAATTACCAAAGAAAAAGAAAATAAAAAAGGAAAAAAGAAAAGATGAGA